>JAGFPH010000034.1:1518590-1548646 GCA_018207615.1 Philaenus spumarius
GTGATACTACCATGTTGGATATATTTTGTGATACTACCACATTGGACATCTTTTATGATACTACTATGATGGCATTATGGGTACATTTTATGATACTACCATGTTGGATATATATTTTGTGATCTACCATGTTGGATATCTTTTGCGATACTACCACATTGGACATCTTTTATGGTACTACTATGTTGGCATAATGGATATATTTTGTGATACTAACATGTTAGATATCGCTTGAAAGGCCTTTATTTAAGGATATCAAAACAAATTTTGAAATAATGTTTATATATATAGTTTTTATGGTATTCTCTGAAAAAAATGTTACTCAAAATCTTATTTCTACTTTGTTTCTGAAAGTACTGAATCTAACATTTTGAAAAGAGTTGTTTTGTTGATAAGTAGTTTTTTATTAATGCTGTGTTTAGAAGGCAACTTCTTTCATCACACAACTACCACCATTGTTGTATAATTTATGTCCACTATGGTTATGGTTATTGGTTAGATAGTTAGTTGGGTATATTAAGTATATATAATGTTATTTACATCATTTTGGAAAAACTTTAGAAACAGCAGGCAGTAATAGGCCGCTAAACATACTCTATTATTTGTGCCTATTTCTATTCTTATCTTCTATCGTACATTGATGACATAATTATATAAATGTGTCTATTCAATGTCTTCATGTCTATTTTGTCTGTAATAGCTGCTAACATTGTTATGATAGTTTGGCCATCAGTAACTTTGCTATACATTCATCAGATTGAGAATTAATGTTAAAAGCATCTTTCCGCTTCTCAAATAAGTCAATGTATTTTAATTTTCATATTCTCAGATATTGCACTTTTTACTTAAAATAACTTTGATATGCATTATTTTTGGCACCAAGTCACAATATTATAATATAATAAATTACCTTAAAAGGTCCGTCTTGTGACTTCAATTTTGGTCTCTGACTAGTTTCGAAGTCGCAACTTCATCATCAGAACTTCTCCTTAGTTTTTATTTTTTCATTCCTTCTGCAGGAATCGTCAAATATTAAAACAATAGTCAAAACACACAACACATACACAAACACTAATTAAAACAGTCGTGACTAGCACCGGTGTGCACTCGATAGTATCCGGTGGAGCACTGTCGATAAGAACGAAATATTAACCACTATTGACCTAGAAGTGGCCTTGCAACATCACCAGAATTGGCAGGCTATTTTGCAAGCGTTTTGCAATTCACCAAAAATAGTAATTATATCTCAATCTAAAAGTGTTCCATAACTTTTTGTAGAAAAAAGTCTAAAAAATTCATATATGCAACCAAAAACTTGTTTGAATTAAAATTGTAAAATTATTAGCCTAGTAAGCAAAAAAAAATCAGTAATGGAAGCAAAAAATTTCAACGTTAGTCTTACATAAAAAATAGTAAAACATTTTTGTAATTTTTTTCGTAATATACAGAATTTTTGTAATTTAATTCTAAATAATAGAAGTGTATACAAGTGTATACTAGTTTCAAAAATTTGTTTCAGAAAACACCAGTATTTATTTTCCTACTACAAGACCGCTTATAAAATTAGGCCTGTTTTGAAAAATTAACCAGGAATAGGCCTATATGCTTTACCCAAAAATGAAATTTTAATATAACAAATTATACAGAACAAATCATAGAATTGAACAGTAAACTTGACAATTTTGTATTGCCTTATATTTTGGAATCAGATATTAGAAAACGGTCTAATTACAAGGGTTTGAAAAAAATCATATCTAACAATCTATAAGAGTAATAAATGATTGAAAGGCAATGATAGGAACTTCATTGTTTGACAAATCCAATGGTGTCATTATCTTTATCTCAAAACATGTCTATCTAACGGTTATGTACCTGAAAAGTGACAAATTTGAGTAATAGTTTGCCACTTGGATAATGTTTATTATGTTTTTTTAAAAGAATATGATATGTAATTATATCTGTTTGTTCTTCCCTTATGCTGCAGTTTTCGACTAGGAAAGGTATGCTACCTTGATATTTTCCTTAGTTGTTTGATGTTGCTTGCTTTTGATATGTTTTGTATTTTACATTTAATCCCTCCTCCCCATCATTCGAAAAGATAGTTTATTTAGTCCTTTCCTTTGTAAAAGAACCGTCCTTTAACTTCGTCCAAACAATTCTATTTTCCTTTGTCCAAACTAAGTACTGGTCATAGTTATAAAAATATGTATTTTAGTACTATAAGCTATGTATTTACTATAGCAATATATTTATTTCTTGTCATTGAGTATATATTTATATTATATATCTAAGAAATAATAAAGTTGTTGGTTGTCCTAATTTAATGACAAATGCTAGAAATTGATTGCTATTGTTTGCATTTTTCTTTTTAAATTTGTGTATTTTGTGCAGTTAATTAAAGAGATTGGAATTCAATACATCAGTCCTTAAAGATTATATTAATTAATTGCCATTTTATGTACAAAAGGTGCTAAAAACTATTTTAATTCAAAAACTGTATATTCAAGATACATTGTTCTATTAAAAACCTATAAAATGTAACATATTTCTTTATTTACTGTTATGTTCGGGTACATAATTAATTATTTAAAGAAATGTACATTACATTTATGAAGTACCAGTTTTATTATTCAGTGATCTACTTCGGTCGCTGTTCACTGTAAGACTACTGGCTGCGCATCGTAGCCAGGACATGTTGCTACAATGTTTACTTAATATTAAAAATACAGATTACATTACAATTTCCTTCTTTTTTTTTTTTTTTTTTTTTAAACTAAGAATAGATCAAATAATAGTAAACATTTTTTTATAACCTTATAATTTTTTTTAAAGAAATTAAAATTATATTCTAATACAAAACAAACTAGTATTCTTTTTTTTTTGAAATTCAAAACTAGACGTTACATTAATAATACTCAAATTAATAAACATGTACATTATTTTTTTCAAATTAAAAACTATCTTCTAACTATTTACAACTCAAAAATTTTTTAAACTAAATTAAAATTTATCTTCTAATCTACAACTGCTTTTGACTACTCTACCATATCTGGTTTTGTAATTATCAAGATCTTTTAAAAAATCACTTTCTGGACTAACCTTTTGCCCTGAATTAACACTATCACTTATTCTTCTATTAGATTGATTTAATGGGCTTATTTCATTCTTTTGACGAGACATGGAAGGACATTTTGTAGGCGACATTCTTTCAACCGCAGGACTAATATGTGTTCTATTACGTCTATATGATTTACCGTTTTGATCTATGACTATATATGATCGAGGTTCTTCTGTTTCTCGAATTATGTTACCGCTAGACCAATTGGAATTAGGTTTTTTCTGAAATAGAACATCTTGACCATTACATAAACTCTGCAGTGGTTTAGAATTGCGGTCAAAATGTCCCTTCATTCTCTGTTTGTTAACATACAGTTGTTTTCTGGTTCTATTATAATTAAGTTTAGGTTTAAGACATTTGTAATGTGTTGGTACTAAGGTACGCAATTTCCTTGACATGAGAAATTGAGCAGGTGATTCCACATTATTTTTATTAGTGTTTCTAAAACTTAAAAGCGCAAGATAAATATTTTCTCCTGCATCAGCTGTTTTTTTTAATAATGATTTCATCGTTTTTACAGCACTCTCAGCCATGCCATTTGATTGAGGAAAATGAGGGCCTGAAATTACATGCTCAATATCCCAATTTTTACAAAACATTCTAAATTCTTTACATTTAAAATAAGATGCCCCATCAGAATAAACTTTTAGAGGTATTCCATGTCTAGAAAAAAACTTTTTAATTTTTATATTATAGTTACACTTTTAGTATTTGAGATACTTGCTATTTCAATATAGTTTGAATAATAATCAACAGCAACAATATACAACATTTGTTCCCATTTCAATGGTCTATTCCCACTTCTGACCATGGTAATTTCGGTACTGTATGTGACAATAGAGGCATTTTACATCAATTTCTTTTAAATTTACTACAGGTTCAACAAGATTCAACATAATTCTTGATATCATTAGACATGTTAGGCCAATAAAGGGCTAACCTAGCCCTTGATTTACATCTATTTATTCCCATGTGATCTTGATGAACAATTTCCATCATTTGTGTTCTTAGACTTTTTGGTACAACAATTGTGTCATCTTTAAATATTACATTTTTTATAATACTTAATTCATCTTTAAAATCAAAATAACATTTTAATTTATCATTTACATTACTTTTATATTTTGGCCAGCCATGATTAATATAGTCTTTTAATTTATTTAATTCTTCATCATTTTTAGTTTCCTTCTCAAACAATAACCACTTAGCATGTGAAATTGGTAAATTATCAATTAATAAATTAACCTGTAATTCTATTTCGTCAAAAACCTCATCTTCAACCTTGTCATTTACATTGAAATGTCTTGACAAAGTGTCAGCAATAACTAACTCTTTACCCGGTTTGTACACTACATTAAGTTTATACTATTGAAGGCGTAACAACATTCTTTGTAATCTACTTGAGGTTTTTGATAAGGGTTTTTAAAATATTGCTATTAAAGGTTTATGATCCGTTTCAACAGTAACATTTTTTGAGAAAATATACTGATGGAACCTTGTACAACCAAAAACTATTCCTAAGAGCTCTTTTTCAATTTGAGCATAGTTAATTTGAGTTTCTGTTAAGGCTTTAGAAGCATAACATACAGGTTTATTATCTTGCAATAAACAAGCACCTAGCCCTGTCGAACTTGCATCGACAGACAACAATATTGGCTTAGATTGATCAAAATAGCTTAATACTGGGGCTTGTGTTATTATTGTTTTCAATTTGTTAAACACCTCATTAAGATATTTATTCCAAGTAAACTCTACATCTGTTTTTAGCAAAGCTCTGAGAGGTTGTGATATTTCCGAAAAATTTTCTATGAATTTTGAAACATAATTAAACATTCCTAAAATTCTTGCAAGTTCTTTTTTATCCTTAGGTATTGGTAAGTCAATTATAGCTTTTATTTTGTTTTCATCTACCGAAATACCATCAGAACTAATTTTATGCCCAAGAAAATTTATTTCTTTAACATTAAATTTACATTTGTTAATATTGAATTTAAATCCATTAGTTTGAGCTTTATCTAACACTGCATTAACTCTTTCGGTTAATTGTTTTTCTGTTTCCCCCCATATTAATATATCATCTTGAAATGACTGAACCCCATCAATTTTTTCAAAAATTTGTGACACTACTCTATGAAATATTTTTGGAGCACAACTCAATCCAAATGGTAATCTTTTAAAATAAAATCTGCCAAAAGGCGTTTGAAAAGTAGTTATTTTGGCACATTCCTCATCTAATGGAAGAATCCAAAAACCTGATTTTGCATCTAACACTGTGAATAACTTTGCACCTTTAATTTTATGAATAATTTCCTCAAAAGTAGGAAATTGATAGTGCGATCTCTTAATACATTCATTTAAAGGTTTTTGATCTAAACATAACCTTATATTACCATCTTTCTTTTGAACAATTACAAGTGAATTAACCCAATCAGTAGGCTCACTAATAATTTCAATGATACCTAGCTTTAACATTCTATCCAATTCAGCTTTTAATTTATTTTTTAGTGCAAAAGGAATTTTTATAGGAGCACTAATTACAGGACATGAATTTTCATTTAACTCTATCCTAACTTTAACTTTTACACACCTTATTTCAATATCAAATAAATCTTTATACTTTTTATCTATTTGGTCTAACTTTAAGGTATTGATATGCTTAACAATTCCTAAATTAAGACATGTATCAAGTCCTAGCAAATTTTCACAGTTGGATTTAACAATATAAAAAGTCAATGCATAGTTTGAGCCTTTAAACTTGCTTTGTAATGTACAAGTCCCTACAACAGGTAATCTGTTGTTTGTAAATGAAGTAATTTTAGCATTTGTTTTATTAATTAAATTAACATTAATTCCTAATTTAAGAAAGGAATTATACGATATAATGTTTACTTGGGCTCCCGTGTCCACTTTAAAAGATTGATGCACTTTATTTATTATAATTGTCTCATACCATTGAGTTACATTTACCCTATAATTTTGCAGGTTAGGTTTAGCTAAAGTGTTTATCACAAAGTTTTTATTTTCATTATCACATAATAAACTTTCATTACCTGTTTCTGTCAGTTGGTTAACTGAAAACTTACACATGTTTCTAAAATGGTTTAATTTACCACACTCTGAACATACTTGATTCCATGCTGGACACTTTCCAAAAAAATGAAATCGGCCACATCTACCGCACGGATTATTATGCATGTTTGCCTTTGCTTTGTGTGCCTGGAGGGATGATCTTGACCTAGATGATCTTGACCCTTGATGCATCGCATTTGACGTTGTAGTTGATGTATTGCGCTTCATTTGGTTTCCTGTTGAATTCTGTCCACGATTGCCGGTTCCAGCTTGAAACTTTTTTAAATTAAAGTTTAAAGTTTTGTTTTTTTTGTTTACTATTTTTAAAAACTATCAACCGTAGAATCTATTAACTCTTTTTTTACATTTAGTTTATGAGCACTATCATAAGCTAATTCTTTAGATTTACACATTTCTAAGGCTTGTTCTAAAGTCAAATTTTGTGTTTTTAATAAAGCAACTTTAATATCGGAATCCTGAATACCACTAACAAAAATGTCTCGAACTAAACTATCACGTAAACCACCGAAGTCACAAGAAGCACTTAGGTTTTTTAATATTGCCACATATTGTTCATAAGATTCATTATGTAATTGTTTACGATTAAAGAATATATGTCTCTCATATGTTACATTAGCCAAAGGAATAAAATAATTTTCAAAACTTTTAATTACAGTTTCTAACTTGTCTGAATCCACTGCACTAAGATTAAACGATTTTAAAATTTCTTGTCCTTCTTCACCCATGTAATAAAGTAATAAAGCTACTTTCTTTTTGTCTTTTGTAGACTCCGGTACAAATGCTTCAATAAAAATTTCATACCTCTTTTTAAATTTTCTCCAGTTAGTTGCCAAATCACCTTGAAATTCCATCGGAGAGACGCCATTTCCTGTCTTTCTGAAATCCATTTTTCCATAGTAAAATCGAAACTATTTTCTGTTTTGCAAACTAATTAACACTTTATCTTAAATTCTTATTAAATCTGGTTTACACCGCTGCCACCATGTTATGTTCGGGTTCATAATTAATTATTTAAAGAAATGTACATTACATTTATGAAGTACCAGTTTTATTATTCAACGATCTACTTCGGTCGCTGTTCACTGTAAGACTGCTGGCTGCGCATCGTAGCCAGGACATGTTGCTACAATGTTTACTTAATATTAGAAATACAGATTACATTACATTTACTATGAATTCTTCAATGGAAATGAACACTTATAAAACAACAAAATAACTTTCTAAAAAAATATTCTCTTAAATATTTTATGAAATAATAAAATGATAATTCTTCACACTAACCATACAATAAAATTAGCAGTATTTGCTCTAACTACCTGGGTCTAAATCTGATCACCATTTTGGTATGTTTAAGTACAGTTTACATTTAGGACGGTAACAGCTAAACTGTGCAAATTGTTGTTAATGACTATTTATTGATGTGGGATGAAGTTGCGAGAAACAATAAAAATTAAAAGACTTGCATTACACTTAATTTGAAAAATAATATTTTTATTCCATACTTTGTTTTGCATATGTCTAAGGAAATGAGAATTAAATAGGTTTTTCGTAAAGATTAGAAGAAATTGACAAACATTACAAATATTTTAGAAGCCAAATTAATTATAGGTGATGGTGCAGGAGTGCCAATCCCCCCCCCCCTCCCAAGTTTAATGACTCAACCCCCCCCCCTCACAATTTGCAATCCCCCCCTCCCATAAAAGGTAGGCCTAATTCAAATATAAACAAAATGCCATTGAAACACGCTTCTACATACAAATAGAATAAAATAAAGCTAAAAACAGAACAATTTGCTGGTATATTTTCTAATTGAAACTGAAAATAATGAATTTATTTCCAACCACATAAACACAAAGACAAATTATTATCTTTTAAATTGACTGATTACAATTTTCCAGTAGTTGTGATCAATGAACAAACAACTAACTACAGTAGTTACACAAAAAAATATTGAGTCCAGTTTTTCTGAAAAGGTGTGTAGTAACTCCCTGTAGGGTACAAACAAGAGATAATGATTAAAGAATAAATTTACTTAATGGTTAAGTACCACAAGGTATACTATTTACAATATTTACACACAAAACTAGATAAACATTACTACTAACTTAACAATGACAATACTAAACTAAACAAATGATTTTACAAAATATATTTTTTAAAGTGCTTAGTAACAATTTTCCAGTAGTTATGATCATTGAACAAAACAACTAACTAGTTACACTTGAAATTTTAAAAAATATTGACTGGGGCTCCGGTGAGTGTACTGCGCTGAGCGCAGAGTTTGATGTTACCAAAATGGCGGCCGGCCACGAATCACCATAGTCCCCTTAGCATCGGCGGCCGTTCAGTGCTCATTCACCTGCTCTGCTACACTTATTATGCACATTTTTGAAGTTTTTTTATTTAAAAAAAGAATCACCTTCTTTATTTATTTGTGAGGAATCACTTGACAAACTAGTCACTTTCTTAGGCCAGTAGACTTTTATTTACCAAGTAACAGAAACACATCGATAGGGTTATAGCTTTTTATTTGTACTTGATATATACTTTGTAATTCGTTATTATGTGTTACTTTTTCCTACAATAAAAAGAGGCTTTATTTATTCACTTCTATACAGTATAATGACGTAATATTAATACACTTAATAATTGTCATGATTCTATAGTTTGCTAAGCCATGTTGATGCTGTCATTGTTTGTAATATACTTCGTTTTTCGTTATAATGCGTTACTTTTTCATACTATAAAGAGTTAAAGTATTATTTATTGATTTCTATGCAGTATAATAACGTAATGTTAATACACTTAAATGTAATTTTATATAGTTTGCTAAACCATGTTGATTATATATTATGATAGACAATTTTTAGATTTAAAATAAATCATTAGCACCGTTCAACGTTCTAAATAATTGTACCTTTAATCTTTGGGTGGTTAATGAAAATAAAAATTTTATTAACGGGGAAAACCAGCCAAAATGTATTACTAAAGCTATATAAGTAAGTAACAAAACCTTAGAGACAATAAATCATGTGCGCCACTACGGCTATAACAAGACGGTCAGCACGCGCCGTGAGATTTGAGCGAGATTCTGGCGCGCGCTTAATCGTATCTTTAACCTGCTGTAAAAACTAAACTACTTAAGCTAATTTATTGAAAAAACATGTTACATAAAATTTAACTTATTGGCTCAAACTTTTACGCTTATGCCTCGTCTCTGACCAAAAAACAAAAAGTTCCTCACAGAACAACTTTTTTATGAGACAATTTAAAGTTCCATATTAAGTCCTAGCTTTTGTTATTTATTTATACTACCTTTAAATATTTTTTATAATTAATAATTTTTATACCATTATCATCCCGCACTAATATTCTGTCAGTGTGTACAAATTCAAAGGAATCAGTGTGTTGTAAGTGTTCAAAACAACGGTGAATTTGAAACACGCGCATCACAATTTTAGCGTCACTCCGAGCCATTTCGTCTTTCTAGATGTTCCTAAGATGGAGGACTTAGGCACACTTTTCAAACTGTACAGGTATAGGCAATGCTCATTCTATTTTATTCTGTGATCGATGGTACAGGTGAAAGTTAAATAGTGTCGGCTTACTCTCCATTTTCCAATCCCCCCCCCCCCTTGTGGGCACCCCTGTGATGGTGATCTTAAAGGTTTTACAATTAATGAAAGAAAAAATTACACTGTGTTAATTGTCAACATTAAAATTAGAATGTTCTCAGACATAATTAAATTTAAAACAAATGAGAGGGTAGTACAAACTAGGTTGTAACATGCAATCAACTAAGTGAGATAAAGATTACAAATTTCAAATCTGAACTACATTAAAATTATTGGGAAAAACAAATATATTTTTATATATTATAAAACAAATAGAAGGAAATATAAAGATTTTTGCACAACCTAATGTTTTCTAACACAGAAAAGTAATTACTTTTTACTAGGCTTGAAAAGATATAGCTTTTGATTGAATCTGAAAACATAATGTAAGAATCTTCCATTTTTTTTAAGGCGAAAAACCTGAGCAGTTTCATTACCTGGAAATCTGAGAGTATTTACATAGTATTCATAAATTTAATAAGTAAATTGAGGTATCTATAATCACACACAGGTACAAAAATTTAACATTTAATCAGGGGCGCTCCGTGCCTAAGCACACCCCAGAAATAATGTGGGGGTGCGGAGCAGACTTCAGAATTATATTGAGAGAAAGGCTAAAAGATAAGGACTGGTATGTCGGTAGGCCCTCCTAGCCCATCTTGTTATCGAAAAAGAAAGGCCAAGACGTACTGACCCTACGTAGGCTGTGAGACGTTTTCAGTTGCTTCTGTGTAGCAACTATTTACTAATTGGCTCCATGTAAGTAGTAACTAGTAAAAATCTGTTGTTGCATTCAATATGTTTTACTATCTTATCTATTTAAGTCTAAGATAAATTGCCTTTTGTCAATATCGTCTGTGTTTTAAATGCATTTGAAAGCACTTTTTCAGCTGGTATGGCTGGCTACTAAACCAATCTTTGAAGTTAATTAAATTTTTAGGGGCTTGAAACAAACAAAGTTTGTTAATTTTTAATAATAAAAGAGGTATTTTTTACATACATATTTGATAAATAGGCTTATATGAAGTGTACACTACGTTGAACATTGCAAAAAAATGTGTTCATTCAGATAAAGTTTAATATTAAAAATAAAAAGTCAAAAGTAGTATACTGTAACTGTAATGTTATAGGCCTAATTAATTTTACATTGGCAAATACATAAAAACTTTCAAAAAACATGAAATGTTGTGATTAGAGGCAATTTAGTCTAGCTCGCAGGAATACAATTTCAGTTGCTCAGATGGTATAAAAACTTACTATTTAGAATCTAATTTTGTAAAATTTTCCTGGGGGAGGACCCCTCTCTGGTATTAAACACCTGGGTAACTCTCAGAGCACCCTCCGTAAATTACAAAACTCAGCGCTCTGCATTTAATTCACTCACACTACTGAAACTAGTTAGCAATAACAATAAAATTTGTACACAATAACAACTTGTTTAAGGGCTGTAAAGGGCCCTGTTGCATAACAATGAATAAAACTAAATAACAAGGTAATAAATCTAAACATGGCATTTATGATAAGTAAAATATACAGTTGGTATAAAACGATAAGAATTTCTAAATGTTAACAATCACATTCATACGATGGAGAAATGCTAATACCATAACATGGTCTGGGTGTCATTTGGTATGCACACTCTTTAAGAAGATGCTTGATAGAAAGTAAATTAAGACATTAAGGTCAAAGTGGCGGATCCTCATGACGTAGCAGAAACCCATGGGTTAACCAGAATGGCCAATGTGTAGAATAAAAACCACCACTTCCTCTCGACGGCTTTGGCGGTTTGAAGATATCCATGGTCGAACAGTATCCTTAATTTGTCGCAATTTATCATTTTACCAACTCTTCTTTCCACTGTGTAAACAAGACTTACTTCAAAGAGAACACAACGTCGGATAACATTACACACTTCATGTTAGGCTGTAAGTGAGTGGCTGCCTTAATATTTCCCTGTATCCCCGTGAACCCAGCAGAACCACTTTGTAGCCAAAATCTGTGCGTGGAGCAGAGAATATATATGGGTTAGGTTAGGTGAGTACATGTCTTGGATGGTTTCACATGCACTTCGATATTAGACAAGATTTCTCTAAAAAGTCCAAGAACCTGCAAAAACCTGAAAAGAAATAACCGTAGTACATAGTAGGCTATGAAACCTAAAATTGTATCTGGTATGTGTTTCTTAAACAAGTTCTGTATAACTTGTATTTAATTTTAACATTTCATTAATTATTATTATTGTACTAAATGTTTTTCACAAATTATAAAATTTTAAAAATTACTTTTTCTTAAGTTTGTATTACAAATATAAGTTTAGGACATCACGCTTATTCATTTTTGGAATTCTAGCCACCGGAACTGAATTTTTAACAATAATTTAAGTTACTTACCTTACAGTCTTTTTGTCAGTTCCTTTTGTTTTTTGAAGATGGATTACTAGTTTCAACCTTGCATCCAGGTCATCTTCAGATCCATGAAGATAAATCTGTTCACATGGACATCGTTGTAACAACCCGTACAACAACACAACAATACAACAACATAACACAACAATTAATATTTCAAACAATTAAAAAACTTTGACCAACGCGTACGGTTACATGACCCAGGATGCAAAGTTGAAAGTAGTATTCCATCTTCAAAAAACAAAAGGAACTGACAAAAAGACTGTAAGGTACGTAACCTAAATAATCATCATGCTTACCCGAACCCCACATGACTGAACCCTAGATCATTTGGCTGAAACGACAAAGGCTTAACTACTCTTGAATACTGCCTTGTATGACTAACTAAATGCTGCAATTATCTCTTTATCAATTTAAAAAAATTATAAGTTAAATTGTATACCAAAAAATTACTCACTCAGATTAGAATTTGGAGTTGTCATTTACTCCCATGACACTCAAAGATATAAGTAAAGCAATCAAATTGACAACACTTTCACAGATTTATCAATTCTAAACAAACAAAGAACTAATCGATTGCAATTGATATTAGCTAAACGTTTAACATCAGTGGCAGCTCGTGAGTCATGGAAGAAGGAATCAAAGGCGGGACTGTTAAAGAATTGGCACGTAAACGAAATAAACTGCAATCGTACCTCTCTGCTAAATGGTTGAATATATAAGCACTGTTGATTTCTTTAACAAATTTTGTATTCCATTCTAATATAGTCTTTTTACTCCCAATGACTACATAGACATTGTAATAATATTAAAAACTCAAATGTATTTGTTTTTAGATTTTGTGAAAAACTTATACAGTGAATCACTTACAGTAGATGTCACTTTAAGTAAAGTTACTATTGTGTCAATCTTTGTTTAAGAACTAGCATTTACTTATTTGCTTTAAATCTATGTCAGAGGTAGAGCGACAATTATAAACATAACACACACACACACACAAGTATTTATGAAATAGCGAGATAAGTATTTAAACTTCTTTAATATTTATATAAAATAAAACAAATTATTCACTACGGTAAATATTATAAACATTATATGGATACATTATGACAGTTACAAAAAAGTGAGGGGTAGCTTAGGTTGGTGTATTGGGACATTTCAGACCGGTTAAGTTAGTCTATCACGACTCGGATGAATACAAAATTTATATTATAATAAAAGGCATAGTTTGATCTATATTTTTTTAATAATAAACTTCATGAATTTCTGATCCCATGCAAAACTGTTTTTTTACCATAAAAATTTAATTTTGAATTTATGGTAAATACAAGTCTTAGTAAGTCTTATGACAAGGTCTATCCTTGTTTCACGCTGCTACTCACAGGCCTTCAGTGTAAGTATAGAATATGTAGAACGATATAATTTGTGTGTGTGTGTGCAATTTATTTAAGAAAACTCAAATTAAAATACCTTTATTTTACTGCTACAATTTTTCAATACACACTGCAGTTAGAGATTTTAACATAATTTTGAATTACATATACTTTTCCTCTTAGAGCTCCTCTTCAAATCCCCTTTTGTTTCTCTTTCCTCTTCACAGTCAAAATAGCCAACCTATTCTTCTCTTACTTTTTCCATTTTGTTTTAAATTCAAACTATACATTTAATTTCTTACACTATCCATTAATTTCTACTTATTTGTAATCCTTATTTTTTTGTGGCAAGAATATTATAAATATTTATTTGTGTTATTTTCATAATATGTTTCAAACATTATGAAACACATTATAGCAATCAATTTAAAATTTGGCAGGAATGAATACCCCAAGTTTTGATTTTACTGATAATTAAGTGAAACATGTGTACCAACAAGGGGGTTCAAACTAGAGACTCATTGTTTGAGTTGAAACTTTTAACTATTTACTTAGCACAGAACCGAATATACAAAATAACTCCTCAATTTACAAACTTATAACTTAAGTACAAGTTTATATTTGTTACAGAATTGTAGATGTTAATTTAGTTTTTAAGAATGAATTTCTTTTAGTGTATAGTTGATTAGATTCTTATTGTCTTATAACCAACACATATCTCTTTCAGAAGTAAACAAATTGTTTAGTAAATAAAATAGCTTAAATTTTTAGATCAGGACAACCAACATCTACACAACTTCAAATATACTTCTTCTATCCAAAATTGAATCCCTACCACCACTTCACTAATCCTTTCTTTTTTCCAACCGCTTTTTGATACAGAGCCAATGCTTTCCCTTAATCTGCAACTTGTACATTCTCTTCAACTATGCAATTTATTTAATGATAATATTTTAAGGGATTGTATAGTTAAGGATTTTATAATTTATTTAAATTTACCTACAAGTATCTGTTTAAATAATGTAAAAGGGGCGTTAAAAAGTACTTATTGTAAATAATTTCATACATAGTATTTTTGTTTGAATTTATCTTTACAATAAAAAACTTATTTACAAAAATTTTTCAACACGATTTCCAGTATTTCTGATGCATTTATCTTATCTGGAGATCAGTTAGTTTATTCCCTCTGCTGTACAATGTTTTGACATCATCAGTGTTGTCACAGCTTTGGCTAGAAGCTAGAGAGTGCTGAAATAAATTATACTATAGTTGGTTGGAGCAAGGTCCGGGCTATAAGGTGAATGGTTGATTTGTTCCTATCTACAATCAGTAAAAAGGCTTTGTGTGTCACCAGCTGCATAAGGCTTATTAGTTTCATGCAGAAACACAACAGTCCCCATAGCTTGTTTAAAGATGCCCGATTAAAAATCTCACTGTACAAATGAGCATTTACTGTCTCACTTTTTCCAAAAAGTCAACAGCTACATTCTTCTAATGTCCCAAAACATCGTGAACATAATTTTCCATGTTGAAATGAAATCTTATGGGCCTCTATACCATCGACTGTTGAGTCTTGGGAAACACCATAGTCTTGTCACTGAAACAATGTAAACTATAATTTTGACAACCTAACTGATTGTCTCAGTATTGTGTAAAAGCCCTCTGGAAATTTTGGGAAATTCATTGTAGGCTATAGTAAAAAATTTAAAATGCTGATTTTCTCAAATTTTGTATTCAGTTTTCCTGACCAAACCAATATTAGTCTTGGTCATCCACTTCTTAGTTCTGCTGATGAATTACAGGAGGTCCAAGGTTACTCGTATTCAGAAATCGGATAACAGGCCATTTTTCATCGATAGAAATCTTCTATTGACTTAAACATTGAAAAAAAAACACAATCACACTTGTTTCTACCAAAATTGTGATATTGGAGGCCACGTGTCAGTTTGGATGTACAGGATAGCAATCTCAGCGCTGCTGCAGTACTATCACCAAACAGTACTTACTTTTGAATGTACCTCATATATGCAGTGCTACATTAATTTAATGTACACATTAAAAATTATATTTTTGGAATTTTGTTTGTACATACTAATGGTGTGTAAGAAAATGATGTAAAATGTGTTTCAAAACCATAAATTAGGATTAGATTTTTAAAGTATTTGGTTCATAAATATTGAAAAGGTGTTTTGTTTGCAGCAATAGGAGTGAAAATGGTGAACGTTTGCAACCGCAGCCAAATGAAGCAAAAACAAACAGTCCTTTATATAGTCGTGTACCAGTAGGACCATGGAGACGTTCAGTCAGTGCAAATATGGAACAAACAACGCGCAAATTTGCTTCTCCACCCTTACAAGCTATATTACAAAAAAAAAATTCACAACCAAAAACATAACAATAAATGTTTAAAAAAAAGCATAAATAGGATTTTTATTAATGAGCTAAAAAGTTAAAACTTTTTAGTTAAACTGTAACTAGTCGCTTTATACAAATGAAAATTTGAATAATTTCTCATAAAATTATTGTTTGTTAATAAATGCATTGTAGTCTCATAAACAATGCTCCCATTATTTATTACAGCGTATACAACTTAAAGATTCCAATACTAAGCATTGTTAAGTAAGTTAAACTGAAATCAAGGTTCCTTATTCAGCTAAACAATTACAGCAAACTGTATTATTTGTAATATATTATTACTTAAGTGTATAAAGTCACAAAACCCGTGGTATATCAATATTATTAACGCTGGTTATTATTATTTTCCTTAATGTATAAATATTTTATATTATCTGCCCAAAATAAAAATGTACAAAGTCAATGACTTTATATTATGAAGTATTTATTTAATGTAGTGTAAAACACAAATACAGTAAACCTTGATTATACAGCCTAAATTGTCACTGTTGCAAACTATATTAGTTTGATACAGTAAGAATGGACTAAGACTTGAATATAGGATAGCTAGGTGGTCAGCCTATACACAAGTGACTAGATCATATGATAATTCTCACTTAGATGATGTCGTTTGATAAATGTACAAATATTTTTTAAACATACATTTTTGATTTTATAAAATGTATGTATATATAAATATTGCTATAACAGCATTTATCCCATTTAACCAATTATTTTAATAATCATTTTAGTTAAAATGTCGTCCTAATCATTTACAGTAAGTAGAGTCCCGCTATCCAGACTAGATGGGACCGGACCCTATCTTGATCACCGAAAGTTCGGATTAAACGGTATTTACCCTAAATAAAGTTTTAGATGGGTAAATTTATAAAAATCAATTTATTGATTTATTGACTGTTAATTAAAAATTTTAAAACGGAAATAAAAGTTAAATTTTTAACTTAAAAAAAAATTATATTGTTTAAACAAAGCTTGGAGGTTTTGATCCGTCACAGTCACTTTTTTCAGTTTAGTTGCCATTTCCACAAACACTTGCACTTAACTGAACGTAAAAACAAGAATCACCCTATAACACAGTACAAGTTTATTTTGTGGGTATCAACCGATAATTAAAGCAAAGGAAACAAGAGAGACTTTCTAAACACAGTTGTAGGGAGTGAGTCAATTCCTGAAAACATGATGCGTGAAAAAAATCCGACTTCTTTGTCAGTATTTTCTAAACTTAATCAACTGAGGTCTTCAAACACCGTCATAGAATTAGTAAAATCTTTATTTTAAATCCCGTCCGGATTAAACCGGACTAGCAGGACTCTCCTGTATTTGTTTTCCATGTTGCATTCACTACATCCTATTCTTACTGATAGTTGTCAGCCAATGGGCATTTTGTTACAGTTATTTTTTAATTGACAAATCATGCAAAAATGTTAATTGTTTACTATTAATGAGTTTTCATTCCAACATAATATTGATGAAGCCTGAGCTGGTTAATCAAGGTTCTACTGTATAAGATATATATTTAAAAACAAATCTGCTTAAAATGTTCAGCAAGAGTGCTTGCTTCCTTTTCTATAAATCAAAATTGAAAATCAAAATATGTAATTTTTCCCTTACTAAGTGGAAATGACTTTTTATGTACTTTTGTTAAGCAGAAGAAAATATTGGACATTGAAATTAGTTATAATGCCAAAGCACAATGATTTAAAATGAACCAGTAAAATGATTTTATCCTACATTCCAGACTCTAACTTTTAATTTACCCAAAAGCAACCAAAATAGTCAGGCCCTGCTTTTACTTGCAAACATATTTTTAGTTACTGACCCTTAAAACTTTACCTGCAAATTATTTGGTAGTTCACTGCTTGCAGCATATCAGCTGAATAAGGTCATAAAATTGTGTTTAATTAGTTTTATAAATTGAAATGGAATTGAAAGTAATTTATGATAAAAAAATATTTAATATAATTGAACTATGATAGAATTACTGTTAAATGTGTGATTATACGGTACATTACTTCAATCCAATGAGTATTGCTTGCCCATTATATTAATTTAATGTATATGTCTTTTTTCTATTTTTAATAAACTTATGGCTGTGTGTACTTTTTGCTCCTTTAGCTTAGAATTACGTTTTGTGTTTTTTTTTTACATTTTGTGTTAAGTTTCAAATGGATTTTGTACTTTTTTTTATTTATTTCTTATTGTTTAAAATATTTGTTTTCGAAAAATGTGTAAAAATTATAATGTTGTACAATACTTATTTGGTGATGTGATTGTAAAAATTAAATGAAATAAAAAGGTCTTTAATAATAACAGGTTTATGAGAGAATTTCCTGGAATGTTTTACAAACGACTAGACTCGTTTTCTTGTTTAAAAAAAATATTTATTGATGTACAATTGTAAAATATACCTTCTATGTACCTAGTTCTTCTTGTTTATCTCTATGTATAAAAAAGCAAAGTACTGACTAGATATCTCCCTAACCACAGAAGCGGTGAATGTAAAATTTTGTGTGTAGATTTGTATATGCAGTAGAAAAGAATTACCCACTAAAAAAAGAATTACTGTATATAAAAATAATAATTTATTTTTATCTATGTAACCGTATAAGAAAAACTGAGAAAATTAGTTTTAAATTGTAGTTAAAGCCCACGGAAGTGCACTTAAATAGTAATGATATGCTAGAACCTGTCATGAACAAATATTACAGTGGCGGTTCTTGACCTAAAAAATGACCGGGGGTAAGTATGGAATACCTCGCAGTCACAGGGGGATTGAAAACTTGTAAAAAACAAAATAAGCGAGATGTAAGACTGTACGGATGACGTTTAGGTTAAGTAATAACCAAAATATTCAAATAATCGTGTAATCATCAGTGCAATCGTGTTTAGGGGATCGGCAATTGTCAATTAAAACTGACCGAGTTTCAGCATTGACTTTTTCTTTCAGAATAAAAAATAAACTGGGGGCAACCACCCCCCTCTGCCACAGGCTAGAATCCCTACTGAAATATTATAAAAGGAGTGGTGACATTCTGGAACGTTATTTGTAGTGTTTCGCTAGCCTCACCACTTTCATTCATTTTTAAGACACTTTACACGAAATGATTTTGATACAAGGTCACTGGAATGTCTAATCAGAATAGGGAAAGGGATGGGTGAGAGTAACACCCTTTATTGAGAGGGGAGAAGCGTTAGAGGGTGCGGTTTAGGAAAAAATGATTTGCTGTTTACTGGTACGAAACGTCTTATAGCCAATCATCTGGCTGTAAGGCTGCACAGGTGTTTGTGAATTATTTCCTAGGTAAAATGGTTAAAAACAATCATCTGTACACTAGTAGCACACCACAAGTGTTTGGACACTAATTCGTGGTAAAATATGCAGTTACATTAGCCATTCGAACTCACAGTGGTCACCCTTTTTTCTTATTCCATATGTTATTAGTTAGATCCTTGGTTTATGTCTAAGTATATATTTGGCATATAACTGTATAGCTCCCCAAATATAAAAATTTTCCCAAGACAGATATTTAAGATGAATCGCACACTGAGAAAAGAAAAGACTATTGTTCCGAGACCAGTAGTACCAAGAGGCGACAAACATCCTATGTGTCTGACAGGGTGCCAGATTCGTCAGCCTCTACCGACAAACAAGGAAGTTTAAAAAAGCAATGCTACAAAACAACAAAAAAGTAGAAGCACACAAGTACCCTAATTGTAATGTGCTGTTGTGTATACGAGGTGTGGCTAGAAAATAACGGGACAGGTTTTCTGTGAGACAAACGGGCGCAAACCTCAAGGTCAAACGCCATATTGCCGAGTCGCCTGACATTTCCCCTCCACATTCCATCCGATTCGACGACACTAGTTCGCTCAGTTGGGCCACAGCCTTCGTTCATATCTGCTGCTCGTCGGAAAAATGGTAGGCATTTTAATTGAGCAACGTGAAGTTTTTAGTAAAACTTAGTAACTCCACAACAGAGACATTTTCTCTCTAACAAGTGTATGGGGATGAATATATGTACACAGGTTTTTGAGTGGCATAAACATTTCAAAGAAGGGAGAGAAGATATCAAAGATGATCCACTCCCAGGACGTCCTTCAACTTCAAAATCAAATGAACAACATTGAGGAAATAGGCAATCTCATCCATCAAGATGCCGTTTGAGTATCTGTGCCAAGACTGTGTAGGAATCTACAAAGAATCAGTTCAACAAATATTACATGACCATTTCAACATGAGAAAAGTGTGTCCCAGAATGGTGCCCAAAATCCTCAAGCCTGAACAAAAGGACTCTTAGATGGGAATTTGGTCTCATATCTTGAAAAACATCAAGAAAGATCCTAAACTATTGGAAAGATTGATTACTTGTGACGGATCATGGTTTTTTACCTATGACCCAGAAACTAAGTGCCAATCAAGAAAGTCCGCATTCACCAAGACTGACGAAAGCTTGAATTTCCTACAAAATTCAAGGCCATGATTGTTTTTTCGACATCTACGGAATTCTATTTGTAAATTGGATTCCTGAAGGTCAAACAGTGAATAAAGAATAAGTCATTGAGGTTCTAACCACTCTCTGTGAACGGGTAAGAAGAAAGCGATTAGAGTTGTGGAAGAACAATTCGTGGATTCTTCATCAGGACAAAGCCCCAGCCAAAGAAATGCTTTCAGAAAATGACTTAAAACACTGTTTTGAACAGTGGAAAATTCGAATGGAGAAGTGTAGGGATAGTGGAGGGGGGTATATTGAAGGAATAAAGTAAAAGTTGTAAAGAAAAAATAGAGAAACACGAAAAATCTTGTGTTTTCCAGCCATAGTGTTTTTAAAGATTTTCTTACAAAAAAAAAAAAAAATTAATTTGAGTTTTATTTAAAATTTACCCATTTTATTTTGTATCATAATAAACGATCTATGTCTGAGGTTTCATTAATCAGAGAATTTTTAATCCTTTGGGCATTTTCAGGTTTTAGAAGTTACTCCACTGCAAACGTTCCAGAACATCATTTACTAAAAGGGTTAAGATGCTGATAGCTTATATTTTTACTGATATATTATAATAAAATTTGATGTAGTACAGTTTTTTTAGGGTGCTGTTAGAGAACTTTTTTTATCTCATTTGAGCAAAACAGTATCTGAAACTGAGGTGGTGTAGGAATATGAATCGTCGATGGGTGTCAACCAGTTTTAAATATGTATATAGATGATAAAATGAAGAAATGCATAAATACATGGTGTTTTGAAAACCATTACAAAATATCATGAATACACATTTCCCCACATTTAAACAAAGAGGAATATTTATTTAAACATGGCCTATATTCTAAATGCCTAATTTTGTGATTGTTGCAGAGTAGAAACTTTGATTCAATCACAATGGACACAGCTTTGTTGAAGCAATTATACGAATTTTTATCAAATAAAAAACAATATTTTTAAAATTGTATTTGGGAATCTGTGGACAGAAAAAAACACAATTTCTTAAATAGTTACATACAGTAGAGTCCCGTTAATCCGAAAATCCGCCTATTCCGAACAGAGTTCTGAAAAAATTCACATTTTTAAACTTAAATAAACGGTACCAGGAACTGGCACATACATTCTCACAAACATATTTAAGTTACTAAACAGATTCACTGTGACTTGTAGGGTGGGGTAGGAGAGTTTTTTTTATTAAAGTTGGAAATTAACTAATAAATATTATTATTATTATCTAGAGAGAAAACTATTCGATCGATTTCGAACAAATTTGCACCAAACACGTCAATTTGGTCTTCATAGATGCACGTAAAAAGGTTTTGAAAATTTTTGAAAAAAAAACCCCTTTATGGCCAAAAACCCCCAAAAATCGGTTATTATTATTATTATTATTAGCTAAACGAGAATTTTTAGAAAGATGCGGGTTATTATAAAAAAATAATAACTGTTTTTTTGGGAGGTTTTCTGCGAAAAAGGGGGTTGTTTTTTAAAATTTTTCAAAACCGTTTTTCGTGCATCTATACAGGCCTACTTAACATGTCCGGTGCAAATTTGTTTGAAATCGATCGAATAGTTTTCGCTCTAGCTTTGTATACATACAGACAGACATTTTGTAAAAACCACTTTTTTGGACTGAGGGGGTCCCAAAACGGGTATTTCCACAAAAATCTCAACATCGATTTTTTTTGCGATCACTATACTTTCTCTATACTATAGTATAGTGAGAAAGTAAAAACAGGAAAAACTAAAAAGACGTTCGTGATAATTTAGTAACACCATTGTCCAATCTTTTTAACACTTCAAATTTTTCTTTTAAAGTACATGAAGCATGACTTCGTTTACTTGCCATTTTTAATGTTTAACAGTTGACGTCAAGGACTACGAACAAATAAAAAAGGTACAGTGACTCGGTAAAGTAACTCAACACTCAACGGAACAAAGATTTACAATAAATTTGCAATATGCGCACACAGTTTATAAAACTCCCCTAGAGTGAACACTGAACTAGATACGACTAGACTAGTGCTCAGTGCAGTGATTCATAAATTTGTTGGAAACGCGGGAGGGAGAGGGGTAGGTAATGTCTCGGCGCTATGAGTCATCGAAGGAAATGCATTTCCTTTCCGACTTTCACTGTTCATAATAGTTAGGCATTGTCCTGCGTGAGCGACGGGGTGCGAGCGACGCGAAAATAACAAACTGGGTTATCTCCCAGGAGTGTCCTACACTGCGATCAGACATGTAGTCATGTCTGAGTTTACCGAACTTCTAATTAGTGAAGTACAAAGTAGAGGCATTTTGTGGAATATGAAAGAAAAGAGCTACCACAATAGGCATGCTTCAGACCGAGCATGGGAAAGAGTGACTGCTGCACTGGGAGATACGAGTGAGTATTTAAAAAAATAAATACAATACATGTGTTGTTTCACATAGAATAGGTACATTCTTATGTAATTAATTTCTTGATTGCACTACAGCTTGTTTTATATTACAGAAGTAAATTCTGATTTATGCTTTCATCGCCAGATCGCTCACACAGGACACAACGGTCGCGCGCCCGAATCGCTCATCGCTCGCACCCCGTCGCTCACGCAGGACAATGCCTAAGCCGATCAAAGCTGTATAGATCTTACGGTAGCAGATGTCCCCGCACATTATTTACGCATTAACATGTCAATACGTTGATATTATTTATGAAATCCGTCTATTCCGAATTCCCGTTAATCCGAACAGTGTTCGGTCCCAATTAGTTCGGATTAGCGGGATTCTACTGTATATTTGAAATTTATTTGAACAATACAGGTTCAGTAGTAATTCCTAAAGAGAAAAATTTTGATCATTAATATAATTTTCTTAGAAAAATAATAAAACCAAGGGTTTAGGAAAGTATGAAAAACTTTGTTTTGATTTACTTAGTAAACAAATAATAACAGGAAAGAATATTTTTCAAAGGACTAAGAATCCATTAATAAATATATGTTTTAGTGATTCATAGCCTAAAGTCTAAAAAAGTAGGAATCCAATATTTACCTATATACACTTACTCTACTGTAAGGTGAACTTTTTTTTTTTTTTTAACACGTGAATCCTATAAATATTTTTTACAAATATATTTTATATCTCACTAGCATCACCGCCCAAGTTAAAAACAAAGAATACCATCCTCAAGATTTTCCTGAAGTCATGCATTTGTGAAACTATGATATAAAGTGGAGAAGTACGAATTACACTATCACACCAAGGGTTCCAGTATCTAAAATTCTTGTGCAGAAGACCAGAGCTCATAAGTTTAAAGCTCTAAAAGATTAAAAAACTTGGTGTTGTAACCGTTTCATCACTTTTTTTATTTTTTAAGCAATTGTTATTTTTAAATTTTGCTTTTAAGTAAAAACTTAGTCCAAATCCGTTTTAAACTTTAGAACTCTTTAAATTGTTGCATTTAGACAGTCTGACTAGTTATAATCCAGTATAAACTCACCCCCAAACCAAAACAAAATGAAATTTTTTATAGACTACTTAATAAAAATCAAGTTGACATTTATAAAACTCCTTTATATATATTTTTTTTAATGCTTGATGTTGTCATTGATTTTGGTTTGTAAGTTTGTCTTTCAGTAAGTATATTATTGTTTGAGACAAAAATGTGCTCATTCTCTTTGTTTTATTGAAAAATTCGTAATTCTTGGCACATTTAATTTCTAATCAAACAATTTGTTACTTCGTAAGTTAAAATAGTATGTAAATAGCTATATTACTTTAGATTTAATAAGTCATAGCTTTCCAAGATATTTAAAATTTCGCGCGTATAGCAGTGAAACCAAACCACAAGTAGATTCACACATCTTTCTAGAGAATAACGTCATAATCCAGTTCTCAAAACTTAAATTATTATTATGACGACATAACTAAACATTTAACACTTTGTATGGTGACGTACAATTAATTACCGTTTATATCATTTAGTAATTGTTTTAAAAGTAGGAATTGGAATATAAATTTCTTCAACCATATATTCAAATTATAATTTGAAGTAATAAATGAAAATGTTTTTCTTAAAACAGTAATTCGATAAAAATGTCTACTTAAAATAAATATGATAATCATACATGTAATTTTTCAAATTCATGCTAAAACACTGTGTTTTTTTTTTAAACAAAAGTTTTAATATAATATGTGTATGTTAGTAAAGTAGAAACACTTAATATTTAAGAACGAATTATCACTTTTAGTTCTTGAATTGTAAATCCAAACAGATCTAAATTATTTATTAATTAAAATAATTATACACAAAAATCAAATATTTGCGTTAAATATAGCCTTATACAAAATTTTTAGGTTGTTTATAATATACTTTTTGAACATTACAATTTGTATAAAATGCATATGTAAGTAAAAGTACTTAGTTTCAGTTTTAGTCCTAGTTGTTATAAAAGATGACAGAAATTATATTCACTGTTATAAAAAATGTAAAGAAAAGAAATATAATACGCAAGGTTAACCCTATCATGGTTTGAACTTGGAAGTTTCCATTTCATTTACGAACAAAAATCTTTTAGGTAGGTGGGGGAACTTCATCCTATGTTCTATGATAAAATTTAATAATTAATTGGTACATTACAATACTTAGAAGTATCTGTTAATTGGAAATAGCCTTAGGAATAATAATTCCATCTAAGTCCTACCGTTGTACCTTGTAAGGTTAAATAATAATTGAGTCTTACTACTACTTGTTATTACATTACTAAACCGGTGAAGTGCGCATTGATAAAGTAGTTCTGTAAGTAATTCGCTATTATGTTGTATAAACAAAAATATTTATTTGATAAATAATATTATGAAATTATTTTATGAGTTGCAGTTTTTTTTAAGTCTTGATTTATTTGTTTTAAAATTGTTTTACTTAAATAATGTTGATATCATTCCGCAGAGTACTTCCGGTTCTGTAAAGTAATGGCAATTGCAACTTACCGCCTCTGCTGCCAATTCCGTTCTCTCACTTCAATCGCTGGAAGGTGCAGACTGCAACCATTCTTCTTAGAGTCGATAAATAGAAATTTTGCTACAGAAATGAGTCTACCCCGAGTTTTTTTTGATATGACTGCTGATGAACAGCCCGTAGGAAGAATTGTTATAGAGGTAAGCCAATTATATATATTATTTATGTTTAAGTAAATGAAATTTGATACAACTAGACGCTAAGTTAATGCCGGTAGTTCTATGATACCTGCCCTTTTAGAATGGAATGGCGAAGCGGAAACGAGGCTTAAGATTAAGTAAGTTCTGAATTACTTCTTTGCCTTATTTTATGTAATTTTACTTTGTTAATTGCAAGTAGACAAGATTTTTTATTTGTAATTTAAAAAAATTAAATAAACCAGTAACTCTACAAGAAATTATACCAAGAACAGTTTACATTTTTCCATTCCACATTGACTCATCTCATGCTAGGCTAGACCTATTTCTTTTGTCTAAAAAATAGTTTATTTTTGCCTAGTAAGATATTTAACCATAATGTTTTAGTTTATTGGGGAAGGTAAATCTTGATATACTGTAGGCCTATATATATATATATATCAATTTATTACTAGCCTACCTTATTTGACACGATTTTTGCTATGTCATGTCAAGGCAATGCTTTCTCAAAACTAGGCTTATGAGTCATGACCATACCATGTTAAAATAATTATCTTACTAATATTTATTTATTCCTGAATAAACCGAGAATTTGTCACATATTCAGATCCTAACAAATTTATTTAGGGTTAGGTTGTCAATTTACTAAATTTAAGTAGGCCAATTAATTTTAGCCTACTTTACTGCCCTACATTTTTTCCAGGCTAGATGAAATATTCCAGTTTTAAAGCATTAAATTTAGTAAGTATTAAAAACAGTATAAATAGGCAGTGAGGTTGGCGTAAGTTGACTATTCGACCCTAGGCTGATATTTTTGCAGATAACAACGTTGTTTTACATTCTACTGTTTAATGTTGAATATAGGTAAACATACTGTGACTAAATACTATAGGTTAGGCTGCTTGCATTTCTGTTGCTATAGGTTAGCCTAGGGTCGAATAGTAAACTTGCGCTGTGAGGTTAAATTAAGTATACTGTAGGCCCTAGCCTATATGATATCTAACCTAGTTCTTTCACTTGGAATCACCATTAATTTACTGTAAGCCTAATATGCTTGTCTTGAATTTATTTGAAATATTTCTTATTTTCTGGGTTTGGGTAAAGTTTAAAACATTAGGACGATTAGGACACCTCACCGATTGAAGCAGAGGTGCCACTGTATGTACAAGAAAATTCTAAACTTTAACTCAATTCATAACTCATTCAACTCGGGGAAATATTAAATGTATCTCTTCATGCCATCGGACTGCTCAATGCTAAAGTGAATATAAATACGATTATCAAATTCCGCTATTCCTGTACTCTTACAAACAACTTAACATTACTTAATAAAATATGTAGGCTAGTAACAAAAACACTCAAAATTTTCACTTTATAAAATTCTACATGATGTTCATAATTCGATATATCAAATAGCCTACAGTAGGATCTCGCTAATCGCAATATATTGGGATTGGTAGTGCCTGATTACCAAAATTGCCGGATTAGTAGAAAATTAGGTACAAAAGAAAATTTAACATAAAAACATTGTTTATAAGCAAGCATAAATATGTAATATATTTAATTACTGCACCTTCAAAAATATGTTAATAATATACAATAGGCCTACTGGAAAACAATACATTATTCTAGTGTGAAGAAAAACAATTGAATAAAATTCTTAATTTCTAAAAAGTACAGAACAATAAAGTAAATTGAACTATAAAATTTTTAAATTTTAACAGTGAAAAAATTGTCTATGGACCTCATCACGTTTTCCTGTGGTCTGTTTAGTGTTATGATATCAGACGGGTGGAAGCATAGCGAGATTGTAGTGGTGAAAGCTTTAAAGCCGTAAAGGCTTGGAACACACATACGGCGTTTTCATCCGCCACGGATAATGTCATCGCTCACATTTATCAAGACTCAATTTTGTCCTTTCTCTTTTGTATGTCATGTATTGTTGCATGGCCAATGTTGTGCTTCTTAGCTAAATTAGATAACTTGTCACCTTTTTCCAAACGTTTTAAAATTTCATACTTTTTATCCAAAGTTAATGTGACGTGTTTACGTTTTTCCGACATTGCACTAAATTTTACAATAATACATAGAACATAGGCTACACACAATTACTACTGATATATGCGAGCAAATGACAGCACAATGGTGCAGTAAAAACTGACATACATGCAGGCTTTGCAGAGATTTGAAAAGTTGAATGACCTGCCGTCGCTCTCTGAGTAGCGCACTGCCGGATTATGGAGATTGTACTGTAAATCCAAAGTGTATTAAAAGAGCCCAAATTTATTCTATGAATTTTTAATTGAATATTCTGTAATTCAACTGTAAAAACCGAAAAAATTGAAATTTTATTAAATACACCATTTTGTATTGAATACTGAGGTACAGTATCCTCAATCTTGAAGTGTGTCTGAGAGGAGTAAGTAAAACTTTAAGAAAGTGAGACGCAGTCCGTTGCGGAGTTGTAACTTTCTTAGATAAAATGTAATTTGTGAACCTAATAATAATTTGTAGTTTTTGTTAATTGGTTGTACCTCCAAGGCAGGTATGGAGAGAAATAGAAGAGATTACATGGCCACTAAGCCAGACACATTCCTAGTCTGAGGATACTGTACAAACATAATTTTATATACAAAAATAGAAATTGACTTTTTAATGAAATCATAAATAGTATTTTGTTCAAATACACTGCAACGTTTACGAGCAGCGATGTCATGCCAACGACAGAATAATACGGTATCGGCTGCAGTAGCTTCGGGTTGTTGTTCACGTAGCGTAGCGTTGCATCCAAATCAGTGATTAAACAAATGTTGCACCCAATACAGTAGTGGGACTGATTTATTTTTAGACACACCCTGATTGTTGTTGAGTGACCTTTTAAGACAGGGTTGGGGATTACAGCAGCAGTGAAAGGAAAAGTTTATTTCTAGGTATTTTGTAGCCTATATTGTAGGTGTTGTTTGTGGCTAGAATTACGCGGAACATCGGATTATCGCTACTCAAATTACTAGGACTTTACAGACTGTAGCTATTTAAAAGGTTTAATTGACTTTCTTCAACCTTTAAGGTTTTTTTAAAAATATAATTAGACCTAGTCGTAGGCCAGTATAACTATTAATACTTGAATAGTTCTAATATTAAAGTGAAAATGTAGCCTATCTATATATTTATTTCAGTGGTTTATCTTCTTTTTTTTAACTTAATAATTTATTAAACATTTTATTTATTGTTAAGAGTTTTACGTAATACGTTGGAGATAGTCTAGTGATATTCACAACTTATTTTCTGAAGGCCTACTAATGGGGATTACGGTGTTCCTTCCTAGGTTTAATATAATTACACTTAATTGTACCTTTTCCTTTAACCTTTTCAGTGTCGGGTTTTGAACAACATAGGGTCACCTAGTATAGCGGGTTTTTTAGGCTATTACAAAAATGGTTATTTACTTGTCCTAAATGGTTGTTTTTACAAAACATTTGAAGAAATTACATAAAATGTTATTTGGAATAACACATCAAAACAAAAACGGTTATATAGCACATAATATAATTATTATTTTATAATTGTATAGAGATAAGATATAGTACGAACTATATATTGAATGATGTTTAATATAGAGATGCAAGCGGCGCACGAAAATTATCTAACTGATGGAGTTTCCTTGTTAAACACGGTTGGCTGGCTACGATGCAAGCGGCGGATGTGCGTTGACCTAACGCTCGCCGCAGGGTGCCGCTCAGGATCAAACCAGTTAGATAATTTTTCGACTGCCGTCCGAAGCTCATGGGTTTCTTTACTTTCAACAAACATATGACATTGGTTAAAAAGGAAAAATTAAGTATTTTTGATACGTATACGTTCATGGCATACTAACGACCACTTATATACAAAATTTCAAGAAAATCCAACGGTAGGGTAAACAAAAAAAAAATTCAAATTTTTGTGAGTATACTTTTGGAATGTTGTATTCGGTTCAGACAACACCAATGGATAAAACTTTCTGTTATGGGACTACCATTGTTATTTTCACAGGAAGCATATTTATTTTAAAATTACTCCCTCAAGGATTTTAACAAAATTAAACCATCCAAGAAAAAACAATATTCTTGTTCTGATTGCAAGTAGGCTAATGTCTACAAATACAATTTATATAAATTTTAACTCACATCTGTAACTGTATGTTCAAATCTGTTTTATTATTAATCTGTAATATTATATTTGAATAATGTGTTTTTCAAACTGAAAAATTTAGGTTACATTTATAATAGCTAATCTCTTGATATTTTGACAAAATATAATCAAATTATTGTGAATACTTTTTTGTTGAAAAAATCTAATATATTAAAAGTGGTATGATATAGGCAACTCTCCCTTACATTGCAAGAAGCATATATTTTAAAATTACTCCCTCCCCGGGTTACACCTGAATT
>JAGFPH010000034.1:1548656-1566549 GCA_018207615.1 Philaenus spumarius
GCATATATTTTAAAATTACTCCCTCCCCGGGTTACACCTGAATTTATATTAAAATCCAAATTTCAAGAAAATCTGACTGTAAACAAAAAAGATTCTAAATTGTGTGGTTATAATTTTGGAATTTGGCATTCTGTTCAAGAGTTTATTTATTTTTTAAACCTCATAAAGGATTTAAACTTTCTGTTGTGGGACTGTTTAGCATTGTTATTTTCACAGGAAGTAGCCTATATATTTTTAAAATACTCTCTACCAGGGTTACACCTGAATTTCTGAACAAAAGTAAATATCACTTAAGTCTACGATATTAAAGACTTACGGTAAAGTCTACGGTCTCACTTAAGTAAAGATATAGTATTCCTATACTGTGATTTTCCTATAAATACTGGTCTCTCACTAAGTATTTCCGTCAGCACTAGCTCCTCGTGTGACGTCATCTCGTTGACTGTGGGAATTTTGCCGCTTGTATCGTAGCCACGTCCGCCGCTCAGGCAACGCTGCTGGCATTTGCTACTAACGCTCACCGCTTGTATCGTAGTCGAGGCCTTACGTTCAAAACAGAGAGGTTGTGGAAGACCTGGCAATTCGAACAAGAAGAGTTGGCATGGCTTCGGTTTTTAGTTGTTTACCTGACGCCAACAACAAATGTCAAATTAGTGCGTGTTTTCAAATTGAAATTAAAGTGTTGAAAAGAACAAATACTAGAACTCAACATGTAGTAACAGTACAACTATTAAAATGAGAAATGTATAAACAAATAATTAATATTAAGCATGTTAATATTTACTAACAAAACGTTTTAGACGAATCTTTTTTTATATTTTTACCTAGGAGAACTTTGAATAGTGTTTTGAAATCAATACATTGTATTTTATTTCTGATGAACTATATTGTGAAATATCAATACATTTGCTCATTCTATCTGAGTTCTCAACCTTATAAAAACATGAATGGTTACACAAGCACGCCATGCCACGAAAGAAACTTAGAAAATTGAACAATTTTCAAATTAATACAAAACCTATTAGTACAACCAGATTTGTGTCATCATTTAAGAAATTATTTTTAAAGAGACTATATATAACTTTAAAAACATCATGGTTTATTTGAAATGTGTAGCCTATATATTATGTAATATTGTGCAAATAATTAGTCCTAATTAAAGATTGTTTTCTGTATTATAAAATTTTACTTTTTCCCATTTTTGTATTATTATAATTGACTCCACAACGAGAGCTTTAGAAATATCAGTTCCATAAAAATATATTAAGAGAGATAATTATACTCTGATCTCGGATATGAATAGCTTTTCCTTTGTTGATTTAAATTTGTGAAATGTTAGATGTTATGATTTGATTAAAACTTAAAACACTACAATTTCATTCTCATCGTCTTATTTAGTCTTCTTTTTATCTCCCCAAAGAAGCCTCCTATTCTATGTTCTATCCTAACCCATGTCCTTATGAGTTAATTTGTATAATGATTCATTGGTGCAAGTATCAAAGTGGCTTGTTTGACCTTCAAGTTTTCCTGTAGCAGCCTCTCCCCCACTCCTATTTTAACATAGTTTAGTATCACTATTGATGTATATATTTATTATTCATTACAATTTTAATTATTTCCTTTTTTTTCATACTTAATAAATTAAGATGTAGGTTATATATTCTTGTTAGGATTATATAAAGTAAACATAATAAATCCTATTTATAGGCCCTATATAAATTGTATCGATTATGTGATCTAAATATTGTTTTTTCTCAGAAACCAATATAATTCAAATTTGTGATAATGAACAGTATTATGATGTTAGGAGGAGTAGTTTATTCAGAATAAGTTATTTGAAAATTATGTGCAAATTGTTTTGGTGTTAATAGTAATAAATTACTAAAATGTTAAAGGTATTAAAAACCCAAATTTGCTGTCGGATGTAACCCACTTTAGACGTATATTTGGTCAATGGAAGTTAATCATTGTTTTTAGCTAGGATAATAATTCTTATAAACAATAAACGTAAGCAAAATTGCTTTTTAGTTTAAGAAACATTGTTGGCAATACCACTAATATACAAATTTTATTTAGAACTGCAATTTTTTAATCCCTCAGAGCAATAAATATACATTTAAAAAAATAAATTATCACTGAGTATTTTGGTTTGATCGACATTCAAATTTGTTAGGAAATTGATAACAATGAATGTATATTCAAACAACTATATTTTATTTTTCAGCCCCTCTGTATCTTTTCCTGACTATTCCTCTTTCTCTTCTTTCATGAATGTAAAGACCAAAATAATAATCTGTATCCCCTTTTAGTTTATTTATAATTTGTGTATTTCAATTTCAAGTAGATTTAGTATTATTGTTTGGAAAAAAAACAAAGACCATCGCAGTACTTGCTAGAACCAAATTAAAATACTAAACAATTTATGTTTAATACCTATAAACATTCACTTGACAAAGTTATGTTTTCTGTTATTTATCAGTATTGCAACATACAAAAGATAACTTTAGGACTAATTGCTTTGTTGCACAATCTCTATTACTCAACATTGCTTTTTAAATAATAGGCCTATATTTAAGTTCTCAGGTTTATTCTGTCTGAAAGTGTACATAACTTTGAGAAATAAAATATTAGGGTACTGGGTGTTAATCTCAATTTTTAATTTTCTTACCTTGATTTTTTAAAAGTATATAAAAAAGGTTATTATATAATAAAAAGTTATATATTAAGTTAAACTCACAACTTGGGTATGTAACAAAAGTTTTTCCTATAAATATTTCTTGTTAAATCTTTTAAATAAATCATCTTTTTGCCACTTCCAGCTGCGACCTGATGTTGTACCAAAGACTTCTGAAAATTTCCGAGCACTCTGCACTGGAGAGCAAGGATTTGGCTACAAAGGATGTACATTCCACCGAGTGATTCCCAACTTCATGTGTCAAGGTGGTGATTTCACCAAGCACAATGGAACAGGAGGAAAGTCTATCTACGGAAACAAGTTTGACGATGAGAACTTCACACTGAAACATACCGTACCCGGTAAGGACACATAAGACACTAGTTAAATTGAAATATTTAAGGAAATAAAAAAAAATATATATATATGGAATAAATAATCATTAAACTAATTATAAAAACCGTGGATAGGCTATGCCTTTTTTAATATTGAATTTACTTTTGTTTGTAATATATCAGGAAATCTTAACCTTATTGCATCATAACCCACTTCCTGTGTGACCATGTGGTCGCTATTTCTTCAAATCCTGCACTAAACTTTACACTTAAATTACTATCCTCCACTCTATATTTAATCTGGGAGTAGGTTCTTTAACTTTGCGTACTTTAAACTAAGTTCTGACAATGAAATGAATTAAATCAGATACACATAAATAGTTAGGTTTTAACTTAAAAGTTTATTCAGACGTATGATGCAAGAGGGAATTCATCTGTTCAGAATATGCAAAGCGTGTTTGTCCTGCAAAAGAAAGCTGTAAGGCTTAAAACAGTTTTAAATAAACATTAATCTTGTATAAAATCTTTTACAGAATTGAGAATTTTAACACTTCCAAGTATGCATGTAATGAAAGTAACTCTCTATTTTAAATATAAGTGTGAGCATGTTCAGAATAAGGACATACAGAAAACACCAGGACCGCTTGCAACTATCGTGCTAATCGGCACAGGTTGAGTTCATATAGTAAACTTCCTTTGCAAGCAGGTTGAGAAAGCATAAATTAACTTCCCAGTAAAATAACTTACAGTATTACAATTCTTTTAAAAACAAACAACCTTAGGCAACTGCTGTTGTCTGGATCATTTTATTTACTCTGTGGAGGAGTTTATGTGCCGTGACCTCTACAAAGAATCTGATCTTTTTACATGTTCTTCATTTTTTTAAATTGTATTAATGTGTAACTGTTTTAATTGATGATGCTTCTGTGTTCTAAAGATAATTATTTGTAAATTAGTTTTAAAATTATTTAATAATTGTATTCCGTCTTAAATATCTAAGGGATTTGTTGTTGTGCTGTTTTGTTAATGGAGTCTGTAATATCTTGTGCTATTATAAAGTGTTAATTTTGTTAGATGATTCAATTATTTCATATGACAAGTCTTATATGGTATAATCTGTACTATTTTATGGATCAATAAAATGGAATGATGATATAATAAATAAAAAATATACATAAAAAAACAAAACCATATGTAAAGACAACTAACCTGATTAATCAAAAATATAAAATTACAATTTTTTTAATTCTTATCTTACAAAGCGACAAAATTTTAAAAATAACCTTGCATTTTATAGCTATCTGTTTTTACCCATATACTAAATCACTTTATAACAATGCTTAAACTTTGTCAATTTACATTATTACACATTAGCTAGTTCTCTTGATGAGTTGCATGTACTTTACACAATGCTTCTTCAACTAAATATATTATTGTGTAAAAAGTTTTTATTTTTTACTAATTTCTAAATTTAAACTATTTTATTTTTTGCTAACTAAATTACCTCAAATCACTAACCTACTAAAATCTATCCAGGACTGTTTCAATATCATTTTTTTGTGGTCAGATATTCTCTGTACAATCCAGGGAACCATGAACATAAGGCAAATTTGTATTATTTATTTTTTTAGTTTAATAAAAATGTAGGTCATTGTTATTATGTATTATAATTTTGTTGTTTGACATTTTATTTTTGAATACTCTTATGCTTGTTTTACGTTATGTTTAGGCATCTTATCTATGGCTAATGCTGGTCCCAACTCCAATGGTAGTCAGTTCTTCATTACAACTGTCAAGACAAGCTGGCTTGATAACAGGCATGTTGTGTTTGGTTCTGTGGTAGAAGGCATGGATGTCGTCAAGAAGTTAGAGTCCTATGGCTCACAAAGCGGCAAGACCTCTAAGAAAATCGTCATTGGAGATTGTGGCCAATTGTGTTAAACCAACCACCAATTAGATACCTCGACTTCCATTAATTTGGAAGCACGCATGTTGTTATAATGTTAAAAAAAGAAGGAAAAAGAGGATCAAAAGGGTTTACTGAAAATCTGCCAAATTTATTTTACCTACTCCCATGTAACAATTAACATTGCATAACTTTTGTAATTGTGGAAAACGTAATTATAATAATAAATGTCATAGAACCTGCAAAGATCAGAATAGACTAATTGCTTTTTGTTTTAGCATTTATAAATTTTGTTTACATAAAAAAGACAACTAGCTAAAACTAATGACTTTATTTTGTAATCATAATTTTTAGTGATTATAACAAATTTTTCTTATTAACTTAATATGAAATAACATTTTCCTACTATTTATACTTCCTTGGTCCATTCCATATTGTCGTAGATGGAAATAGAGCAAGCGATGTAGGTACAGTATGTTAATAATCTTTTTGTGATTACAATTTGTCAATTTCTTGCTAAGATGTTGACACGAGGTGTGCGTATGTAGATTTTTTATGTTTTTAAAAATTATAGGAAGAGTACAATCAGTTTTTTGAATGAATGTTTTACTCACTTTTATTTCAGTATGATTGATGATTTAGTTCTGTTTCTTTTTGTCAACCAGTAGCTTATAGTGTCAGTTCAAGTGTTATTCCTGACCATTAAAAAAAAATATTTCAGTCTGAAAAATGTGTTCTTGTTTGATTTCTATCCTCTTAGTAATGTTGTGGTAACAGTAGCGGACAGGTCTGGCTTGGTTGGTGTAGTGTAGTGGTCCAAAGGTGGAGGTGGTAACAATTATGTTCAAACTGAATACTTATCACCTCCCTCTGCGCCCAACATTCCTCGCTGTGTGCCATTATTACACCCTTCATGTATCTAACCGCTCAGGCAAGAGCTCTCAACCTGTAGCTATGTTAAGCAACTTTTAAACTAGCTCACTATCTGCAAAATACCTTAATAATGTTCTCTTTAATGCTACAATACCTACTAGGGTCTTTTATTATAACTTGTATTTTTAATTTGTTTATATTTGTATTACAGTAAATTTTATAAAACTCTTACAAAATCTAGGAGATATCAAACTTCAAGATATCATCAAATTCAAATACTTGAGAATCACTGTAATATTGTAGAATATTTATAATGCTAGATCACTTTGGCGGAGTATCAACTTTCTGATAATATATGTATGTAGCCTAACTAAACAAAATGAAAATCTAAATATTTTAATAATGTAGATATATTTTTAAATAAATACGCAACCTAGATAATATTAGCAGAGTACCTACACTCAATATAATATCAAATGTAACCCAAAATATTCAGAGATTTTATTCAATAATAGTCTGGGAAAGAAAATTCAAGCAAAGTCTATGACAGGATAACAGCTACTGAAGAGAAAATGTTCAAGACAAGAAATTGGAAAAAGCACAGTGCTGATGATAATGAAGAGGCTGCTAATCATGCATCCTAATAATACAATCGGAATTCTGTGAACAAATGTTATCAATTTCCCTCCTTTTTTCTGTCTGTATTAGGGTACATAATTCGTGAAAATACCCTTCCTATACTAGGGGAACACATTTGTACCTTGGAGACTTACAATTTGTTGACATAACCTAGTTACCACTAGAGATGTTACTAGACGCTATTTCATGGTAACAGAAAACTGCTACTGGAAAATATCTGTTATTTTTAGTTGTGATTTGCTGAACTGCTATTTGTAAAAAAAAGAAAACGGAACTAAAATAATTTATTTATATGTTTAACAATTACTGTTATGTCTCAATTTTACGGTTTAGTTTTGATAGGCAAATTAAAGTATGACTATTACTTTGACCATAACAATTACGCTACTTAGGATTTTGATAAGATTAAATAATACTTGAAATGTTAGTAAATATTTATTATAAAATGAAAAATAGAGATACTACGTAAATAAAAATGTAAAACTAAACCATTTTAAAAGTGCATATTACAGCAGAATAGATCTCGGTGTGATTGCTAGCACTTGGCCTCGCCCTGGCGGGTTGAGCGAGGGGTGTGGGGAAAGGCGTAAGTGGAGACAAAAAACACTTTCCCACGCCATTTTCTATTGTAATTCATCCTTTCAACGAACTGGTGGTGTCACTTCACCCTTGAAAGGGTTACAAAAGTAATTTTAAATTTAATTAGGCTACATTATTTATGTTAATTTTTTCATTTAAAATATAACTCATTTTTTTCTATTTAAATGCAATTCTTTGGTATTTAAAATGAGATCGATTATAAGCTTTACTAACGTATCAAGGTAATTATAATATGTTAAAAAAAGGCTTCAGATATAAGTTGAAAAACATAAAATCGGAACATGGAACTGGATTATCTATTCACGCCAGGAGTGCGGATGGTTTTAGTATGGTTAGTAGCCGATGATCCAAGTGCCAGCATTCGCGCCGGGATCTGTAACGCAGTATACAATCCAGTAAAGTAATAACAGAAATCTAATCTCTCTTCTCTTTCTCTGTTCTGCCTCTAATTACAAGCGAGAATCCACAACTTTGTATTTTCAGCTGGTAGCAGGTAGTCGCATCATAGATTGGTTGTACAGCCTGCGGCAATTTAAATTTTGTTGACAGTAACAAGACAGCAATCACGAGTCACATCAAATCACGTGTCGTTAAAGAATAGAGTAGCTGTTATGTTATTCACGTAACATCTCTAGCTACAACTAGATTCAAACTTAGATACATTTGTTGAGGATTTTTGCTTCATTCTATATTTATATTACTACTGTGTATTCTTTAATTTTTCCTCCTGTAGATGAGAAAAAATTTCTTGTAGTCACCATGCCTCATTTCAAATCTTCACAGGAAGTACTTCTTAGTCAGAGAGTAGTAAAATTTATATTTTTTTACCGTTTTATTCTAAATGTTTCAAATTTTGTATGTAACATCATATGGTGGTATTCAATCTGTGTTACAAATTTCAAACTCAAGGAGAACTAAGTTATGAGGGAGGAGGAAAAACAACACGAACGGGTTCGTGTAATATACACATGCCATGTGCGTCAGGCCAGCAAGTTGAACTTGGTTTGGTGCATTACAATTTCACTTTAATAAAGCAAGCGTCATGTCATAACAGTACCTGCAAGTTTGATTAGAATAATGTGCAAGAGTCTTGCACATGCACAACTTTTCCAAATCGAAACAAATTTCCTTGTGCAAGAACTTCTGGACCGAGATTGTAAGATCTGACTACAACGTAAGCAGTGTGTGGGGCTAAATTTGAACACATTGGTTTTTGGTTCTCCAAATCTGAAATCAGTTTTTCAAAATAGTTTTTCAATAATACTGCTTATGAAAAATTCCTCTTAATGTAACCTTTTGCCTCTAAAGAAACACTATTTAAATTACTATCCAGATTTTCTTGTTCTATTTGTTACCCACAATAATAATAAATGCCAGACTTAGTGTATTCTCAGCCCCCTTCAGAGCTATTACTATAATATTGTTTAGGAGTTAAAAAGTAAATAATCTTTTCTAATGTGAATTTCAATAGATTTCCCATGTAAATAATACCTTTAGTTTTAAATTCATAGGAGTATTCAAATTACAAGGTTCTTGGTTGAGCACTACTAATGTAAGAACTAATCTATTCCAAATATTGGGACTATCTTAATTAAAACCTTATTTTGGCCAAAACTCGAAATATGCTTAAACAATAAATATTTTGAATTTTGTCAATTTATACAAATTTGTTCATGACGAAGTAACAAATGACATTCATATCTATGAAGTTTAGTAAATCAATACAGTACTGATATAAAAAATATCTAACATTCATGTAGTTGTATTGATTTATTGATACACTTCTGTCTGCTAATGTAATTACCCGGTATTTTTTTAATCATGGCCAAGATTCAAGCTGTACTTGCCATGAATTTGTATTAAAGATAATATTATCATTTACAACTTCTTTATTTTTGATTATATATTGTTTAAATTTCTATTATTTAATTAATCTTTAGTGAATATGCAGCAATGTGAATAATTTATTGTATTTTTCAAATGTTTGCTTTGTCACAAATGTTTTTTTATTTGATTAATTTCTAATTATAAAATAAAAATTAGTTTTTTAAACTTCTTGAAAATAGTCTACAAACATAATTTATTTAAGTATTACAAAAACTGAATAACAAATTTGAAATTTGTATTAATAGTTAAACAAATATAATTATAGGCCTATATTTTTATGTACTTTTACTGACAAATGTTGTTATTAAAACTAGCTGACTGTGTGAAAATTTTGCAAGTTAGGAGTACTAACCTGATTTAATATGTTTATTTAGTTCAGTTAATTACATTTATTTACATTGGTTTATAAAATAAATATAGATAAATATATCAGTTTATAACACTTACATATGGATTGTAAACAATTAAACTAACAGCTGATGTTAGTTAAACAGATTGTTAATAGGAACCATAAAGTATAATATACAATTTTTCAAATACATTTTTTGTAAAGAAAACATGAATTTTAAGCTGTTTGTCTAGTTTTCGTCTATAGCTTTAACATAAGCTTTAAAATGATGCTTGAATAATTCATTTTGATGAAGAATTAAAGATATCGGAAAGTAATATTAAAGGCCTAATCAGTAAAGGTATTAAAATTTGTTGTAACAATCTGATTTTTTTAATATTATTATTAAAGATATGTTTTCTATGTGTGGTTCAAATTTTATTAAAATCAGTTAAATATTTTTAAAGTTATTCAATTTTTACATAAGGCTCTATGAGAAGCTTATGGAGCTTATGAGAAACTGGGCACCGTTGACGTCATGAGTTTACTGCGCATCCACTCGTGAACACTGCCGTTAGTATTCTATATACCGTGGTATTAAATAAATTAATTAAAACAATAAAACAGCTGTTCTGTAAAATAATATGACAGTTACCGGTAATGTAAATTGTATTGTTAAATAAAATGTGTTACTTATTAACCTATAAAAGATAAACGTTGACACACACATAGAAGAGAAACCTTATTATAAGTGTGATTTTTTGAAGGTTGTGTGGCTTTTCTATTAACTTTTCATACATTAATTAGAATTTTCTTAATATTGTTAAATAAAATGTGCTACTTATTTACCTATAAAAGACGCACGTTGACACACACATAAAATAGAAACCTTATTTGGAAGTTTGTGTGGCTGTTCTATAAACTTTTCATACATTTATTATAATTTTCTTATAGCCCAGTCGGTATAGGTTACAACTACCAGTAATTAGCAATACGGCTGATTTTTTTTTTATAAGTACATTAAAGTATGTAGATTAACATAAAAAAAGTTTACCAGTCTATCGATTTCCCAAAGTCGAAAAAAAAAATCGATTATCATTTTTTTTTCGATTATCCTTAATATTTCGAGCTGGGATGAAGATAGAGGAAAATAAAAAATACCACCGTGTAGGGGAGGTATTTTTCAACAAAAAAGGTCATATGTATTTATTTCGTCCGAGCAATGGTTTGTCTGGAAAAAATTCGATAATGCAGGTATGTATTTTGCAGCAGGTGAAATCACTAAAAGGGGACATCTTATTCATATATGAAGCGTTGGCTCATTCTAAATTGGCCGAATTTTAATATATCGAATTGAAACTTGGTATAGGAGTTAAAATATATATTTTAAACATTTATGCTGAGTCTCAGCTTGTTATCTTGAAAATGACCCGATCTAGGAGTCGATTTCGATTATCGATTTTAGGAGTACCGGATCCACCAATTCATTTTAAACAGCTCCAGTTTAGAAACTTTTTGGAATATCAACATCAAATTTGTTTTACAAGTTGAGTACACCAGTATAAATATTCTTAGTAAGTATGAACGATTTTTTTCTTGTTCTTTTTAAAAACGAGGCGCTTGAAAATAGTCTTCTGTTTTACCTATCTTGTTTTAACTATAACACTTTTGGATTCAACGACTCCATTTTCGACATTTTTGAACATATCGATTTAAAAATTTTTACAGAAGTTAAAAATACAATTGTTTTTTGCTATACTTATTTTAAAAACTATATTTAAAAAAATGACTAATCTGCAGCTGATCAACTCAAGCGTTTTGATGAAAAATCTAAAAAGGTCTAAAATTATACTTTTTTAATTTACTTGGGCTTTTAAAAGTAAATAATGAAAAAGGTTTATACTCCTTGAACTTGTTTGAATATATATATTTAACTTGTAAAAAAACTTTCAGGTTGATATTTTGAAAATTTTCTAAACTGGAGCTGTTTAAAATGAATTGTTGGGTCCGGTACTCCTAAAATCGAGAAACCCATTAATAAGTCAAGTGGCTCTAGACACACACTAACACTAACTAAGTTAACAAACATACTATCTATTAACCCTTACGCTCAAACCTACAAAAAAGCAGCTGATATAATTCAGTACCAGGAACAAAACCGCAGCCTAGAAATTCGTTTTATCGACAATATTCCAATGGATATGAGAAGATTCAATAAACCTAGCGCTGATGAAATAGCTGGAGTTTTCAGTTCCACTGAGGGGGAGCCACCACAAAACCGTCTCGTCGTAGTTCACCACTGACAAGGTGGACCCACACTGTTATCGGTCATGAGCCCTCACTGCGACCCAATGGTATATCCCCTTTTATTTCCCTTTGGAGAACCTGGATGGGATCCAAAATTAATTCACAATGGCCAAATAAGACAAAGACATCGAGAAAGGCTAACAATGTTACAGTTTGCGAGTTAAAGATTAGCAATCCGTGAGGGGTTCTCACATATTCATGCCTCAAAAAAACTATTTCAACAGTTTGTTGTAGACATGTACACACGAGTCGAAGGCGAGCGATTAAACTACATAAGAAACCATCAGTCAGAACTGCGAGTCGAGCATTACAAGGGTCTCCACGATTTTGTATTGAATAGAGCTCAACTTAATAATCTTAATGCAGGTAAAATTGTTGTGCTACCATCTTCATTTGAAGGTAGCCCACGGAACATGATTCAAAGGTATCAAGACGCCATGGCAATCGTTCAAAAGTTTGGTAAGCCAGATATTTTTTTGAAATTACCTGTAATCCTAATTGGCCAGATATACTTTTGTCTCTTAATGCAAACGAAACCCCAACAGATCGTCCTGACATTGTTTCTAGGGTATTTAGAGGAAAACTAAATGAAATAAAAAGAGATGTATTGAAAAATAATGTTTTCGAAATGGTAAATGCATATGTTTATGTAATAGAATTCCAAAAATGTGGCCTGCCACATTGCCATATGCTATTGATTCTTGATGAAGGATCAAAGTTCCGAGAACCAGCTCAGATTAACCAATGCGTCTGTGCCGAACTACCAGATCCACAAGAATTTCCTACACTTCATAATATTGTCGTAAGGAATATGATACACGGACCATGTGGTCAACGCAATAATAAATCTCCTTGCATGAAAAACAATTGTTGCACTAAGAAATACCCAATAGAGTTTCTAGAGGAAACTATAGAAAATATCAATGGATACCCCAAATACCGCCGAAGAAATAATGGAATAGTTGCAAGGAAAGGTATCCATCAAGTTGATAATCAGAGATATTGTCCCTTATAACAATTATTTGTTACTTAAGTATAATGCGCACATTAATGTAGAAATTTTTTCCACAGTTTGTTCTGTAAAGTATTTATTTAAATATGTATATAAAGGTTATGATTCTGCATGCATAGAATTTGTAAGTAATGTTAATCAACCTAACAATGCAATCGTCTACGATGAAACTAAAAACTTTTCAAATATGCGATATGTAAGTTCTCATGAGAGCATTTGGCGCCTCCATTCTAATGAGATGCATGAACAATCTCATGTAATTATTCGATTGGCAGTTCATGAAGAGGGTCATCATAACGTATATTTCAAACATGGAAATGAACAGGCTGCATTCAATTCATCTCAAGAAAAGCATACAACTCTCACAGCATGGTTTGATTTAAACAACCGCGAACCAACTGCTCGCCAGTATTTATACAATGAAATTCCGCAACATTATCGGTTTGCGGGTAATGCGTGGATTCCTCGACAGAGAGGGGGTGGTTAAGTTATAGGAAGGATGTATAATGTGGCACCTAATGATTCAAATAGGTTTTATTTACGCATATTATTACTTCATGTTAAGGGTGCTACATCGTTTGAGGATTTACGGCACTACAACATATGATACTTTTAAAGAGGCAGTTTTATCACGTGGACTCCTTCAAAACGATCAAGAATGGCACCGTTGCTTAAAGGATTTACAGAATATACAAATGCCACATCAGCTCAGACAATTATTTGCATCATTTGCTGTTTCTGTGAACCAACGTCACCTTTAACATTATGGACTACCTTCAAAGAGAAATTAACCGAAGATATGAATGACATTGATCCTCATGAAGCAGAAATGGCATCATTAAGATAAATCCAGAATATTCTGAGAGAAAATGGATTCAACTGTGCTACTCTCTTCCTACCAGTTCCACCTGAAGTCGCGATTGAAAACCCCAAATACAATCTGCAGGAACAAGCTACTTTGGGCGTAGACATGTATAATAAGCTTAATTTTGAACAAAAGATGGTCGTTGATCGAATCTTAAATGCAATATCAGGGGATACGGAAGAGAAACTATTCTTTTTAGAAGCTGGGATGTGGAAAGACTTTCATATACTCATGTATTTTGAAAATAATTCAAGGTCGAAGCCAAATTGCCTTAGCAGAAGCTTGGACTGGGATAGCAGCATTGCTTTTAGACGGAGGCACTACACTACCAGGGCTATAGAATATAAGGGCTGGACCAGTCCGCCAAGGAAAGCGTTCCCGCCACTGCCACTGTGATGACGTCACGGTGGTAACACCTGCTCCATTCCCAACGCTTCTTATAAGTATTTCTGCTACAATAATTTCAATTTCTTAGCAAAGCTGTAATATTTTTATGGATCTTGGTAACTTTTTAACATAAAGTAATCTGGCTTGCAACTCTTACATTAAATAAATAATATTTTTTAATGTTTATTTTAATTTGAAGGTGATTACTTAAAATTTGTTGTTTTTAAATTTTGAGTTATCAATAATTACCGGTACTCGAAGTTTACATCTTATTATTATTTATATATTATACATTTATTTATTTATATCTCATCACTCTGAAAATGTTGGTTTTAATGTATTTTGTTAGTAAAGGTGTTTCTTGGAATATTCAAGTAACGCTGCAGACAATATTAGCCTACTTGATAATCTTGGTAACATTTCATAAAGTAATCTCGACTGCAACGTAACATTAAATAAATAAATACCTTGCTAAACATATAATTTAGGTAATTGTGTGTATTGTATAATTTTTTAAAGAAATTCATGGAATGCCTCTTTGAGAAAATTAGCATTGAATATGCGTCAAAGGGCGAAAATCTCGCGGAATTGTATACCTTCTTTAAAAACGTGTACTGAGCAAAATAATTGCTCAATATTCACCAAACTTGCTAAACATATAATTTAGGTATTGTATAACTTTCTAAGAAAATCATGGAATGCCTCTTCGAGAAAATTAGCCTTGAATGTGCACCAAAATGCGAAAATCTCGCGGAATTAAATACTTACTTTAAACACTTGTACTGAAAAAATTATTGCTCAATATTAACCAAATTCGCTAAACAACTTAGGTGATTGTGTGTGTTTTGTATTTTTACTAAAAGAAATTCGTGGAATGCATCTTCGAGAAAATTAGCCTTAAATATGCGTCAAAAGGCGAAAATCTCGCGGAATTATATACCTTCTTTAAACACTTGTACTGAACAAAATAATTACTCAATATTAACCAAATTTGGTAAACATATAATTTAGGTGGTTGTGTGTATTGCATAATTTTTTAAAGAATTATCATCTGCAACGTTATATCAAATAACACGTGAGAGCCAAGGCGAACCGTGCTTACACGGCGTGTCATGTACCAGAGTGACGTCACATAGGAGGGGAGGCAAGAGGAAGGTTGGAACAGTCGGCGAGCGTTAACATCAAAGAAGTGGACCAGCCCTTGTATTCTATAGCCCTGCTACACTACACCGTTTATTTGGCCTTCCTGTACCCGTACTACCCTCATCGGTCTCATCAATCAAGGCTAATTCCGATAAAGCTACTATTCTCAAAGAAGCTTCTATAATTATAATAGACGAGTCTTCGATGGTACCTGCTGCAGCTGTTGATTGTATAGACCGTCTACTAAAAGATGTAATGAAGTGTTTGGACCCAGTATATGGACAAATGCACATGGGTAGTAAAGTAGTCCTTTTTGGTGGTGATTTTAGGCAGGTTTTGCCTGTGGTACCGTTGTCTGGTAGAATACAAATAATTGAATCTTGCATTCAAAATAGCAGAATTTGAAAATACATTACACTCATCCATTTGAAAAAAAATATGCGCGCAAATGATGGTGAAACATTATTTTCTAATTGGCTTCTTCAAATAGGCAATGGAACATTAATAAATGACAGTGGATCAGATTCTATTAACATTACTGAAGATTATATAATTTCAGAATATTTACTGATCAGGCATGTCTTTGGCGACTCAATAAATAAGGAGATTGCTAGACAATATTGCAATCATGTAATAGTCTGTCCTTTGAATGAAAACTGCGATAGAATTAACAATGTTTTAAATTTAATTGAAGGTGATTTCAAAGAGTTTTCAGTATGGATGAAGTGGTATCAGACGACCCAAGCGAGAAATTAAACATCCCAGTTGAGTATATAAATTCTATAACTCCATCAGGAATGCCACCTCATAGATTAAAGTTAAAATGTGGTACAATTGTTATGCTAATAAGAAACATGAATATGGGTTCCGGTTTAGTAAATGGAGTGCGATTGTTGGTGTGTGAAATGTATGACAAATGTCTAAAACTAGAAATAATATCAGGGTTTGGAAAAGGTACTGTCATTTTCTTACCAAGGATAAAAATCATTTGAACAGACCCTACCATGCCTTTCCATATAACAAGAATACAATTTCCAATACGGATATCATTTGCTGCAACAATTAATAAAGTTCAGGGTCAAACCTTTGACAAAATCGGCATTTACTTACCGTCACCAGTTTTCACACATGGCCAGCTATATGTGTGGCCTTTAGCCGAGTAAAAACACCTCAAGATGTAAAAATAGTCATCAAAAAGACCAGTGAACAGGGAAATGACAACTGTGGATATTACACAAAGCATATTGTTTTCAAAGATGTTTTGCTGTAATACTTTGTTTTAATAAATAAAGTTTTCAAAATGACTACATAGTTTATTTCGCATAATGTATCAGTAACTGAACATAAATTAGGGGCTTTAGCCCCTACAAGCCACTAGTATTCTATATTTTGGATTTTAATAATATACTCACAACTTTCTTTCTACACAAATAATATATTTTTCCATCCAATTAAAAAAAATTACTTAAAGTTAAGCGAATAAAGATTTGTTCCACTCCACTCCACCTTAACTTAATATTGACAAAAATGATAAAAAATTACAATTTTTGTTTTTTCAATCTAGTTTTGTTTCCTGTGATTTTCTGAACAATTTGATATGTAATAAGTATAGATAATGTGCTTATAATTAGTTTATTTTATCTAAAAACAAAACGCTTACACATATTTCAGGCTTACAGATGTATATTCTCCAAATAACTGAGTCTTTTTATAGGCCGTTTTCCGAAAGTTTTGTTTTCACATGTTTTCATTTACTGTGGCAGACATAACTCAAATTGTATTTGAGATAGCCTCATAATTTTATTTTTTAATTTGAAGAGGACATTTCATTGTACAACCTGTAACATGGATATACATTAATTCCTATAATAAAGATTTTAAGAAATTATTAAAACAAGATTTTACTAAAAATTTTTATAAAAAAATTAAATAACATATTTTTTACAGAAATATTTTATATAATTTAATATCCATACTACAGAATGGAATGCCCTTTTCAAAATTAAAAAAAAAATATGAGGCTATCTCAAATACAACTTAAGTTATGTCTGCCACAGTGAAGGCTAATTAAATCCCTAAAAATCCCCCCCCCCACCAGGAGGGAGGGGGAGGCCAAGATAATGGAAAAGTCATTATAACCAACACTCATATATAAAACATAAAATAATTAGGATTGCTTTAAAAACAAACAAAATTTTTTTATGGTGGAGTGCCCCCTTAAATGCAGAGTAAGATTAAAATCTTTCTTGCATAAATGGTTATTCATCCATTCTTTTGATAGAGACACAACATAGCCTACTTTCCTTGAACATTCTTAACATATTGGTTTGCAACAACATTCTAAATGGTTTCTAACAGACATCGTTGGCTGTGGTTCGGATTCCACGTAAAACTGTAGATCCCGTCTTCCCGTCTTCATTAGCCTGCAAACAGCAGGACGTTAAACATGAAAAAAAATCTGGAAATTGGTTGACCGTGCAGGCCAACCCTAGAACTTCCCGCTTAGTTTGAATTTTAAACGCTTAAAATGAGTTTTTTTGTTAAAATACCAAAAAACGAAAATTTGTGAATTTTTAAACAACGATAACTTTTGAATGCGTCGTTTGATTTTCATTTTTAAAAAAGCATTCTACGCAGTTTTTAAAGCACAAAAAGAAAATGTACAGGTTTATATTGATTGGTTGAGAAATCTGGAAGATATGTTAAAAAAATACCAAAAAATACCAAAAAACGAAAATTTGTGAATTTTTAAACAACGATAACTTTTGAATGCGTCGTTTGATTTTCATTTTTAAAAAAGCATTCTACGCAGTTTTTAAAGCACAAAAAGAAAATGTACAGGTTTATATTCATTGGTTGAGAAATCTGGAAGATATGTTAAAAAAATACAAAAAAACGAAAATTTGTGAATTTTTAAACAACGATAACTTTTGAATG
>JAGFPH010000034.1:1600245-1620422 GCA_018207615.1 Philaenus spumarius
ATATACTGGTAGCCTATTTATATTATTTTTACAGAAACAAAGAATAAATTGGCATGGATAAATTAATAGCGTAATTAAATTATATCATTTTTATACATTCCATATACCCAGCTTATTAATTTAAGCTTTGTTATAATTTACATAACATTAAAAAATTCATAAGTACCGTAACATTTTCAACTTGGTTATTTTCTTAAACTGACTGGTCTTTAGTATCTTGAGAAAAGGCTTTGGTCTTTGGTATTGGACTTGCCAAAAGATTTATCAATTTAAATATTAATAACTAAAAATATTTTAAATAATGCTAAACAATTTTGTACTTAGGCCTACTTGTGATTTGTTTAAAAAATAACTTATATAATAGGGCCTATAGTTTCTTTTTAATAAAAATATATATAAAATTTAGTAAAATAGACTCTTGCCTATAAAGTTCATTATTAATGTTTGCTGAACATTTACCATGTAGCCATGTTTACATGATGTCTATTCTTATAATTAACTGTGTTTGTTACAGTACTCTTATCTTTTTATTTTATTTGTATACTATATAGTTACATGACTGTCTGCCATGTTTTATTGCCTTGTCTGATAGCATAAATGGCTTTTTATAACCTATGGTAAAATATAAATACAGTATAGTGTACCGGTTGTTTATGTTATAAAATGTATTTTAACCAAAGCTTGGTATTTTAGTATAAAAACAAAAAATCGTTTCATGCTATTAATTTCTACCCTCACAGATCCTTTAATCCTTTCCGAGACTGGCATTTTCTCCCATAGTAGGCCTACCCAAAAGTGCCGACCTGATTTAGCGAATTTGTAAGGATTTCATAAAAAAAGCTGTAGCCTATTTTTGTTATTTGATAAGATATCATCATGATTTTTGAATTCCTTTTCTTCTCATAGACCTATAAATAATATTTTCTACTCTAAACATCTTTATGATATACCCTACCAACAAATTTAGTAAAATTACATAGGTACCATAACATAAATTGTTGATAAAATTATCAGTTTGTATGAAGAAAACAGATAGAGAAAAAATATATCACTTGAAAACTTGCACATCACTTTAAGACACATTTTGTTGTATACTTGTGTTAAAATTTTTGAGCCTATATCTTGCTAAATAAAAAAGTTACACTACTTTTTCGAAATAAGAAAGTTTTAACCCGAAGAAAAGAATTCGCTTATAACGACGGTGAACCGCCTAAAGGGGGGAGATAGACAGTATGTGTGTAACTAAGAGAGGCGGTTATTTTTCAGTTTTATTCTGTGCAAGCCTTAGCCGAATGGTAACGTGGGATTTTTCTGATCAGAAGATCCCGGGTTAGAATCTCGCGAGACCAGGTAGCTTTTCTTATCTGTGTTTTGAGGGTAGGAGGGCAGAAGTAAAGCAAACGGTGGTTGGCTCGCTTCCAAGCTGACGGGATATGACTATTTACCTGGCCTAGAGGCTTGGGATGTTTTGCATAATTTTATTGTAGTATTTCTGTATAGGTATATATTTTATTTTTTTTAAAACAACCAACGATATATGGGAGAACACTACTTCTATTCATCCTCAAATTTACATCGATTTTGTATACTATGTATCATATATATATGTGAAACGGAAAGAACTATTCATTCATAGTAGATTGATATAAAATATTAACAAAAATAATGATAGGTATTTAATGATATTTTAATGATTTTTTTTTTCGAACGTCCGGTTAAACAGGACGTTGTCATTGAAAGGGTTAATTACTGTAATATTTTGTTTGCAGTTATTTTATTATTCAAAATTATTTTATCATGGCTGTTATTGATAAGTTTATAAATATGACAATGTTAGACCTTATTATTGGTAATGTTATCATTCAGTATGTCACCGACAACTGAAGAGATTAAATCAATGCCTAGTAACTTCTTGAACGATTTGAAATGTAGACTTTAGATTAGATAATATGGTTTTGGTATGTCTTGCATTCCGATTCCTTCCTTATTTAAAATTGTACAGTGATTGATTTTTGTATATTTAAGAAATAGGTACGTTACTCAAACATTCATTGCTTCTTATGAATAAGAATTAGAATCATAAAGTATACTCAGTTAAAGTAATTTTGCATGTTTTTTTTTTTTTAATATGTTACATTACACCGTTTACATAAATGTATCATTTAAAAAATTAAATAGTTATATTGTTCTACAGGTGTGATTAAAACTGTTCCGGTGTCCAGAATATTTTGGTAGATTTCAGAGAAAAACTACCGACTGTAGTGTTGTTCATAAAACGATTTCTGGAAAATGTCTACTTAGTTTTTCATTTCATTTTCTCTCCAAAAACCCCCCAAAACAATCAATTAAAAAGTTTATACAGGCCAATATACATTTTTGTATCAATTCTATAATTTTATATTACTTTTTTATAAATAATATGGTAGGCTACATGTTGTTATTTTGCTCAAATTACTTCCATTCTGATAAGTAAATAAACGGTACCAGGAACTGGCACATACTTTCTCACAAACATATTTAAATTACTAAACAGATTCACAGTGACTTGTAGGGTGGGGTAGGAGAGTTTTTTTTATTAAAGTTGGAGATTAACTAATAAATATTATTATTATTATCTAGAGAGAAAACTATTCGATCGATTTCGAACAAATTTGCACCAAACACGTCAATTAGGACTTTATAGATGCACGTAAAAAGGTTTTGAAAAATTTTGAAAAACAACCCCCTTTATGGCCAAAAAAACCCCCAAAATCAGTTATTATTATTATTATTATTAGCTAAACGAGAATTTTTAGAAAGATGCGGGTTTTTGCATATGGTAGGGCACATTAAAGGCTACAAATAAGCCAAATTTTATCAAAATCGTTAGAGCCGTTTTTTTATAAAAAAATAATAATTGATTTTTTGGGGTTTGTTTGTCCAAAAAGGGGGTTGTTTTTCAAAAATTTTCAAAACCCTTTTTCGTGCATCCTATGTACAAGCCTACTGGACATGTCTGGTGCAAATTTGGTTAAAATCGATCAAATAGTTTTCTCTCTAGCTTTGTATACTTTTATTAAAGTTGGAGATTGACTAATAAATATTATTATTATTATTATCTAGAGAGAAAACTATTCGATCGATTTCGAACAAATTTGCACCAAACACGTCAATTAGGTCTTTATAGATGCACGTAAAAAGGTTTTGAAAATTTTTTAAAAACAACCCCCTTTATGGCCAAAAAACCCCCAAAAATCAGTTATTATTATTATTATTAGCTAAACGAGAATTTTTAGAAAGATGCGGGTTTTTGCATATGGTAGGGCACATTAAAGGCTACAAATAAGCCAAATTTTATCAAAATCGTTAGAGCCGTTTTTTTATAAAAAAATAATAACTGATTTTTTGGAGGTTTTTTGGCCAAAAAGGGGGTTGTTTTTCAAAACCCTTTTTCGTGCATCTATACAGGCCTACTTGACATGTCTGGTGCAAATTTGGTTGAAATCGATCGAATAGTTTTCTCTCTAGCTTTGTATACATACATACATACATACATACATACATACATACAGACATACATACAGACATACATACATACATACATACATACATACATACATACATACATACATACGTACAGACATACATACAGACAGACATTTTGTAAAAACCACTTTTTTGTACTCAGGGGGTCCCAAAACGGATATTTCCACAAAAATCTCAACATCGATTTTTTTTGCGATCACTATACTTTCTCTATACTATAGTATAGTGAGAAAGTAAAAATGAAAAATCTAACTCAAGTTTGATAATGGGTAAAATCGGATTAAAGGGATAGAAATGAAGAAAATTTTTTTAACTGAAAAATCAATAAAACTCTTTAAATATGAAAAATATTGCATCCACTTGAAGTTATTTTACCTCCTAATAGTTGTACCAAAATCTTTTGCGTGAAATGTTTTTGATAAATACGGTACCAATTATTAGCTCAAAGGTTGAATGATACAAATTATTCATAACTTTTTTAGTAGACATTGTATCAAATTCATTCAAAGTTCTTGTAAACCTTCTGAATATTATCTAAAATGTTTGTCTTGAACAATTTTTTTAAGACCTATCATTATCTATTGCAGTGGGTGATCAAAATGAGTTTGCAGACCAGTAATTAGACCCAATCTCTTTGTATGTTAATATTTTTATTTTGAATTAGCCAATTGTTATTATTTCTTTGTTTTGGTTTCTTAAAGGCCAGGTATAAACCTTTATAGTCATCATAGCCTGGACATAATTTCATAATCATGAATATCACAAATGAGAATAATGTTCTTTATACCTACCTGAAATTCATCAATATTATTTACCCTTGGCACAGGACTTCATATTTGAGTCGTATTTTATGATTGGTATCTGAGTTTGAAGGAGCTGAAAAAGCATATAGATTTCCATCATAAATGTTGGTGAAAAGTTAAAGTTCTTTTATAAAGCCTTTCATTAAGAAAATGTTTAGTCATGAATTTGATTTGGTTCCTATAGCATGTAAGAGTCGCTTGAATATATAAATAGTTTTATCTTAAGGTGTAGCCTCATCTTTTTGTAATAATAACATTTCTGTCTTTTATGAATTATTTGAATAATTTAATCAATCCAATATTACAAAATATTTTTTTAAATAAGTAATATTTCTTTTAATGATGTCAAATGCGGTAGTGTACTCAAAGAATCAATCAGAAGAACCACTGTAACCTTTCTCCATAAAGTCAACTTTTGTTCTAAGTTTATAGTAGGCTACTTACTCTGTCTTGTGACTTATTGTAACTTTTTAAGTTACGAGTTTCAGAACTATGTCCTATCATCAGATGCTCGCCCATGAGAGGTCGTCACTACATTAAAATACTAAAAAACACACAAACATACACATCACAAACACTGAACATTAACACACGATGGGTGTAAAACATCAACTTTGCAGTAGCTAAAATTGTTTGTAAGCTGAGATATTTTATTTGCTGTATGTTTTATATTTAGAAAAAATCTGGAAAGCTTTATATTTTTTTGTAAGGATGTTTTAAGTTTTTTTATAGATTGTGGAATATTATTTATTTTGACTTCTTTATAATAACCATTAAACTTTTGAAAGGAATCTCTGTAACAATTTCATCAAATGAGTTTTATGAATAAAGTAAAGTACCGTAGGTCTTCTTTACATGATATCTGTTACTGGGTTAATATCAGTCCAGCTACAATAAAATTAGAAAATATGATCTACGTATTTCTTAAAATTTACTAAAGTAATACATTTGTAATTTTAGCTATCACTGAGTATTTCTTTGTTCTTCTACAAATGCCCTTCATAATTAGAGAAAGTGAATAGTAATATTTACCATGAAAGAGCTATTTCGGCAAACTATCTTTTTCTGTATGTAATTCAAATGGTTTACTAAAGAATCTTTTATTATTTCAGTAAACCTTTCCGTTCTGCCTTTACTTTGACTTGTTTTAAATAATACATGATTAGATAAAATGCTGAACATGTTTTCAAACTGAAGTTTCTAAGTTTTAAATGTCTGCTTGTTTGAGAAAAGTTAGTGCTAAATTGACTTAAGTATCTGTTTCTAACGAAAACTTAAAATACTAATCACCACTGTGTTTGTGATTAGTTTTAATATTGTTTGGTATTTTTGTTGCAGGAGGTCATTAAATCAGAAATAAAATGATAACTTCAGATAAAGTCAATTTGATTATTGTCGAGTATGACGGGTGAGTAATAAGAACCCAAATCAGATTGAATGAATCATAGTGGGTTTTGAGTTTGGGTAGCACGTTGTAAAGTTGCACCTAATACAATCATACCTAACTAGAAGATTTGCAAGTGTTATGTGCATCGGCACAGTGTGATCCAAGTACAAGTGTTGCAGTGTTTTTTGTTTTTATTGTGTTCTAAACAATGTCCGTTTTAATATTATTTTAAAAGTTTACTAAGTTTTTTTATTTATATCTGATTCCGGGTAATTTGGCGTGTTTGCCAAAAGCCTGGAACCTATTGACCTGATGTTATCTACAAACAATCTACCGCAAGCACTCTCTAGGACTTATGTGCGATGACCCATTACTCGGGCCGAACTGGTCCCAAACAATTTGTATTCAGAACCATCATGCTTTGTCATTTCTTCAGGGTAAGTAAATTATTAACTTAATATTTATGTAGAAGTTTGTTTGTGGTGGGTAGATATATTTGAATGTGTTTATATAAAATTATATCTTAATCATACAATTTTGAAGGAAGCCTATATATTTTGCTGCCTACATTAATACACTTTTGCACATATAACAATATTTAGACAACACTTCATTTAAGGTCCAGACGTTAATGGTACTTGTTGTACATAGCCTAGTACATTATGTTTTATTGTCTAGGCCTTAGTGTTGTATAATTGATTTAAAATCTTGTAATGCCTATAAAAACTGGGGGAACACTAATGTGTCTCTCATGTTGTCTCTATATATTTTTTCATGAAATTTAAAATGATACATTCTTGGCTTGCTGTATTAAATACAGTAGCCTAATTAAATGCTTGCATGACATTTGCTCATTACAGATTTAGGTACTGGGTAAAGATATTTTAATGATAAGTTGGTCGTTAACAAATAATCTAGTAGGCTAGTTGTAATTAGCCTAATGCTTACTCAAGCATCATAAAGACTTTTTGAATGTTAGGTGTTTAAATTTAGATATTTTCTTCACTTTTAATTAAATTACTTAACCCTGCGGTAGTGGCGACCCTTTTTATAACAACATGAGTGGTGGCTTTTCATCTGACAGAGCCGTTTTGGGTTTCTCTAGTTTTAACAACAACAAAAAACCAGGAAAAAAGGTTTCGTTAATGTGTTATTGTCAATAACATCTTTTAATAGGTAGCCTACTAGTGGACCCGGCAATGCTTCGCTATTGCTATTGCTTGATTTACCTAACCTAAAATTATATTCAGTTTTTGATCCAAATCAGTTGTTGATCAAAATCAGCTGTTGATCAAAATCAGCTGTTTTAAGCTTTTCATACGAACCGCTGTTTTTTGTGCTCCTAATAAAATCAAAAGAAATCTTTCTTCTTCTTCCTTAAGATTGACCTTCCATAAGATTAACATTGAAACTTTGAGGGCTACTGGGGCGTATCCCTGAGGACCGATGTAAATTATAATGGGATTCTGCTCATCTACAGGACACTACCTTTCTAACGGTATGCACGAATTTCTCCTACGGTGCACACAAGCTGAGAAAAAAGGACGACAAGTTTTGTGCTTGCCTATTAATATCTTTTAATAGGTATTACAATTTTACACAACATTTTCAATATATTAACTTTAATTACGAAAAAGTAAACATTTAAAAAAACTTATCTTAAAAAATTTTTGTTTTATCATTAACTAGAAAATATTAGAACAAAACAAACATATGAGGCTCTTATAAAAGATATTGGAATATGTATCAGGCTAAAATAAAATTCTCCATAGGTAGGTGCAACTTTGCTTTAGAAGATTGTCCTAAATACCAAGTCCTCTTGCACTGGACAACCGAGGCAAGAAAATGCAACATGACGCAGGGAAAGGATTTTTTATAATGTTTTCATCTTCTTTACTTTCAATTCCATCCTGTCCAGTGTCTGTATCTTCATAGAATTCCTAAAAAATGTCTTCTTTGTCAAAATCTGAATCGTCAAACTGTTCATCAACAAGTTCATCTTATACCCCGCCCGTGGTGATATCTTTTCACTTGGGACTTGCACAGTTTGCAACACTGCGGGGCGGCTCGCTACCCCATCCCACTTATCACATGTATCTGGTTGGACAATTACTCACAACTAGGCTCCTAGTGAAAATTACACTTTTTCTTCAAAACTTAATGAAAAGTTCATTATGACTATGCATCTTAAAGATAATTTTCTAACAAGAAATAATATATAAAAATATTTGTAATCAGACAACTAATAGTATTGAAAAAAGGATAAAACTAAATATATTGTGATAGTTTTGCGGAAAAATTAACATTTAAATATAAAACAAATACCGTACTATTAAAAAAATTATTAATTCAAAATAATATAAACTCAAAAATTTTGTTTTTAACCTGCTGACATTAAAATATCTTATTGTAAAAAGTAAAAGTCAGAGTTCTGTTGCTTCAGAAATTTTCATGTTGGGAGGGTCGTAGTAGATTGTTATTATTGGAAGAACAGTGTTTGTATATTTTTTTTTATTGTATCCCGGGAATTGTCCCCTTCTCCCTACAAGCATTTCCGCCTGACAACCAGTTTACCACCACGCTCCTGTGTATGTAGATGTGTAACTGTGTCTGTTGGGCAGTTCGCGTTGTATGTAACTGTGCTTGTGACTTGTGATTGTGGCCGACGTTTTTAGTAATGCCGGGTAGTCAAGGAAAAGCACTCAATAGTCAGGCTAGGAAGATCGTTTTCAGTGTCGTGCGGTATTTCTAACAGGAGAAAACAAACATTGGGCCCTTAAGAAATATAAATCAAGTTTTATACAGGTTGGACTGATGAAACTGTACAAGGTAGTCTGGGGGCACCAATTGGGAAAGGGAGCAGAATTATTGTTTGCCATGCTGGATCATCAAAAGGGTGGGTTAAGTCTGAACCACTTATATTCGGTTCAAAAAAGACTAACGACTACCATGAAAAGATGAACTCCAAAACTTTTGAAAAATGGTTTCAAGACACTCTGCTTCCTAACATTGAAAGTGGAAGTACAATAGTAATGGACAATGCGCCTTACCACTCTAGAATTTTAGATAAAGCTCCAACAATGAAAAATGAAAAAAGTGATGTAATTGAGTGGTTAACGAACAAAGGAGTGCCTTTTAACCCTACATTAATTAAACTCGAACTCATGGAACTGGTTAAAAGGGCTAAACCTCCCGTGCCCTCAGTATGTCTTAGATAAAATGACGGAACATTTGGGACATAGGATACTAAGAATTCCCCCGTACCATTGCGAGTACAACCCAATAGAAATGTTGTGGTCTTGGCTTAAAGATTATGTAAAGGAGTGAAATGTGACTTTTAAAATTAGCGATGTTGAAACATTATTCCGGAAAGCAATCAAAAGGTTTACACCAGAAATGTGGGCGAGATACGTCTTACATACTGAAAAATTAGTAAATAATGCCTGGAAAGCAGAAGGTCTGCATCACGAGGACGTGGAACAATTTATAATTTGTCTGGGTGGGGATGTAGATGACACTGATAGTGAAGGTGACAGTGATAGTGGCAGAGAGGATGAAGATGTTGATGGTGATCTCCAAGAGTACGAGTGTATGTTGGTGGTGTGTATGACGACCTGGATGTTTCGCCATTAGATTAAGAAGTTGTTAAATTAACAATTCCAGGTAATAATGTTTTAACTATTACATTATACATCTATAAACAATACTTATAATTGTCCAATTTTAATACATTTTTGATATTTATTACCAGCAAAGTATGACCAAACATGTTATGATAAGAAATATAAAAAAATGTATCAGAAGAAAAAAAAACAATAATATCTCATAAAACAGAGACGATGTACACACAAAGAAGATCACTCCTTGTCTGGGACGGAAAAATACGCAGACAGCTCCACAAAAAACTGGTTTCAAGATCATACTCTTCACAAACAACAACGACAATTGCGCTGGGTCGGTCAGATCAGGCACCACTGCTCCAGGGTTAAGCGTAATGTTGCAAGAATACATTCTAGTATACGCCTCCCCACCATATTGTGGCATGTGTGCCCACTTATGTGCAAAAAAGCTCTAAAACATTATCCTTATGTTTAATTTTATTACTAGGCCTACACATGTTAAGTTTATCGAAACAGGTATTATTATTTGTTGCAATTTTTAAATGGCATTTGAACTAATTCTACAAAATAACAACACCCTGAACATTGACTGACCCAGATAGAATAAAACTGGAACACAGATTCTCACAACTTAATACGTTTATAACTCAAAGGTGTTTCAACGACAATTTCGCCATCTTCAGTGAAGCACGAGCTATAATAATTAAACTATAACCTACTAATCTAGAGCATCACTGTAAATGGTGACATTTTCGTTGAAACACATTTGAGTTAATAAATGTATTTTGTATGAATCTATGTTAATGTTTTAATTAAATTACAAGTGAAAAAACATAGACCAAGACCGGGAGTTGAACCCGGGACCTTCAGGTTTCTGTCCTGATGCTCTACCATCTGAGCTACCCTGATATCTACCGATATTGGTCGATGTTATCTCACTTGTACGGTTTTTACTGCAATTATTGAATTAACAGATTGAATACCTTGTGTATACGACATTTATTCTGCCTAGACAAAAAGTACATAGACAGCTTATATTTAACTCAATTTGTTAGCAAACATCATTGTGCATAGGTTGCAGTAATTGTTTATTATTAGCCTACATTGCTAGAACCAAATCTTCCCATATGGAGATATGTTTTGTATTTATGTTTTTTAACAATAAATTAACATGATTCAAGACCCGGAAAAAGAAATTCACCCTAAAAAAATAAAAAATAGCCTAAAGTTCTAAGTCTCAGTGTTTCAAGCAAACCTTCCCGTATTGAAATAATGTTATCGCTAATGAACTGCAATCATAAATAAACATGTTTGAAGAGCCTGAAAGGTAAACAAGATAAGTTAAGTTGGGTCAACGACAGCTTTGTTAAAAGTGCAGGTCAGAGGCGGACGGTTATAATCAGTTGTTATGGTGTCGTGCAGTAGTTGCAGTTCATTTTTGTGCGACATCTGTAGCTTTACGTTAACACAGTTTATTGTTACGTAACGGAAGTAATATATGCTTTCAGTAATATACTAACTTATAAGTTTACAAATTAGAAACATACTGTGACTAAAGACTATAAGTTAGAACTTCAGACTTTTTTAAGGTTGCGTTTCTGTTGTACATAGACAATAATTAATATTCTAACTTATGTATGTTTATTAATATTGACCTAATCGGATAAAGTTTTAGCATCAAATATAGTTTCAGTAACATAAGCAAGCCAAGCGATCACTTCTGAAATAAGTTTGTTATTATGCACACTTAAGTTATTATTATAAACTAGGATTCTGAGTAAAGTGCATTTAAAATAAGAAAATTAAACTTCAAACTAGGTTATGGGACATAATATACTTTGTTATATTGTTAAAAGAGCACTTAACTAAATTACTTTATTTTTACTGTGTTATTCTGTTAAGTAATTTTAATTATGCCGTGTTCAATAGTTTCAATCACTCACTACATTCTCATTTCTTATTTAAAATGAATGAACATTTATAACTTTTAATAGGCAAAATATTCTGTTTAAAAAAATCTGTTTATGTTTATATAGCCTAATCGTTTCAGGGAGCATATTAAGAGTAATGATGAGAGGATTAAATATATAAACCAAATGACATTTGGTTAAAAAAATAGCTTGTGAATGCAGATTTTCTTTAATAAAAAAATTGCTGTTTATTTTACAAATTAAATATTTTTTTTTTTGTATGTATAGTAATAGTATTTTGCATTCATATTTGTTGCTTTTTGGACAACATACAAAACTGAAAAAATAGTAAATCTGTTTAATGTTTACATCTCCACAAATAAAAGTTCATATGTACCCAGATGTTCTACTGCTGTGTTAAAAAGTGTTAATCCTAAAATCTTTAAAGTAACAGACTATACTGTAATTACAAGGAGGAAAAGGGAGTTGTCTACTACTGTAGTAGAGTAGTTATTCAAATTGGCAATCAGCACAGTTGGTTCTGCCTCAAACGTGCAACACTTTTCTTATTCCACATAGATATGACTTATAAAGAAAAGAACAGAACCACTAATACTGTACTGCAAAGTATTCATGTCCTTTATAAGGTTATGAGGTAACTAACTGGTAGTAGAGGAAACACAAATAATTTCACTTACCTAATCCAATTAAGTATCATTAAAAGTTAAAAAAATCCATCAAACTCTTCATTTAACAGTTTTTTAACATATTAAAGAGATATTTTGCAATAAGCTAAAAACAGTTAATAATTTCATGATTTTTAAACAGTTTGCTAAACATTTCACTATAAAATACTTAATTAGTAACTTTATTGGCATAGAACACTCTCATTACTTTTTTTCATTTTAAGTATTTCTTCACCGAAAGAAGACCACATTTTTCAGGGAAACAAATACTTTTTCAAATATTAAAATCTAAGTTTAAAATTGGCCAAATGTAAGTATGATTTAAAAACTGTGATAAGACATGCTGCAGATTTCACTTATTTTCTTTAATTTTTATCCATCGTGAAATCTATCTGAAAAGGTTCGGTGAAAAAGCGTTGCCATTTCAAAATGAGTCCTTGCAAACAAAAACCCTACCAAAAAAGTAATTATTTGTTCTTACCCTGTTTAACCTCCTGGATAATAATATTTTTTCATCTTTGACGCTTGAATAAGCAATGGGTAAACAAGTTATATGACTATGTCAATTTTCATGTTCATAGCTTTAAAAATGGCTGAGAATTAAGGGTAGACATAACATACAGATAGCCTCACTAAAATAGGATCTTTTGGTACGGTACAGGCCCAAAAATCAATCATTACATTAGTTTTATTTAAAAACAGAAATACAATTGATACAAGCTACAAAAGATGAACAAAAGTTAAAATAAAAATAAAATAATAAAAACAACTAAATATTTAATTGGTTTAACATATCTTGTCAAAAGCAGTTCAGTTTTGTTTCTTGTACAACTGTTTCATCTCATAGAAGGAATCATCACTATGCACATGTACACGTACACTAAATAGACTTATATATGCACCCATAAAAACACTTACAAAATTGCGTACCGATTTGGTACTTGTTACTCTAGGATGAAGAATTAGTTCCTCGATGTACCCACATCCTCCAACTTCTATTAATATTATGTACCACACTGTAACTAAACAATCAAATATAGGCCTACATTGTTTCGAACACACAAAATTGCACATAAACACATTCTTATTCATTTTTATGTCTCCAGTTGCAATAGTTTAACAACTAAGTAATGTATATCTATAATATTAATATATATATATATATACCTTTTTTCCGTCTTGCAACTTATTTTGTGTAGTGTAATACTACGCGCGTTTCAGGAACACGTTCCCATCTTCAGGTTTTATAAAGTTTAAATAAAATTTTACTCACATGTGAGCACGTCATAATTTAACAAACACACACATACCAAACACGAATTATTGCACATATATAATTAAAAAAACAAAAAACACAGTTTAAAAATTTTAAAACAGTTGGCTTTAGGCCATGTTAACGTTGCACCGGTCACTGGTGCAGAAGGGGGTCAACTCACATCCTCTTACCCTATGCTGCTTCTATTCTATTCAATATTCTGTGTTCGTAAGTTAGTTTGAACTTGTATATCCTACTCTGGTAGTTATAACATTTTTTGCTGATAATGAATATAGCCTAATGGTAAATCATGAAATTATATTTATGATATTTATTTAAATTTTGTATCTCAGTTATTTGTTGATGTGAAGTAGGCTAATAATATAAAAAAATCAAACTTAATGGTAGCCTACTCTTGTACCAAGTATTAAAATTTCTAGTTAAGTTAACATTTCACTTAATAGTAACAACATCGTTTTATTAAATTATCACATTTGCTTAGCCTGTGTTTCCATCTGTGTTTTCATTTGGTAATCATTCTCGTAACATCCAAGAAATTATGTTAGGCCTATTGCGTATTCGCAGATGTGTGGCGTAGAAAATGTATTTGTGTTTTATTTAGTATTTTTAAACAAACTGTAACAACATCTTGTTTATTCAAATAATTTTTTGATAGCTTCAGAAAAAGTTAATCTAGATGGCTATGAGTGATTTACATGTAAACATTTTAATGGCTTATTATTTGTGGAAGAGAAAACATAAAAACAGTTGGATTAGACATAATTCTTTAGGATCTAAAAAGTATGAGTTTGGTTCATTTATAGGATCTTTCAAAAATAAGAGCACTTTCTTTGACTGCTCTTTGATAAATTTCTTAGAAAAATAGAACGAGATTTAAGTGTTAGACATGTCGTCAGAATGTTTCCAGCAACCATGAGGTAGGTTAGATAAACATGTTGATAAGGTTTATTTTGACTTCAATAATTAAGACTGAATCAACACATTTACGTACAAGGGTCTGCTGTAGTGGCGGCCATCTTGGATTTTTATTCCATAAGAGCAATGTTAAATTTCAAACCATTTATTTCGTTTACTTTTTATCATAAAATTGTTTGCAAGGTCTCATTTTAAGCACAGTCACAATTTACGCATCCGTCTTGCAATTTACATTTTTTTTAAATGCTTTTGATTTGTTATGTAATTGACATTTTGTAAGTACAAAGATTAATAATGAAAAATAATTTGCCAGCCGGATCCGAAATTGTATAAAGAATAGGGGCCTATTCAGTTTTTTCAACACTCAATTACAAAAGATAGACTTATAAAATGGTTTGAAATGAGGCAATGTCAAAGCGTTCAGCTGCAAGAAATTCCACTGTTTAGATAGGGATACAGTGAGAAGCGGTTGCGTTTCCGGTTGCTTTCTCGTTTACTAGAGCAGACTCTTAATGAATACATTTAGAATATTGTAAAATTTGTAAAATATAAAAAAATGGTAAAAAAAGCTTTAAAAGACAGCACAAGAAGTCAGAAAATGTTGAATTGCTGAAGTCTGGAGTGCTACAAGTGGAAAATGTGTACAAAGTAAAAGTGATTAGTGGAATATAACATAGAAAAATCTAATGTCTCTTATTGCATCTTAAACAATATTATCAGCTGTATATCATTTGAAGCAAGAAACTTGTACAAACATAATTTTAATTTTTATCATTTTTGTTTATGGCTGTTCTTAAAGAACTGTGCAAGTACAAATCTTTATTTCTTAAAATAAATTAAAAAAAGAACTACAAATTTCAATTTGAATTAAAAAAAATACTAAATGTTTAAAACAACTAAGAAATGTATTTTAGTTTAAAATTTTCTTTTAAATTGAACAGAATGACGAGGTTGAAGTAAAAAATCTGCAATAATGGTAGAAGTGTTTGAAATAACTCAAATGAACGAAATATAAATTTTGCTTTGCTGTTGTTTAGCCTTAATTATTTAATCAGCATTGTAAATTACTTCTGGAATTTAAAGTACTAGAATATTCATTGTTTATGTTAAAAATTAAAACTAGATGTATGACAATAATTGTTTTTGAAAAACTCCCTCAATACTAAAAAAATAAATAAACATAAATTTGTTTTAAATGTAAATCATTACTATTTTTTTCATTTATCATTTTGTACACATAACTTACACATAACTTTACTCGGCCTTTTACTTCATATATAATCACTCTGCCAATTAATTTTTAGAAGCAAACTTTAAGTTTTACAAAATTTAATACATCTCAATCATTTTACAGTATCAGATGGTTATTTTTTAGCCTAAAAACACCTTTGTTATGATTTTTGAAACTTTAATTTAATTCCCTCCCAACAGTTCTAGGAAATCCATTTTAAAATCTGTTAATTTCCATTGATCAAACTTGTTTTGATATATAATTCGAAGTTTAAATTAAATACTGTTGTTAAGAATAAAACAAAATAGACATTAATTAGTTGAAATGTTGATGATACAAAATTCTACAAAGAAGTCCTTATTGCCGTATTGCAAATTACTGGTAGTTGTAACCTATACCGACTGGGCTAATAGGCCTATTTATCATTTTAATCTATTAAAATATTAATTTTGATGAAGACTGATAGTACAATTATAAATTACAATCTGAAATTAGGTAATTACAAATTGATAAAAAGTGTGAAAATGCTAATAGATTTTTTTAGGTTCATTGAGATTAAATTCAATTTGTAAAATTTGTGGACATTCTATGAACAACGTAATACCAGTTTTTAACTGGATAAATCACTTAACTGGTTTATAAGTAGTTCAAGTATTGTGTTTCATACCAGTTATTACTAGCATACCATCCAAACCTATCCAGAAAGTGCATTTAGGTATTGGCCTACTTTCAAATTACTTTATAAAATGTCATCACTTGAAATTGTTATTGTAGTTTCTGATCAAATTATACAGAGTGAATTTTGTAAAAGAAGCAATATGCTATTTGGATCCACATTATACATGAACTAGATTATGTAAACCTAAATTTATAAAAAAAATTTGTATTAAATATTTAGTATGTTGACATTAAACTTGTCTATTTTCTCTAGAAAGTGGGAAAAGCTTGAACTTGCAACGGAAATAATTGGTAAACGCTATAAAAATAAACTACTGATCTATTGAATTAAAGTTTCTTATCTTATCATTTCCCATCAAGTGACCTCACGTGTTTCGGGCTTGTTAACCCATCATCAGACAATACGATTAATTCCTCTCAAACAAAGTCGTTAAGTTTTTTAAAAACATAAAATACACAAAACACAAACCAGTTCACATATAGAGTACGTTTAGGTGTACACTCGTCGGCTGCTGGTCAGCGACTGTCAATCAGTAGTACTCCGCGCTCTGAAACATTTCGTACTGCGGGCTTCTTGGATATAATACAGGGAGCGGCAAAATGATCTGACGGTTTTCGCTGCCGCGCTGGCGAGCGAGTGAGTGGTGGGGGGTGGTGGGGATAACGGCTTTCCAGAGCCTACGTGCGGACATGTTCAGTAGCCATGGAGCGGTGGACGGCTGAGCACCGTGCGTTTGTCGTGGAAGCGTTTTTTAAAAGTGGCGATTCCTGTGTTACTGTTCAGCGTCAGTTCCGTAGACGATTCAATGTGGGTCCACGTGGTAAAGTCCCAACTCGAAACACCATTTTGCTGTGGGTGAATAACTTCAGAGCTACCGGTTCAGCATTGAAACAAAAATCAACAGGCCGTCCAAGGTCAGTCCGGACGCCAGAGAATGTCGAGAGAGTGAGAGAAGCTGTGGAAGCCAGTCCTCGACGGCCTGCACGTAAACAAGCTGCAGCTCTGCACATGTCCGACCGCTCGGTAAGAAGAATTTTACGGTACGACCTGCACTTTCATCCATATAAAATTGCTATCGTGCAACAGTTGAAGCCCAATGATTATGCCAAGCGCAATGCGTTTTCAGAGCAAATGATTGATTTGCTTACAGATGACAAAATCGTCATTATGAGCGACGAAGCGCATTTCCATTTGAATGGTTATGTGAATAAACAAAATTTCCGATATTGGTCAGGAAAAAACCCAGAAGAACTGCATGAACGTCCTCTTCATTGTCCCAAGGTCACAGTGTGGTGTGGTGTAACGAAAAACTGTGTTATAGGCCCATACTTCTTTGAAGAGAACGGTCGAACTGTGACCGTCAATTCTGAACGCTACTTGAATATGTTGAGAAACTTCCTGATCCCCGAACTACGCAGAAAGCGCTTAAATCGCAGCCGAATTTGGTTTCAGCAGGATGGGGCAACTGCCCACACAGCCGGTGAGGTGATGAACTTCTTAAGAAGCAAGTTCCGTGGCCGAGTCATCTCGCGTTTCGGGGACATTGCGTGGCCAGCTCGCTCCCCGGATCTCAGCGTTTGTGATTTTTTCTTGTGGGGACTGCTGAAATCTAGAGTATACGCGAACAAACCCCGCACATTGGATGACCTTAAGGAGGCCATACGCCAAGAAATAGCCAACCTGTCTCCTGCAATGTTAGGGAAAGTGTTTGAAAGTTTCAGTGCAAGATTGGAAGAATGCATGGCCCGAGATGGACATCATTTGAAAGACGTCATCTTCAAATCTTAAACGGAGCAAATTCGCCCTTTTTCAGTTATTTTTATAAATGTTCATAAATACCAATCTGTAATATGCAATAAAACACTTTTTATCACTATAAACGTTTGAGTTATTTACATTTTAAAACCGTCAGATCTTTTTGCCGCTCCCTGTATATTGCCAATGAATACTTAAAAAAATTTAAGTATTCATTGATATTGCCGTGTCATACAGGATGAGTTGAAACTCAGCTGGTCGTGAAACAGTTGGTGTTCGCCGTTTTTGTCTTTATATTTTGATGCCTTATATATCTCATATTCTTCAACCGCGTTCATAAATCTACCTTTGGGACAAATTTTATAGGTTTTAGATTATTTTGTAAGTCTGTGTAGCTGTGGTCCTCATCTATTAAATGGCACACAAAATTCGTCTTGTTACCTGTGATTGTTTTTTCATGTAAGTGCTCTTTAAATCGGGTTTTGAACGCTCTCCCTGATAGGCCTATGTATGTCTTATTACAGTCGTCACATGTTAATTTATATACGCCTGTCTGGTCTTCAAGACAATTTTGGTTTTAGAAACCGTTTTATTGTGTCGTTATTTCGGAACGCGATCCTCCTGTTGAGTTACCAAATATAGAAGTGATGATTGTAGAGAGATTGTTGCCATATTCAGTAGATACAAAGATAGGGTTTTCACTTTCTTTTGGGCGTGATCTAGCCTTTTATGCTTACAAAAAAGTGTGTCAATAATAGAGCTTTTATAACCATTTCTTACAGCGATGTATTTTATTGTATCAAGTTCCACTTGAAAACAGTGAGATGCTAAAGGTATTGTCAAAAGTTTATTTATCATACTGTTTCTTATATGCAGCTATGAAGAATAGCTTAGCATGCTGTACTCAAATGCCAGCAACTAGGTTTAAGTTGTACTGGTTGATATAAATAAAGCTTAAATATTAAATACCTAAGTATAATGCATAATTTAATAAGTATTTTTTTTTTAAGGCGAAAAACCTAGGTGGTTATCATCGCCTAGTATTTAGTTTTATGTTTGAAATACATTTACCTAAAAATTACTGAAAAAAAATTAATAAAAATTACTTAGGCCTACAACAAAATCTCTAGTAAATCAATGAATCAAGTTTCTTGCTAGTGTTCTACTTTCAAGTTCACAGTAAGGAAAAAACTGATATTGTATCGAATCCATACTTGATAACTTATGGGTCATTTTCAAGATAACAAGCTGAGACTCAGCATACATGTTTAAAATATATATTTTAACTCCTATGTCAAGTTTCAATTCGATATATTAAAATTCGGCCAATTTAGAATGAGCCAACGCTTCATATATGAATAAGATGTCCCCTTTTAGTGATTTCCCCTGCTGCAAAATACATACCTGCATTATCGAATTTTTTCCAGACAAACCATTGCTCGGACGAAATAAATACAAATGACCTTTTTTGTTGAAAAATACCTCCCCTACACAATGGTATTTTTTATTTTCCTCTATCTTCATGCCAGCTCGAAATATTAAGGATAATCGAAAAAAAATGATAATCGATTTTTTTTTTTCAACTTTGGGAAATCGATAGACTGGTAAACTTTTTTTATGTTAATCTACATACTTTAATGTACTTATAAAAAAAAATTCAGCCGTATTGCAAATTACTGGTACTTTTGGTCTAAATTGACCTTTACCGACTGGCCTATATTTAAATTAGGAAAGTTCAGCTTGTCAAAATGAATTGAATCAATTTAGTAAAGGTATTGTAATAATAAATCATGATGTTTGTTGTTTGTGTAGTTTGAGTAATAAACAAGACATTTTCATTGATATATTAAAATGATATACCTCCATTTAACATGTACAATCATTATTAATAAGTAATTCCAATATTTTGAAAAAGTGTAAGGAATTTGGAAAAATATCAAAAGAGCAATTTTGAATGCTCTTAAGAGATAATCATTCGTTAAACGCGATAATCTGGATCAATTAGGCTACGAAGATTGCCAATAGTAATTAAGAAATTTTCCGAGGCATAAAATCTAATGTTTTCATAAAAATGTCTTCACTATTACTTCTGGTTTATGGTATACTGCACTAATAACTAGAGTTACCATACAGCAGCTTACTCTACGAAGGTTGCCAATAGTAATTAAGAAATTTTCCGATGCATAAAATCTAATAATTTTCATAAACGTGTCTTCTCACTATTACTTTTGGTTTATGGTATACTGCACTAATAACTAGAGTTGCCATACAGCAGCTTACTCTACGAAGGTTGCCAATAGTAATTAAGAAATTTTCCGAGGCATAAAATGTAATGATTTTCATAAACATGTCTTCACTATTACTTCTGGTTTATGGTATACTGCACTAAT
>JAGFPH010000034.1:1620522-1636814 GCA_018207615.1 Philaenus spumarius
CTTGCTTCGTTTTAAAGTAACGGACAATCAAAATGATATTGTTATCACAGCATCAAGGCAGGTTATTAATTTGTTAATATTAGGAATAAGTAGGTTGTATGTTATTTTCCAGAACTTAATAAGCTTTAAACTAATCAAAACTACTTAAGTGATTGCTAAGGCAAGTACCTAATTAATATTTTATAAAATATCTGTACTTGTTACAACAGCAAATATTTCCTGCTATAACAATTGCGGTGCGAATCAAAATGAGGAAAATACTCCAATATTTCAACAAAATGGAGCTCCTGCTAACTATTTGAGCCAAGTCAGGGAGTTTTTGGATACTCATTTCGAAGGGAGATGGATTGGTAGGCGAGAAACGATTGAGTGGCCAGTTCGTTCATCAGATTTTAGTCCTTTAGATTTTTTTTGAGACTATCTGAAAACAGTAGTTTGCAAGACTAAACCTGCAAGTTGTGAAGAGTTGAAACAGTGAATATTTAACACCAGCTTAGGAATCTCACCACAGATTTTGTTTAACGTTAGGAAAACTTTTCAGCAAAGATTATGCTATTGTCAAGAAGTTATGGGGGCACAATTCAAACATTTAAGTCAGCTAATTCAGAGTTATTAAAACATTGACGAAATAACCTTTTTTAAAAACATTTGTACCCTCAACAACCTACTTATTCCTAATATTAACTAATTATTAACCTGCTTTGGTGTTATAATAAAAATATCATTTTCCAGAACTTTGATTGTCCTTTACTTTGAAACGAAGTAAGATATTTACCTTTATATTTGAAATTGTTAACCCCCCCTTACTCCAAAGCCCCCTAAAATCATAGAGGGTCAGATTTGTCAAAAAAATTTTCTTTTATGCAACACAAGATTTGTACACAGATTTGTTAACTTATTTTCAGAAACAAAAAAATGAGGGGGTTAAAGAGACTTTATGAACACTGTATATGTGTTTGCACTCTAACGGCTGCATTTTAAGTCAGATTTGAACCAAATTTGGTACATATATTGGTTGTGAGTTCGTTAAAAAAAAATCCAAAAACAGGGAGCATGTTTTTTGACCGGAAGTAACTATTTTTTGACATTTTTGGTACTATAAAAAAACTTTTTTAGGGTTATTCTAAAATAACAAATTTAGGATATCATTCTGCACATTTTGTTTTTTTACACGATCTCATAGCTTGCTTGGTTTCCCAAAATTGATCAAAACGTAAAATACCATAAAAGTAACCAGTTCAAATCCAGGTGGAGAATTTTACCATTGGGGAATCTACTGATCCGAGTCCAACAGCCGACTTAGTTGAGAGAGAAGCGAAGCAGTCCATATCCCGTCGCCGCAAGGTCGAGGTGCAAACTCGCAAGGGGAGTTTTTCCACTGCGAGTGGAAAGATGCAGGGCGTAAGTCGAAGCTGGAGGCTTAGGTGCAAACAAATTCTACTAATATATTTCCTACACAAAGACCTTCGTGAGTACCAATATGTTGAAACTGTAAAACATATAAATTTAGTTTTGGAAATTCGCTAAACTTACGTCATCAGTTCAACTGCGTTATCAAATTATTCTTCTGTCTTCTTTATAAAACAATGGTCATAGAACAAATGACAATCTTTGGGAATAAATGCTTTTAATTCTTGCAAGTCCTTCCACTTCCTTTTTGTTATTGGTTCCTCATTTAGAGTTTCAAATTCAGAAAGGATTAGCACAATAAATAGTGTTCTTCTTTGAGTCAATTCTACTACTTCAGAATAAAAAGAATTAATTTTGACTTTAATAGTTTCACCTGGAGAATATTTGATCATTTTAATGGCAGTCACTGTTGGATCATCTGGTCGGTTCCCAGGCAGGTAGCTGTCAAACACCAACTTACTTTAAGCTGAAAAATGCTTGACAAAATCAAAACTTAGTTATTTAACTTTATACTTTCCTTTTGTACCGTACTTGTCTCATAAGTGTATATCTTAAAAAATAACTTGGCAATTATATAAGTTTGTTTTTAAGCATCCTTTCAATTGAAGCGTGGACAGAATCTGCTTCTATATGCATGTGCCCTATAACTAAAAAACTAAAAATGTCTGTTGTCCTTCAATAATCTTTTCACCGCTAGAACACAGTATAGCATTAGGAACAACGGCATTGCAGTTTTGGTAGGTAGATCCATCACTCCAAATTATTATAGGTTCCATCACACTTGTCATTTAGATAATCAACAATGCAGCTAGCAGAGGTATTTACAAAATAGGTCTCTCAGTAAACCAATAGCATCTAGCAGTGAGTATTTATATCTAAAATTGTAAAATGATTACTTAGTTTTTTTTTTAATATAATGAAAAGACATTAAGACTTGAGACGAAGCATTTTCACTTGACGTTTTACAGTCTGTTGTAAAAGATCCTCATGCCTCAACAAGAAATGTTTCCCTAATATTAGGTACCTATATCTCAACCAGTTTACATGGCAGTGGTTTAAAAGCGTACAAAATTCGTTCAGTTCAAGAGCTAAGTGAGGACGATTTTGATCGTCGATTAGAATTTTGTGAACTGATGAAGAGGAACATTGATAACAAGGCAATTAGAATGAACAACATTGCTTTCACAGACAAAGCAACTTTCATGGGTAACGTTAACAGACACAATTGTCGTTATTGAGCTGGTGTTAACCCTCGTTGTTTGATAGAGCAACACACCCAGCACCCTGAAAAATTAAACGTTTGGCTTTGCATTGTGAGGAATCAGTTTGTTGAGCCCTTGTTTATTGATGGCAATCTTAATGTCGAGATATACCAGGAAATGCTAAATTTATCCAGCTATCCAAGCACAAACAACAACTGTAATCAAGTTTGGGTCCAGCTGGATGGAGCACCTCCACACTACGGCCTGCATGTCCGTGAGTATTTTAACAATATTTTTCCTAATCGCTGGATAGGCAGAAGAGGAAGTATCGAGTGCCGACCAAGATCGCCAGATTGTCTCCACTGGACTACTTTGTGTGGAGTCACATTAAAAACAATGTGTATAAAACGAAATCCCAGTGCATTAATGTCCTTAGGGACAGAGTAGTAGCGAAAATTCAAAAAATCCCGCGTGAATTTATACAACGTGCCGTTTCAAGTTTTTACGACAGGCTTGGACATTATCGTACTGTCAAGGGGCAGCAGTTTGAACACCTGTTAAAAAAAACCTAAAGGTTAGTAAGTTTAAGCCGTTTTATTGTTTAATGTAATTGGAATTACTAGTGCTATTGCAATACAAATGATTAATACATTATAAAAAGTTTCTGTTATTAGTTGTTGATTTTATCTGTTTCACAAATTCATTGTTTTCAATTAACAGTAAATTTCCTAAGTATTATAACCAGATTCTGAAAATTTCAATGAGCTGCCATTTTATACTGGGTTGAGATAGAAATCTCTAGTTTCCACTGTTCTTCTTCTTTAATCAATATTTTTTAAATGAGGTGTTACTTAATGGGTCATCCCATTTTGGGAAAATGGGCAAAGTTGTAATAGTGACTAAAAAGTTCACTTTTATTTCCTAGAAAGGTGTTCTGAGTTTCATTTTTCTATCTTTATCCATTTAAAATTTAACAGAGTGTATCCACACTTTTGACTCATACTGTATATGTGATGAAGCGTCTGGCTGTATGCACAGAAGCAGGGACTGCCAATGGGGCAGTGTAGCGAGTCAGTCGGTGACAGAGGTTTGTCGTGTTGTCTAGTACACTGCCGTTCCTAAAAACATTGTAGTATTGACGCCCCGTGTTTATTTATGTGATAAGAAAACAATTACTTATTTTACTCTTCGGTGTACAAACAACAATGGATGTGCAGCCGAGTTGTAGTAGGAAATAAGTGAGAAGACCGGTCGTTCCTAGTCAGACAAGGAAACTAGTGTATAATATTTACTTATACATTAAAGAAAAGAATGCTGGCATGTCAGAGAAGAAAAAGTTGCTTCTGGAGGTAGCACAGGAGTCACAATTATCCTACAATACTGTCTATAGAATAATGAAAGAAACGTTATTATTGCCTGGAAATGAGAAAAATATTTCTACTCCACAAAAAAAGAGAAAAAAAAATTTAAACTGATCTTGATGATTTTAAACTATGGGTTGTATGAAGTACTATTAACAATTTTCACACTTTGGAAGGTAATAAGTTTAATAAACATGTAATTATGAAAGCCCACAAGTAGTTTCAATGATGCAGTAAGCCATGCGAAGCACTCCGGTCGTAAAAAACAGACTGGGTAGTAGTGTACTGGCAGCAGTCACATCCCCCACCCTGCCACACATACCACACCTCCTCCCTTCCACACACACATAGCAAGCCTGCGCGACGCGCTTCTTCACATATAATTCCATCAGTACTTCTCAATCGGTATACACGTGGTAATGGCTTCAGTTGAACTTATCAATTGTATCATTTTGTAATGTTTTTAGCTTTTATTATTCTTTTAGCACATGTCATTAAAATACATTTATTTATGTAGGTACCGTACTCGATCAAAAATACAAATTGATCAATTCAGAATCAAGCAATATGCATTGGATATTATTAAATAGAGAGGTGAATGTGGATGTGTGAGCTTTTATATTTTAATTTAGTAAAGCTTAATTCAAGGGCTGGACGGGGGTGGCGGTTTCGGTAGGAAGAGTTGATATGGAATACCACCAGGGGAACGGGGGAAGGTTGGGTTTTGTTTTTTTCTTGTTGTTAAAATCATACTTTGAAGCAAATAAATCATAAAAATTCTTACTGATATTTATTTACATGTACAGAAAGTCCTCTACTTACGAACTTAATGCGTTCGCAGCAAACGTTCGCAAGTCGAAAAGTTCGTAACTCGAAACACACGGAGTTTGGCGCAAGAATTGTAAATACAGTACTGTACTGTACATACAACACTGTTTTTACAATTAGGCTACTGTACTGTACTGTATAGGCTACTTGAATACTGTAATGTTGAATTCAATTTGTTAAAAGAAATTGCTAAAAGGTAATATAAATACGATTCACGTGCAAATCAATCACTTCATTTATTAAAAGAACTTCGCTAAAACAACTATGTACATTACATACATATAAATTTAAAAAGAAAACTGTTTTTTAAATAAAATATAACACTGTAATTACTTATAAAACTTTTAAAAACACATACTGTAGGTATAGTCCACTCATTCCTTTGATGTTGATGGCATTGGATCTCCCACAATACAGGCCTCTTTAGAGTTCTTATTAAAGAACTGAGTAATAGAAGTTTGAGTAGCAGTTCTTTTCTTTTCGTCCAGTATCAATTTATAGCATGTACGGGCATCGTGTACAGTCACTGAAACTTTGGCAAATCTATTTTCGTTTGTGTCCTGTTTTTGAAAACACGTCAGTGCCTTTTCTATCAAAGTGAAACCTTCTGTCAGCTGTTTGACAGTAAATGTCTTTGGCTCCTCTTCTTCAGTTTCATCATCAATCGGTTCTTCTGGTTGTGCTGTTAGTTCAAGCAACTCTTCATTTGTCATCTCCTGTGAATGACTTTCAAGTAGCTGATGAATATCTTGTGCTTCTACTTCCAAATTCAATTGGTTACCAAGGTCTAAAATATTATTTATGACCTCTTCTTCATTTTCCTCTACATTATTATTATCAAGGCTTTCATTTGTAAAAAAATGTGGGCATAGTTTCTTCCAATCGCCTTTCATGTTTGAAGTCTTAACTTCAGACCACGCACCACCTAAATTTTTTACAGCTTCATAAATATTATATTTTCCCCAAAATTCCTTTAGTGTGCAATTCTTGTCATCTGTCGCCTAGATAGCTTGCTTAAATGTACGATGCAAATAATATTTTTTAGAGATGCGATAACGCCTTGATCCATGGGCTGCAACAAGGACGTTGTATTAGGCGGCAAGTAAATACTGTAACTTTGACGTTCGGGTGAAAATCATTCAACTGTTGTGGGTGCCCTGGAGCATTATCAAGCAAGAGTAATATCTTAAAAGGAATGTTGATCTCCTTGCAATATTTTTTCACATCGGGTATAAAATGTTTGAGAAACCATTCTTCAAAAACCGCCAGAGTAACCCAAGCCTTACGGTTTGGTTTCCAAACAACAGGCAATGAATCCTTAGGAATATTTTTTAGAGCTCTTGGATTTTCAGCACGATAGATTAAAAGAAGTTTAATTTTATAGTCGCCTGAACAGTTTCCTCCAATCATTAATGTAAGCCTATCTTTTGCAGACTTAAATCCTGGCATTGATTTTTCTTCTTTCGATATGTATGATCGATCTGGCATTTTCTTCCAAAATAAGCCTGTCTCATCAACGTTGAAAATTTGTTGTGGCAAGTATTCTTCAGTCTTTATAATATTTTCAAGAATCTTTGGAAATTCAACAGCTGCAGTGACATCGGCACTGGCAGCTTCGCCTGTTATTTTAACATTATGGTAGTTATTACGTTTCTTAAACCTCTGGAACCAACCATGGCTTGCTGTGAATGGTGCATCAGTTGAACTCTCACCTTTCTTTACTCTCAAGTCTTCGTATAAACTTGTGGCCTTTTCTTGTATGAGATTAAGACTAATAGGCATTCTACGTTGTTGTTGACTTTCCATCCAAATGGTCAAAAGATTTTCCATTTCCTCCATTATTGTGCCTCTTCTCTTAGTAATAATTGTAGACTGCATAGGGGTACAACTTTTAATATGCTCCGAAATACGAGTTTTATCTTTTAAAATTGTTGCAATCGTAGAACGATTCATTTCATATTCCCGCGCAATATCAGCCATTTTTTCTCCTCTCTCAAATCGCCTAATTATGTCCACTTTGTTTTCCATAGTGATTGTTCGTCGTTTCTTACCTACACACTTCACACTTTCACTATTTTTACGTTTTCCACTCATGATCAAAAAACAGGTTCCATCAACAATAAAAAATAATTAACACACTGTGAGGTCAAATAAAAAAACTAACAAACTAAGCGATAATTTAACAACAAAACAAAGACTTTACAAATACTATACTGTACATACACAAAAATGTTTTTTTTAACTAAAATACTTTTAAAACAACACATCTAATTAATACGCGATTACAGTCCAAACTGAAATGAGTGGACTGGAATGACTTTTTATAGCATTGGCTAACAGCCAATCGTGTTGAGCCACGTTCCGTTCTTCCCGCCTCTCACGGTCATATCTTCCCGCCTCCTGTCAATCATTTTTAATTCCTGGAACTTTGTTCGTAACTTCGAAAGTTCGTAAATCGAACGTTCGTAAGTAGAGGACTTACTGTATACAAACTTGTATGTTTAGTAATGGCATCAGTTAGTCTCATGAAATCACAAAACTCCACTCTCCACTGACACAATTTTGAGCCTGAGATCACATGTCACAATAAACTAGTAAGTAGCACACGGAACACAGAACCCTGTATATGCATTGTTCCAACTCACACTGATTTTAACTACACTCGATTCCACGTTCACCGTGCAGTACAGGTCTTACGGGAGACTAGACATGCTACTACCATTACAGGGAACATCACATTTATTGTCATGCGGGTTGCGTCAACTGACCGAGCGTTGCATGGGTATTGATGTTTTTTATTTGGCTACTATAGCTGAGACTGTCGTATGGATAACATGGCTTATGGGCGCTCTGTACTGCACGGTGAACGTGGAATCGAGTGTAGGTGTGGGTGTGCGTGAGTGTGATAGTCAGGAGTGTGCGTAATTTTTCCAATATCGGAACGCTGCCCGCTGCCGGAAATAAACGAAAATACTCTCGCTAAAAATGTTTGGAATTTTGACTTCTAAAACCCCTATTTTACGTATCTTTGGCGAGTTTAAGGGTACAGATAATATGCTTACTTTTATAAGAAAAGTACACATGTATATGTAACTATTTTTGTACTTGTATAATATAGCACATAGCAAATTTTAGAGACAAATACTATTTTAAGCAAAAACTTGGCAAAATGTCTTTTATTTAGTCAATATAGCCTTTATCAGAAATTTAAACCCTCGGAAAAGACTATAAACCTAAACAAATTTTTATTATATCAAGAAATGTCTTTTCTTATACAAAAACAATTAAACAGAAGCAAGCTTATCAAGAGAACACAACACAGACGCTAAATCGCCGGTGTTCAGGTAGGCCTATCTACGTTTAAATATTTTCCTCTTTCGGGGCGCCTTTTGACTTTTGTATTTGTAACAGCGTTTGTCAGAATTGTTTATGGGTATTCTATTTTTTAATTAATTAATCGTGAAATTAAATGAGTTATTCGATAAGTATTAATCACTAAAAGCGAACGCCTCATTCGCCCCTCGCTGGATCCGCCCTCGGTTTCATTCTCACTAGACAAATTATATTACACAACTATAACAAAGTAACATAAAGTAATATTTTAACTGCCTATTAAAATTTGTATTTTTGTAAATATTTTTTTATATTTTACTTCAAGGCAACTTAATGACTTCTAAAGGTAAATCAAATTAGTACCTTAGTCCTGACATACACTACCTTTAAAGCCCTACCTTAACGTATTCAGCCTATTTTTAGAATCCACATAGGAGTACAATGAATTGTCCTTTAGTTCTCCGTATACATATACTCAAACTGGTTCGAGTAGATAAACCTAATAGACTAGTTTTGACAATGAGATGTTAAATTAGAGATATAAATAAGTTTGATCTCATATTGGGTTGGAAATCCTCAAAATATTTATAAAAACCTTTCCGTGTGTTATATTACATTCTTATTTAATGTTCTCTATCCAGACCAATAATTATATGAAGAAAATAAATCTATATAATTTTAATAATGATACAGTAATACAACAAAAGTAGATGTACTTCAATATTATGGAATACTAGAAGTGACCCGTCGGTTACTCGGTATTAACTAAGCATTACATGTAAATACATAAATAATTAAAATTACATGAGACATTTGAATAGTTATATTTTTATTGAAAAAATATATTACTTAGTAATTAAAATACATTACTTACTTAGTCTAAAATATCATTAAATACAATAGTTTTTGTCCATCAGTCAGCAGCAGGAAACCCAGTAATCAAAATACATTACTTACTTAGTCTAAAATATCATTAAATACAATAGTTTTTGTCCATCCGTCAGCAGCAGGAAACCCAGGAGCATCATTGTGAGTGATCAGAACCTTAATGGCAGATTTTGATCTTGTTCGAGATAACGCTACATATAACATTCCATGGGAAAAAACTGGTTCAGGAAGATAAATTCCAACATTTTCAATCGTTTGGCCCTGACATTTATTTATTGTAAGGGCAAACGACAGTATTACAGGTAGTTGTGTTCGCTTTAAGGTAAAGGGGAAGGAAGAATCACTTGGTGTCTAAGGTATTCTTGGAAAGATATGCAATGTGCCTTTATACTCCCCACACAGAATTTCTGCTGCAATTGAGTTTATATAAAGGCCTCTCACGATCATTCTAGTGCCATTCACTAAACCTTGGCTAGAATTTAAGTTCCTTGTGAGCATTACAACTGCCCTCTTTTTAAGGTGTAACACACATGAGGTGGAAGTCCACTCATTTCCAACGTTTGTAAAAACTCCACTGGATATTGACATCTTTCGCTATTATACTCGGTGACAACAGAATCTAAACTGAAATACGAAGTTTCTTCGCCTTTCATGCTTTTAATTATTTTATCATTTATTTCAGTGCAGTGGGCATTTTTTGGACAAAGAATGGCTTTTCCTTTCAATAAATCTTCTGACAAATTTTGAAAGTCATTACCAAAGATAGATTCAATACCAGTAATATTATTTTGACACAACATTTTTTTTGGTATTTGTATGTATGGTGAGTTAGGGAAATTTGCACGGCCAGAGCCAACCTGAGAAAGAAAATGAACAAACTCAATCTCGTCTTTATTTGCACGCATGTTTCTTGTTAAATATAGTTTTTCAAAACATGACCATAACTGGCAAGATTTTAAACAGTTTTCCACAATTGTTCCCCTTGCTGAATAAGGCACTACTGGCAATACTTGTTAAAAGTCTCCTCCTAGAATAATGGTTTTCCCACCAAAAGGTTTATCAATGTTTGAAATGTCTCTCAGAAATCGATCTAGACATGTAGGTGCGTTTGCAGGGATCATATAAGCTTCATCAAAAATAAAAACTTTGATTGAATTAATTTTTTCCTTCTTTAGAATCAGGTTTAATTGAACTCACTGAATTCTCAAACAAACGTATTGGGAATCTGAATAAACTATGGCTTGTACAACCACCTGGAAGTAGCATCGCTGCTATTCCCGTCCAAGCCACAGCAGAACATTTTATTCCTTTCCCTCGAAAATAGTGCAATAATACTTCATAAAGAAAGGTTTTTCCGCTTCCGCCTGCACCAGATATAAAAAAAGCCTTTTCGTCTGTTGACTGGTTAGTGACTGATGCTTACTATACAATTGAAAATGTGTTTTTGTTCTGAACTAAGACTTGGGATCATTTCTTCAGCAATCATCTTTTCAATGCTTTCCAAAAAAGCAGTTTCTGGTACAGCTTCCAAATTAACATCTGGTAAACCTACGGATTTTAGACTGAATGAGTGTGACATGAGTATTTTTTCAATATCCAATAGAGCCTGATTGCGACTGTTTTCCAAGGAAAGAGTTCCACAAAAATCCTCAGTCAATGATTCTTCAAACTTTAAAAAAAGTTTCATAGCATCCTTAAGACTGCAAAAAGCACATAAATAAGCGAACATTGCTCTGAGCTGTTTTGGCATTTGGTGAGAAGCAGCTTCATCCAGTGCAATATCATATTGATCATCAGAGTCAAACAGATTACGTGAAATAGCAGCTTCTTTAAATGTTTTAAAAGCTACACCATTAAATGTTTTCAAGTAGTCAAAAGATGTTGGACCTGGAACATTGACCAATAGAAGACGCAGAGCAAATTTTTCTTCATGTTTAGGACTTACAGTATAAACACGTCCAATTATTGGTCGATTAATTTTCCTTTTTTTCCAACAGTTTTTCTCAAAAATATATTTTGTTGGTATATCGTGATATAACATTGACCTTGCTTCATCGTCATTTTTATTTAGTTCAAAAAATGCTGTTAAAGTGGTTTTTGCATGCTCTTTTTGAACTAATTCTCTTATATTGGTTTCTTCTTGAATGTAAACATTTTGATGGCTCGGTAGGTGAATGGCTAGTTTTTGAACAGTATGAGACTTGGCTGGCATAGGAAACTCAAACATGCCTCAGGGGCACTGACGTACCGCATATTGACATAGCGTGAAACCTCATCATAATCTAATCTTCCGTTTTGGTCAAGATTAACAAATTTTATATTTGTACTTCGTACCCCTTAAAAACATACTTGTGAAGATATTTAATTGCTTTGACAGTTGAGCATACTTCTACATTAATATGAGCTTGATATTTTGTATTCAAATATGGATTATAAGGGACAACCCATTCGTTAGTAATTTCAACTAACGTGCCATTTAATTTTGATACAAAATGCCGTCCATCATTTCTTCTTTTATAGATTGGATAGCCATTACAACTTTCCTTAGTTACATGAGCATAAGGTTTTGGGAAGTTCTTTGTACAGTTTCCATCTTTCTTGCATGGAGCCCTTGGGTTTAAGTTCCCACATGGACCATGTATCATGCATAATTTTACTACTTCAAAAAGAACCGGATTTTCAGGTGAAGGAAGTTCTGCTGAAACAACCTTATCTATTTGTTCTATCTCACGGATAGTATCCTCTCCTGTCGGGGTGAGAAGCAAGTGACAATGGGGTAACCCTCTCTTCTGGAATTCCTGAACTATGTAAGAGAGAAAACCTTTTGCGAATTGCCATTCTGTATGAAACATATTCAAGCCTCGTCACTTTCCTACATTTACCATTTGTTTCTTTTTCATGTGGCTGATTTTTATCCCACCCTCGTTCTCTATAGGGGAACAATAAAGGATACAACATTGGGTCTGCAAGTTGGTGCAAAGAGTTCATTGTCTGCAGATATTCATTACCACTTCTTTTTGGGAACACTTTTAAATCATAATGTCCTGGAGGATCACCATCTTTTGTTGTAAATACTGCAGCAATTTCATCTGCTGAAGGTAAGTTAAATCGGTTTTTGGTTTGGTTGCTCATGTTAGGTTGCTCGTTCAGTAAAAACATACGAACCTCGAAGGGATCTCTACCTTCTTTTAGAGCCACATCATTCTCCTTATTTTGAACTTTAGCCATCATCTTGTATTTTTGAACTAAAGGATTAATAATAATAATGTACCTAAATATTATTCGTACAACCTATTCCGGAGGCAAAAATACCTAAAATGTATAAAGGATTAACATCCACCATCATTTTGTAGGCCTACAGTTGTGTCATTAAATTATGATTGCACACTTTGTTTCGTTCAATCCTAATATTTATTGCTTCCTCAGTATCAATTATATAAAGTTGAGCATATGATCGCTCAGAAGCAGTATTAGGGTGCAAAGGTCCTATTTTATAATGAATTTGTCCATTTATCCTAAAAGTATAGGGACCACGTCCATCATTAGGGAATGTTTCATCAGCTACAAACGAAGCTAATGACATAGCGCTACTTTACTTCCTAATGTTAGTTAAAAATTCTAGTTTTTCAAGGTCAGCATCTTTCTTTAAAATTGTTTGTAATAATGGATGGCTAAGAGTGGGTGATAAGAATACTTTTTTATTGTGACAGCAACTATTGAAATGAAACATGCTTTTACTTCCTATTTTTTCACAATCAAAGTGAACGGCGTCACAAAAATCAAATTTCAAGCACAATTGACCAAGGTCATAATAAAGGACAGAAAGGTCGGAACTCAATGCACAACGCTTGTATGGTTTCCTTCTACTCTTATTATAACCTGTGGTTCGGTGTGTGTATATTCTTCGAATTCAAATTCATTGGCTGAGATGTCACAGCTGTTACCAAAACTCGGGTTTTCTAAAATCCCAGTAATTCTATTATTCTTTGCAACCACATGATTTAGGGAAACATTTGAACTTTTTGCTTCACTAACTGGATGACTTATTGGCTCAGAGTCTTCCAGTTCTTCCTGAGTGACTGGTTTCATGATTGCTGATTCAGTGTTGTTTATTGCTTTGTGTAAGCTTTCTCTTATTATCCCTTTGCTTTTCTTTCCTTCCTGTAAGTGTCTTCCTTTTGCGGATATTTTTTAAACCAATTTTCTCTGAATTTTTAGAAGACTTAGTTTTATTACTTTCCGTTTCCACTCCATTATTTTCAGGCTGGTTTCCAATAACATTACTACTTTCTAATGTTCTTGATTCTGAATCATGTTGATTTCTTTTGATTCACTAAAGTTTTCAATTTCTTCTTGAATGACTGGTTTCATGATTGCTGATTCAGTGTTGTTATTTGTTTTGTGTAAGCTTTCTCTTCTTATCCTTTTGCTTTTCTTTTCTTCTTGTTAGTGTCTTCCTTTTGCGGATATTTTTTAAACTATTTTTCTGTAAATCTTTAGAAGACTTACTTTTATTCATTTCCACTCTATTGTTTTCAGGCTGGGGACTCCAACTCTGGGGACATTTTGATTTATTTTTCTCCATTGCAACAGAAACAAAGTTTTCAAATTTATTTTTATTGTTCTCAGTATATTCTACTAATGTCTTACAATAATCACTTTTTTCTGTTAACCCAGCAGTATGGTGGTTTCGCTCGAGGTTTTTCATTATTTCCGATGTATTTGTTTTTCCATTTTCTACCTTAGCCCCTTCTCTCTTGAACTTTTGTGTTTCAGTTTTTTCTAGGCATATTTCTTTACTTACTGTAGGTGAATTTATTTTATAAAAATTTTCGCTGTAAGAAGAATCAGGCTGGTTTTTCATTTCATTACCCTTAGGAAAAAATACATTATAATGGCCTTCATCTACATTTCCCGAAAACCTAAGGTAACAAATGTTATTCCCTTCTCCAATTATAGTTTCACTACCCAGGCTCTCAGTATTTAAATTCTAAACTGTAGGTGTGGGAAAACTGTTGTTGTTGCAGTTATTTCAACATTCCCAACGTAAATGTTGTCCTTGGACACTACTTGGCTGTACTCTGATGGTTTGGTTATTATTTGTCCATAAGTAGGATCACCTATGACAAAATACTATATTGAGGCCAATTATTGACAACCTCTTCAACAACAGTTTTCTGATGTCGTCATAGAACGATTGAGTCCCATATAAAAAGTAAGAAACACATAGAAAAAAACAATTTCCATCACCAATTAATTATACATTTCACCTCCAAAATTATTGAACAGAACAGAACTATAAACAAAAAAAATCAATAAACAACAGCAAAATTAAACATAAACTACATGTTTCAATAAAGTACATTAAGGATCAGCAAAATTAAACATAGGCTAACCTACTTCAATAAAGTAAATTACAACTTAAACAAACCATATTATGATAATAAAACATGTGCTGTTATAATCAGCTGATCTTTGCTATTATATCTGTCCAATACAACTCCAGATGATAATAAAACATGTGCTGTTATAATCAGCTGATCTGTGCTATTCAGTTGATCAGCAAATACAATGTTATTGAATAGAAAGTATTTTAAATTCCATTTTTTAAATATTAAATGATGGAATAGTAAAATTTTAAGTAAATTGGGAAAATATAGAGTTAATAACCTTTCATTTAACTAAACCACCTGTCAATCAGTCCATTAGAAATCCAGATATCACTTGGAATAGGCTTACAAATTTTCCCCATGTTAAATTGCCATAAGAGATTTTAATTTTCGTTTTTAGAATATTTAGTGCTGTAATTACTAAAATCCAAGTAAAATGGGCCAATATAGAGTTAATTACCTTTCATTTAACACAAACCGCATGTCAATCGGCCCAATAGAACTCGAGATCTCACTTGGAATAGGCTTAAAAATTTTCCCCATATTAAATTGCCATAAGAGATTTTAATTTTCGTTTTTAGAATATTTAGTGCCGTAATGACTAAAATCCAAGTAAAATGGGCAAATATAGAGTTAATTACCTTTCATTTAACACAAACCGCATGTCAATCGGCCCAATAGAACTCGAGATCTCACTTGGAATAGGCTTAAAAATTTTCCCCATGTTAAATTGCCATAAGAGATTTTAATTTTCGTTTTTAGAATATTTAGTGCTGTAATTAATAAAATCCAAGTAAAATGGGCAAATATAGAGTTAATTACCTTTCATTTAACAAACCGCATGTCAATCGGCTCAATAGAACTTGAGATCTCACTCGGATTACAAAAAATCTTTTCAAATTAATATATAGATTACTTTTGGAAGTTTAGATACTAAAAACTGTGCGTGTCAAATTTTGGTAAATCCAGCAAATAGACCACACTGGCTGATAAAAATTTATTTAGCTTAATTAATTATTATTAACTTCTATTAATCTTTATAAGAACTATATTGTTGTAATTTAAATTTGAAACCATAGAAACTGTACACCTTTTTACATAAATTATAAAAGTGTTTAAGACAACCTTTTTTTTCATTCCTTTCACACACCATAGTTTTTACAAGCACAAGTTTTCCAAGTATCCAAGTAAGTTAGTCTTTTATTTGAATACATATAAAATAATTTAAAATTTTTAACATTGCTCTGCTTTAGGCTTGTAAACAAAGCCAACATACCGGTATTTATTTGGTAATTGAAGTGTATAGCTTGGCCAGATTTAATGTCTTACTAGGGGAGACCCCTGCGTGCTCCGCACGCCAACCCCCCACTCCCCAACTCCCTGTTGGAACCCTAGCTAACCTGTGCGAAGTTTTTGCAATTAATGTAGGCCTAGTTGCTTGATTTAATAAGAGATTGATTTATTAAATTTACTAAAAAGACAATTTCATCATTGATTGATTTATTAAATTGATTTTTTAATTTTATTTAAATTGATTTATTAAATTTACTAAAAAGACAATTTCATCATCACTAATTATCCGTTCACCTCCATAACTATTGAACTATAAACAGAAAAACATAATTAAGCAACAGCAAAATTAAACATAACCTACTTCAATAAAGTAAATTACAACATAAACTAACCATGTCATGATAATAAAACATGTGCTGTTATAATCAGCTGATCTGTGCTATTATATATTTTTATGTCCAATAGAACTCCAGATGATAATAAAACATGTGCTGTTATAATCAGTTGATCAGTAAATACAATGTTATTGAATAGAAAATATTTTAAATTACATTTTAAAAATATTAAATGATGGAATAGTAAAATTT
>JAGFPH010000035.1:0-63433 GCA_018207615.1 Philaenus spumarius
GTCGAGATGCAAAGCAGCGCAGACTTCCCGGATTCTACCGCATGCTACTGTTTAATTATTCATGATGCACTTATGCAATACTCACCTTTGTCAGGAATTGTAAGAAAAATTATGTAAATAAAGATTTTTTTCCCGAATTTGTGTGTATTTATTGGATAGTAAATAAGAACACCAAATATTAATATAAGTGGTTAATTTATTAATTTAAAAAAAATACAAAATATTAAAAAGAGGGCGGGACGTTAAAAAAAATAGTGGCCAATACTTATAGTACCCGTTACTCTAAACGTTTCGCGGAGTCTACCGATGTGAGCATCGGCATACTCCACAAAAGGTATAGTCTTCGGAATACCATAGTATGAGTACGTACGTACTCTATTTTGAATATTAAAAATATCAAAAAAATTCAAAAAAATTTTTAACTTTGTGTCTGGAACAATTAGTTCCAGACCCACGGCCGATTTCTTAATAAATTCTATAAAATTTTTTAAATCAGAAATTGATAAAAATGGGCGGCCAAAACCCCCAATCTTAAACATTGTCACGCCCTCTCTTACAGAAAATACATCCAACAAAACAAAATGGCTGGCGGTTAACAGGCTATACATATTCCGCCTCCACCGAAAACTGCTCACCGGCAATATTTCTGAAACACAAAATCAATCAATTAAATAATGACCATATGCCAGTGTTGTAATCCCATCTTCACATATATGTCTTTTATCATCCTCCGAGCTTAATGCTAATTTATTAACAGTAATTGATTGAATAATATGTTTTCTCGATCTAAACAGTTTCATTTCCTTTCTAAGTTTAACACCTTCAAATAGACATTTCTTGTAATCTTCAAAACAAATTTGTTTCTTAACCACGGGTTTCGTTACACCTTTTGCTTTTTTCGTCACCTCATCGTTTACAGTTTTAAATGTGTACAACTTCGGGCGTAAACCCACAAATTCTGTGATTACAACACCCATACATTCATCTTTGAAACAGCCCAGTTTCTTTTTATTCTCTGAAGAGTAATTCTTATGTTCGGGAGGATAATCAGACATATCAAAATATTTTTTCATTTGTAAAAGATCTTCGTATACGTTTTCTGTAAAGATTTCATAGAAAAAGGAGTCTGTGTCTAGATACATCAGGTTTACAGTTTTATTTTTGTAAAATTTTTTTATAATTTCATAATGAAATTCGTACATATGATATTTACTTAGTTCTAAAACAGAGAAACCGATATATATAGGTTTATTGAATAAAATTTTCTCTTTACCACATTCGATAGCGCTAAGATTTTCATTATAAATTATTCTATTCAAAAAATTTGGTTTTGAAATCAATCGTTTCAATCGCTTTTCGTTGTTAACAAGTTCGAGATTCATCCTTTTTCTAATATTTTCAATGCTCTTTCCAAACATCGCATTATTTAACAACTTGTAAAAATCCTTTTCAAAATTATAAGGCGCCAACCATTTACTTTGATTGAATTTCAATATCCTATGTATTTTTACAACAACAAGCCCATTCCTAATAGCTTGTTTAAGGTTCATATAGTGACATATGTAACGCTCTTTTATCTCTAGTGTTGTCAAAAGTTTTTCCTGTTTTGACCCGAACGGTATTATGCGTTCCGGAAAAAATGGAAGATCATTATGAGAATCGTGTAAATAACTCGGATAGTCTGCATCGCATTCAATTATATAACCTTCATTTCCCTCATCCTCGATTTTGTTTACATCAAAAGTTTTTATTTCTCTGCGGCTCAACCATTCAAAAGAGTTTTGCGGCATAGGTTTCGACATTGCGTAACCATACAAGTTATTTGCATCTATGTAGATTAAGTAGGAATTTGGTTTTTCCGGATCATACGAGGTGATGTACGGATTATTTGCTTTTGACCATCTTTTTGGACAGCTTGTTATACCACCCCTAATTCCTCTCTCGATAAACATATACATATCGTAATCCGTGATCAGATCCAATTCTATTTTTGTATATTTTAACATCGCATCAAATGTCAAACTGGGGATCGATAGATAATACGCGGGATCAACACCATAATTATCTAAACAAATGTTGCGAAAATTTTCAAATATATCTGCGAGCAAAAGCACATCCGTGCGCAAATACAAATCGCTGTATTCGCCCAAAGTCTTGCAATCGAAACGATCCCAAACTTTTCTTGCATGATTGTAATCGTCCTCACTTACGTTCTCATCGGCGATGCTGTTATAAAAAAATTCCTTTTTTGGCAACTCTGTCTCATCCAACCTCTCCCAGGAATCTGTATATTCATAGGGATAGACTCCCTTTCTCGTTACAAGATCTAGATCATCCGTAAAAAATTGAAATGTATGAAAAAATTTATCTTTTGGAAGATTATTTGCAAGACGGGCTAAACTATCACTTAGAAATCTGAAACTGTCTAGAAACCTTAATTTTATTCCGCCCGCAGTCTGTTTGGAAAAAGATATATATTTTTCAGAAGTATTTGGGATTACACCAATTTTTTCACAATCACAACCCAATTGACGAACAATAAAATGTGAATCATAATTAGAACTGCCGTGAATAAATATGGGAAGATAGCGTTGATTTTTTCTTTTCAAATTACAATCATTACATAATACATTTCTAAATTTACCAGTGAAATGACAATGATCTCTTACAGGCGGGTTTAACAATGTAAAGTCTGTATTACAAGATTCGCATTGCGTAGCCAGTTTTACTCTACGCTTTTCATCATCGTTAAGAGGGAGAAGAGGTAAATTAGTTTCCGAAAATAAATCACCAATTAGATTTGCTATAGAAATTAAATAGTCCATAAATTTTGCAGCAGCATCCTTACCCCGATACAAATATGGCTCGGAAGGTAAATTAAACGAAATAGAGTCGGGTAGGTTCTGGTAAACCAAATAAACACAAAAACTCATTGGTTCGTGGTGACTATCCACTTTTGTAAATTGAGAATCAATTTTATCTACTTTTTTCAATATACTTTCAAAATCACAATATGCCACAATAGGAATTCTAAAACTGTGGTGAAAATTTGAAAACTTCAAAACCGAATCTTCTTTTGGCATAATACTTGTTACAGGTTTATTAATACGACAATCTTTTTTATGTATTTTTAATTTTTTACGCGAATCTCCTCCCTGAAAACGCACAAAACAGCGTTTACAAAATAACATATTTTCTGTATGTTTGGTAATCTGACTACGCACTAATCGCGAAAAATTCTTAATATAACAATAGTGATTTACATTATTACAAGAAATTAATAACAAGTCAAAATGAGTTCTTCTCTGTTTATAAGATATTCTTAAAGGATAAATTGTATTTTTACCATTTACTCCATATACGTTTACACTAACACCTATATTTTGTTTTTCAAACACACCTATTTGTTTTAAAGATACAGGAAAAGTAATTCCACTAAAGTTAAATTTATCAGTTAATTGTTGATATCTTTTATCCACTCTTTCTAAGTTTAATCCTACAACATAGCGCGAAAGAATAGCCCATTGAAAACATTTTTCATCCCGCAAATTCTTAGGATTAATAACAGCTTTTTTATTTTCAATAAATTTTGGAAGGCGAATATATGAACTTCCCCCAAGCGGATTGTATTTGCTGAATCTCAAAAGAAGTCCGTCTACAGAGAGCAGACTCCACCCACTACCCTTTCCCTGATATTCGTATTCTTCCAAACAAATTTTTAAAAACATATCCGATAAAAGTTCATCGATTGACGAATCTTGAAAAACCGGAACATTGATAGTTTTAAAAGCTCTATTCTCTACACTTATATCGGTCAACATTGGTTTAGTATAAGTACATTCTACAATGATATTAAATTTTAATGGTGTATCATATTTTAATAATATATTTTCAATTAACAGTTTCATTTTTTCATTATTTCCAACTAAAAATGTACAAACATCCTTAAAAGTTGCATTATTGTTTTTTAGATAATATGTTTTCAAAACACCTCTAAAAGCGTTTTCAATTTCTATAAACTCGCCTTCATCACACCGCAGTCCCAATCTATATTCCTTTTTTCTTAAATCCATATTTATTTAACTTCTGAAGATTCAATTTTAACGTTTTTAATTTTTAAGGCTTTCTCACACGCATTTGCTAAAATGTTATTAATAGAGTTATAAATTGTAATATCATTTAATAAAAAATAACCTTTTCTGTTAACCTTTTGCCAATAATTTTTTTCAGTTGTGCATTGTTTCAAATCTTTTACATCGGTTATTTCAATTTTAATTAAATACGATCCGGTCTCACCGGGTGTAATTATTTTTTTCCTTTCATTTCCCGATTGTAACTGAAACTGTTGACTTATAAGAACGGAATCGGATTTTTTAGACAATTTTTTTGAAAATATTTTTATAAAACTATCCTCATCCTCGTCCTCGCTCTCGCTAGATTCTTCAAATTTCCTTTTTTTACCTTTACACTGTTTTGCAATATTATTTAATTTCTCTACAGCTTCGAGTGAAAATTTTTGATTAGTTTCTAAAATAGGTTTTATTATAGTATTAATTTTAGTTAGTGATAATTCTTTGTCTTTTGATTGAACTTTAGCATATAAAGAATCCAAAATATTTTGAACTACAATGAGCGGTTGATATAGCAAAGCATTATTCGAATTTTGAAATTCTTGTTTTACTATTCGATAAAATCTATCCCACTTATTAACAGAAACTAATCCCAGCTTAAAAAGAATTGATACAATTTCACCAATACTAAACATACCAGTCAAAACAGTGCTGCTCTCTCCGTTGAACGGGCCGAACTTCTGCTGTTGAGGTGGTGCCGGTAGTGGTGGTTGGCCCGAAGGTCCAGCAAGATCTAGTTGTGCAGCCTGTTGTGGTGGTGGTGGTGGTGGAGGAGGAGTCAAAGTTGGAGGAGATGACGGGAGAATGTATTCCTCGTCAAATTCTCGAACAAAAATGCCAGCCATTTCTATAATAAATAGAATATATGACTTTCAGTTTAAACAACTCTTGATGTTGAAGTACAAACAAGCGCAAGTATAAGTTTAAACAACTCTTAACGTTGTAATACAAAACAAACACACAAGTATTAATAGTTTATAAAATAACAACAAATACTTACTTAGTGTGTTGAAGTAGTAGGTTTTCAAACTACTGATGTCTGTCTCTCTTGTAAGTCTCTCTTTATATACTATATCTCAAGGATGAAAGTATTTCCCCGCAATTATACACGTGCATGTAGGTTTCACAATGCCCTTGCTTGTTGATTCTGGAAAGTACGATTTGCGTAATAATCTTGCAAGTTATCCTTGTTGTGTCCTTACTGTCTAATAAGACACTTAAAGTTGTTTACAAGATTTCGCAAAATCATATTTATTACTTGCTTCATTCAATCAGTGGTTTTTTCCGTCAAGGCTATAATTAACGTCCGCAATTATTTAGCAAGGCTTCCCGGTGCAATTATTTTAATGACACCTGCAATTAGGTTCACGAAGTTGTTTTCTCCGTCAAGGCTATAATTAACGTTCGCAATTATTTAGCAAGGCTACCCGGTGCAATTATTTAGCAAGGGTACAATTATTTTAATGACGCCTGCAATTAAATAAGTTGTTTTCTCCGTCAAGGCTACAAGCGGCAAACATTCCAATTATTTTAATAACGTTCACAATTATTTAGCAAGGGTACAATTATTTTAATAACGTTCGCAATTAGTCGAGTGACACGCCTGTATAGTAAACCACTTTAAGTTGTATTTCTCAGTATCATTATTTTACATCGAATAATGAGCCAATTTAAATTGATTACAAGATTTATCATTGTATTTCCTCGTAGCAATTATTTATGTTTCACAACGTTCAATTCGTTTGTTATAAAAGCTAGAATCGACTTGGAATATTACAAGTTAAAAGATGTTGTGTGTTAAAAGGCGTCAGACTTTTTCAGCGGCTGATTATATTTTTATAACTAGTGTTATATCGTGCAACAGAAAGTGCAGCAGTTTTATTGTTAAGAAGAGACTCGTTGATTGTGAAATAGCTACACAAACTATACTTAAATGTGAATTAAACAAATATAAAGGTAGTCGTGAAACTTTGTGTGTTGGACAAAAATTAAATATAAAAACTTTTGATAATGAGACAAATAATAAAAATTCACATATCTTAAAAATTGAATTAATATTTGATAATATTTTTAATAAATTGCTACAATGTTGTACAGAAAGTGCAGTGAATTTTGCAGTGACGTTGGGCATGGGTGATTATGTGTTGGACCATTCTATAAAAATTTTGAAAACGGACACGGAAAGTGTAGATAAATTTAGAGGACTATTTTTATGTTTGTATAAATATATTACAGATGAAACCATAATTGAACAAATTCCAGACAACTTAAATGTTTTAAATATTGTATTTATGGATAACGATGTTCCATTATGGTTTCTCGATAGATTTGCTCATAAATTAGATTTTAAAAAATATTGTTCATCTTATAATTTCTATAGTGGCAATGAATTACGTCCAGGAGTATTAAAATTTTTAAAAAAGTATGAACAACAATTAAATTGGAACAATCTTCAGGAAATGTGTTCATACTGTAAATTAAAATATGTAAAAGAGTTAAATAATTACCAACATTACTTTGATTTTTATTTTATTTTAGATATTTGGCAAAGACGATTAGAAGATTATAAAAAAAAGTATGAACAATACTGATTGGAATAAATGTATCTTGTATGTTATTAAAATAATAATTGTTTGTTGTAATGAATAAAAACACACACACACAATGTATATTAAACATCTTTTATTAATTCAGATAAAACAGTGTCTACATTATTATCATTGTTTACAATCTTTTTTACATTAGTTAATTTTTCTTCGTGCATGTGGTGCAACTCCATAATATAATTTAAATTAATGCGTTCTATTTCTTCAGGACGATTCCTCGCAATAGTTCTCAAGTAACAAGTGACTGGCTCCGTGTTTACATATAGTTGTACGATTTCCTCACCCTCCAAATGTTTTGGTAAAAGGTTTCCCAACAAAAGAAGCACATTATACTCTATGCAATTAATCTTGCCCATTTTATACAATAGCGGGGAAAATATTTCTCTAACGCTGAACGTAGATCTCTCCATAACAACAATGTATCCATCCTTTGAGTATTTTTCAGCTTCCATCTCGTTTTCCAACATGTGCAACAACGCCATCACTTGAAAAGTGAATGCATAGCGCTCCTGATCTCCATAAAATGTTTTCAAAACATTTTCACCGTAAAAATTTGTCCATTTTGTTACAGGTTCTTCTATGTGCTTTACCTTAGGATTGCAGGATCGTAGTTTCTCATAAAGTTGAAATGCGATCGTGCTTTTGCCTGAACCTATATTTCCTTCCAATACAATTATCATGATGTTGGTAATTTAAAGAATCGGTCAAATCCTGCTCGATAACGACCTTTGTCTCGCTCACTCTCCTTATTAATAACAACAAAAGAGTAGCCGTCGTTACTATTCCAAACATTGGCACACAATTCTTTGAATAATTCGAAGGTCATATCAGTATTTACATGATCATTATAAACATGACGTAAATTGCGTTCATCCTGTTTGAATAGTACAATGAGATTTGTATTATCACGAATCAGCTGTTTTGGAATGTGGCTGTACGTCTGACTCAGATAAAACACATCAAGCTTATAATGTCTTCCTGTTGTGAAATAGTTGCGAATATTATCTTGTTTCTCGCATGATACATCGTCAAAAATAGCAATAGAATCGGTTTTTATTTCTGTTAAATCGGGAACTTCTTCATTTTCCGAAAACATATAGTAACCAATTTCTGGGAGACCATCCAAAACACATTTTAAAAACTTATATTTCGTTTGACATAATGACTTTGAAAATACATACACATTTTTAAAATGTAAACCATTGGGGGAAAATATCAAATTCATTATTAAGTTTGTTTTTCCCGAATTACTGGGTCCTGCTATAATACACCTAATATTATTTGGAAGAAGGGCATTGTGTTTTTTCTTTTTTCTTTTAACTGTGGGGGAGATGATATCATCAAAATTAATAATTGGAAGTTTAACACTTTGTTTCACCAACTTCATAATAAATCTTTTTTGTCTATCCAAGTATCTCTAGCACTGTCAAATCCTAACCAGCGTACAAGTAATTTATCCCCTTTTTTTCGAATCACTTTCTCTATTAAATATATATCTCCGAATTTTGTTTTACTTAATTCTTCCGTATAAAACCCCCCTTTTATCACATCACCCGATTCGTCTTTTAAAATGTATGTGACCGGATCTGTTGATTTTATCTCATAGACTGTATAAATTTCGTTTGACCAGCCCGGGTAGTAACCCTTATCAAATAATTTCTTAGTCCTACTGATTCTAACCTTTTCCCCCACTTTAAATCTGATTTTAATATTTTTCTTTTTTTGATTCTTAATTATTCTCTGCAAAACTAAATGCTCGTTAGTCTTGTTTACGTCTACCGGTTTCATTCCAATTGTTCTGTGCACAGTATTATTATATTTTGAAATAATTTTCGGTAACAAATTTAACCATTTATAATTACCTTGTTCGCTAAATGCAACCCACATTTTATTCTTTATTGTTCTATTTAATCGTTCTACAATAGATGCTTTTTTATCAGAAAAAGTAGAATAATGATTAACACCATACTTATCTAACAACCTTTTAATTTGAACATTATAAAATTCTTTTCCTTTATCTGTTTGCAAATGTTTCATAGGATGATTATGTAAAATTGGTTGCAAAACTCTTACCAACTCATCAGCATTTTTTGCTTTTATCGGTTTAGCTATTGCAATTTTACTAAAACAATTAATTACAACTAATATATATTTATATCCTTTATTGACTTTAGAAAATGGAATCATTTCAACAAGATCTGCTTGAAAAAGATCATCTATACCTTTAAGTTCAACATAACGGGTAGAAAAATTTCTACGAACTTGTTTGTGTAATTCTTTTGCAATTTTATTTTTTACATTCATTTTTTACATTAATAATTTTCAACTAATTTACAATGATGCGCAAATCTTCTATGCTCCCATTTTGGGTTGTCCGCTTCCTCCCAATGATCGATGGTGACTCCGCAATCAATACAGCAAGCCGAATCCCCTTCTCCTGTATAATAAAATCCTGCGTTAACCATATCATCAATTTTTGGATAGGGTTTAGGCCAAAAGAGAAATGTCTCTTTCATCAATTCTTCAAATTCATTGACGATTTTTTTGCTCTCAGCATATTCCATCAAATTTCCGGGAATATTTCTTTTACTTTGTTCACAACTGGGGTTTGCTATCTTGTGAAGAAAATTAACATGATTGATTGTTAATTTTGCCAAACCAGACTCCCATCCACAACCACAGCACACAATATTTTGAAACTGCCTTGTGCGGTAAAATCCAGATTTAACCAATTGTTTAGAAGTACAACTGTATAATCCATCACCCCATCGACCTGTAACATCTCTGCCGTAGTCGACGTTGTTGTTGTTGGTTTGGGTAGAGGCGTCAACCATCCTCTTGGCGGTTATAGAACCAGAATCGGTCATGATTCACTTTTCGGTTTCCTTGGTGGTGGTGGTTGTAACGTAAAACCTTCTAATTGATTGGATACTGCTCGGTTAGACTCACCGGTTAGACGTTCTTCTCTTGCACGATCCGCTGCTAATCTGATCCAACAAATACCGTTTCTCGACTCCTTATGTTCGGAATCGTTGCCCACGTAATAAATGGATGTCAAATCGTCTCGAAAATGAACTCTACGGCTGTTGTTGCTGCTGCTGCTGCTGCTGGACATATAAACTTTACACTAACTCTCGAATCACTGAGCGCAAGGCTTTAAATACAGAAACATTAGCCTTGAATATGATGCAATTATTTTGCGAAACCTTTTCGTAACTGTGGGAATTTACATTGCGAAACATGTTTGTCGCTAATAGCCTTGACAAATAATTGACGGAAATTGCGACATTGTGTTGCAAACAAAACCACTAGCCTTGCTAAATAATTGCGGGCGTTATTAAAATAATTATTGGAATGTTTGCCTTGACGGGGAAAACCAGCGGACTTATTAGCCTTGCTAAATAATTGCGGATGTTATTAAAATAATTGTCGTTCGGGAAAAAAACAACAAAATTGCGGTCGTCATTAAAATAATTACACCGTGCTATTTGGCCTTGCTGCGGCGGACGTGTTAGCCTTGACGGGAAAAACCACTTACGTCATCAGCCTTGTGACGTCACAACGACAACAACAATGACGTCAAAGTGGAATGCGGGGTCAATGACCGGTTAATTATGCAAATTAGAGAAAGCGGGTCAATGACCATTTAATTGGAGAAATGCGGGTCAATGACCGGTTAATTAGGGTAATTATGCAGGAATGCGGGGTCAATGACCATTTAATTAGGGTAATTATACAGGAATTTGGGGTCAATGACCGGAGTGTGTGTGATATATGGATGCCCTTGAAATGACCTTGCACCAGAACATACAAATACTCTCTACTGTTGGTTATTAATAGTTAGTTGTAAGTCATTTTCATATGTTTTCTTATGTAATCAAGCGAATTTCTTTCGATTGATCTGCTCTGCTTGACTTAATTTAGCCGTTTAGTTCAAAATTTTTTTTTCTTTTCCGACGCAGTCGTTTCGGGGGGGGAGAGATGTAACGTCCCATCAACAACTTACAACTTCTATCATTTGTCCTTACCGACAGTCCCCAAATAGTGATCCTTTTCTCCGCCAGATGTCGACTCTGTATGGTATTACTTATTATCGTGCATAACTTAACACAGGTCGTTGTAACCGACAACCATCAGCTGTTCCTTATCTATTGAGTTAAAATTCGCTTTGTCATGAGGGTTACAAGAAGGTCGGCCATTAGACCGTTACGAACGAAACTTGAAGACGCTGCCAAGTGGTAGTTATGTCATATTTCTTAATAATTTGATCGCGATAACGCGGTGTGTCGCTGAACAACATGAATTACTTCTAAACCTTTTGTTTTCCGGATACCAGGTAGAATATTTTAGCTTTACCTTAATAATTATAAAATATTACTTGTAAAACTTAATTAGGTTATTTCCACTTTTGGTTCATGTACAATTTCCTAACTCATTTTGTTCAATTTATTAGAGAAACCTATGTATTTCTTTTTACTACAGCCTAAATTTTAAATGTAAATCTTACAGCCTACAAAAACTATAAAGCCGATATCATTTTGGTTATTGTTAAAGCCTAAACATATTTCCACAAACAAGCCTAAAGTGTTATGCATTAATTAACTATAACTGTGTAGTATTTCTACAGTGTAACAGATATTGAAAACTTTTAATAAGCTATAAGCAAAATATTGCTGATATGTAACTAAACGTTAACATTTCTTTTATGTTACCATGTGGCTTACCTAACATGTACAGACAGTGTTATGCAACATTACACATGTTATATTAACCATCACAATCTAAGTAGCAATTTGCCATCTTGTGCTACAAATTTCAATAAAACAGCCAACTCAAAGAACTATCATTTTATGCTTATTTAAATAACTGCAAGTTTTCTAAAAAAGAAATTGTTATTTGTGTTATACAGTTATACTGGTCCAACTTCAGGGAATGTTTTAATACAATGGCATAACCTGCAACAGCTACGCTTAGAAAAGGCCTACTTTCCAACTGAACATTAAAAATATAAACAAAATATTTCTACAGTGTTTTGATTAGAGACAGAACTTAATTTAAAATGAGAACTATCTGCAGTTGTTCTTTTCCTTTTATGTTAAGTGTTAAATAGGCTGTATTTTGAAAGTAATTTTTGTATATGTGTACTATTTAGGATATGTTAGTATTTAATAATTTGGGAGGAGCAAGCTAGCACATTTCGGACCTTAGCCCTAAGGGCTGCATATTAGAAATTTCATACCTTTTTTTTTTTAATATACAGAGAGACGTCTCATAATTAATTTTGTCTATTTATTCAATTATTTATAATTACCTTTTAGAGTTGGCCAACGACATATATATTTATTCTTAAAACAAATCCATGGTATTTCATGTTAAAATTTTGTAACTTGTAAATCTTTTGTATAATTTCTGTAATTATTATTAAAAAGGGAGGGTTTTTGATTTTTATTTTTGGGGAGGGTTTTTAAATTCAATTTAATAAAATATATATGTTTTCTTTTTTTTAATCTCAAATTTTTTGTATTAAGGGCATGTTAATAATTTCTTTTTGTATTAAGGGCATATAAACTTTTACTTAACTTGGTTAATAAATCTAAAAATCATACCTATTTCTATAGTTTATTGAGGTAACCTTTAGGTATCCTGTGCATTGTAAGAGATAAGCTGAAATATTCCTACTTTTGGTGATATTTAAATTCTAAGGTAAGTTTTGAACAGTACCAATCTATGTGGCCCAGTATTGCTTCCGTTCCCTTAATTATTCTTTTGTAAGATTGGTACAAAGTTGAACATTTAAGTACTGCTTTAATGTATGTGTAAACAAGTGTATAGTTTAAATGTTCTAAGCTCTAAGCATTATGTTTGACTAGGGAGAGCATGATAGCAACATTCTCTTACAGGTGAGATAGTTTTACTGGATATTACTATTTACTATTCTCTTTTTATATTTTTTTTTTAAATTCTTACATAATGAAATATTTAGTATTCAATATAATAAAAAGAAAAAGAAAAATTTGTGTGTAATCTTGTATATATGTGTTTATGTAATACATATACATATATAAATCTGTTTACCGCAATAAATTGTGTGTGCAAGGTTGCAAAAAATACCGTTTACACTATTAGTATTTCTGAAACTATTGATCATATAATAAACGTATTTTTTTGTCTTTGCCTGTGAAAGAATATTTCAGATATCTCGTTTTCGTCAGTTATGGTAAGCAGGTTGTCACTTAGTAAATTTTGGAGTAAATTTTTGTCAAATACATATGCTGTCTTTAGGTTAGGTCCAGTTCGACTTCCAATTTAAATTTCCTTTCGTCAGACGGTACAGTTACTTTGCTTAGATTGTATAAATCCTTCTTTCAACTAAAATTTGTTCAAATAACTCCAGTAGGAAGTATACAAGAATAAAATTTCGTAAATTAATTAATTGTAAAATAACAATCTCCAAATTATAAACATAAATATTGAGCTTGATTTGTAAGAAGATAAAGTTGATATAATAAAATTGGAACACAGAATATTCTTCTCACAAGACAAGTTCAATATTTATTTACAAATTATTTAGGATTTGTTTAAATTTAATAGCTTCTCTATGCACGACATACGACAGGGAATATTTGGATTTAAATGCATGCAATATTTATAAGTAGATAGGCATAATTATATCATATCATATCAAATATCATTATATTAAAAAATGTTATGATCTGTTTAAATTTACAATTATTTAACGAAACAAATTTAAAGAAATATTTTGTAAATGTTAGTAGTACGAAATATCAGTGTTTTAAATCTCGGATAGCTACACTTCTTTGAAACTTGACTATAAAGTAATATAATGTTTTTGTTTTTAATACACAACACAGAAATACGTAATGTATTAAATTTGGAGACCTATATAATTTAGGTTTTTATTATTTTATTTTGTTATACTAAAATGCTTCTATAATATCATTTAAAAGTTAAATTGATATTTCAATCAATTTATGATTTGCTTGGTTCTTGGGATAGGTTTATAAAACACACAGAATTACAAAATAATATAAAAACAAATTTATTTAAAACACAAATAAAGTCTATATACAAAATTAACAAGTTCACCATTTTCCAGAAATACTGCCTCCGTAAGTTTTATCTCTCTGTCCGTTATTTTTGCCTCCGTAGACGCGATCCCAGGAGCCATGAACCTCTCCTTGGACTTTGCCGTTTTGGCTTTCTATCCTCCTGTTGACAGACGCTTCGACACGGGTACCACCTCCAGGAGCACGGTCAACGCCGACATTCCAGCCGCCGTTTTTATTTCCAGAACCGGATCCTCCGGTATTGATTCCAGATGGTGACATCTCTCCCGGCTGAAACCTCTTTACTCGGGTTTGTTCTTCTGTGGGTAATGATGTTACCATGACGACGAATAAGGCCAAAAACAGTATAGCAACGTGAGAAGACATTTTGGGTTGTCTAAAATGTGTTTTCTGTACAACAAACACAAGGAAATAAGTTATTTTAAAATTAATAAAGTTTTAAAATTTGATTTGAGCAACGGTGTAATTAAAAAAAAATAAATAAATAGACGATTACATACATTAATAGGTTCAACAATTATTTACAAACAGTATGTTTATCTCGCTGCAGTTGGTTCTAATGCATTAATAATTTTGTATAAGAATAAATTATAAGTTGTGATACTTATTTTCGAACGTAATTTTGTATTTTTTATTTATATATTTTGTGTTTAAAAACATTTTTCTCGACCAGCATTAGGTCCCCGAAAATATAAGATCAAAAATTGTTTTAAATTAGAACATTGGTATTATTAATAATTCAAACATCTCTAGAGTGGAAAGTAGTTATGAATAAAAATTAACATTGCTTTTAAGAGATATTTTTTTTAATTAAAATAAATTTGGAATTAAAAACTTAAAATAAAATGTGTTGTTAGTTTTAATAAAAAAATAAAAAATAACAAAATAATAATAAAATTAAATTAATTTTAATAAAATGTTTTGTTAAAATTTAATAATATATGAAATTATCACTTTTGAATGCAAGTTTGTATATTTTAGTATTTTATATAAATATACTTACACAGTGTTTGTTGCTGTTCTTCCTGTGAAGTATGAATGCAATATGACAGCAAGACCAAGGTTCTCCTGTATTTAAATAGTGTTTGACTTTCTCTTGTTCTGAGAACACCAGACTCAGGGGAACCACCGGCACTGGGCGATGAACTTATCTGCGGGACCACCTTCCTTATGTAGAATATTAACACGGGGAATTTCTGCAGTGTAACTAATACGCAGTATGTTTCCACGGTTGTACAATAGTTTGTTTTTTTTACTAGAATTGCATTTAAAATGCATAACTTTAATTGTTGTCAGTGTACAGTAGGTTACACTAGATTAATCTTATTTATGTAAAAGTTGCTGTGTATAATCACGTCCAGAATGATTTGACATACATGGGAAAAAATTTAACTTCAAAATATAAAGTTTAATGTGTTATAGAACTAATGTTGGCTATATTACTTGTTTTGAGGTTAGAATTCCTTCAAAATTTAAATTTTATAAGTTTTGTTTATTTCGTTCTTCAGAAAAAAATACGTATTCCTTCAAACAACAATCAATATCTAATTTGGTATTTATCAACATGATAAATGTACAAAGAATACAATTAAACATTTTGTTCAAAGACGTGAAATAGGCCTATATTTTGGACGCATAACAAAAGATCATACATTTTAACCGTAGACTTAAGTAAATTGACTGTTTTAACCGCAAATATTTTAAATACACCCAGTTAGGCAAAATAACATTATTTTTCATTAGTTTCATCGACAGTGGGCTTATATTTGCAAACTAACAGAAGCTCAAACTTATATTATTCTATTAATGAGAACATTACAATTATTTTAATAAGTATTTTAACAGAAAATAATCTTATTCAAAGAGAGTCACTTGCTACAACTATTTTTTGTTGTCAAGTTAACGGTGAGTTTGTGGGGACAAGGAGTCGTCTATTTCATGCGGAGTAGCCACTCAACACGGTAGTACACAATGTTACTTATCCCAGATCCATGTGTATTTTATCTTTTATCTGAGATACTTTGGCCTATGTTTTTATTTCATAAAAGTTAGACTAATGAAGACGCGGAGAGCAGCGTAAGGTGAACCTATAGCTAGGTTCCCACTATAGCAAACTATGCTAATACCTTTATCTGCGCAGCTCTCCCAAACTACCTGTTCATTCATGATTTTTCATATCAATTCATGAGTTTTCGTCTGTCATCAACTTATAAACTTTTAAAATCTGAAGCACGATCCCACATGCCTCGCACATTTTGCGCGAGTAGTAATTAATTGTGGAAAGACTTAAAAGAAATCACTTTAAACCTTTTTTCACTTCACATAAAAAGCCTACAACCTGGCCTGAACTATAACATGAGTTATCCGGTTTCCGATCGTGGTTTTTCTAAAATCAGTTGTATGCATATTAAGACTTAGATTAACTCTCTATAACCATACAAACATGTTTAGGTGTTTCTGCAATTAGGAGAATTTTTCTCCCTAAAAACATTTAAAAAAAATTTCTTAAATATTTTAACTTTGAATGCTTACAGCTACTACACACGGATCTGGATATAAGACGTCTTAATTGCCAGTTGAAGTCAGAAGATCTAGCCCAGCCCGATACTAAATATTTAGATAGTATAATGTTTGCATAACTCGTACCTAGATTATGAATTTAGGCTTCATCACCTTTTTGTATTTATCCATTTAGCTGTTGACAAAATATTACATTGTATAGCCATAGTCATTGTGAAAAAATTACATATAAATTTGAATTATACTAAAATTGGGTTGATTTGTCAGTTCTCTGATTAAATAAAATCAAACAACAATAAATTATGAAACATGTAACTACGCGCACTTGTAACATGCATTTCTTATTTAATCTTTAGCTTAAGATTATAATAGTCAATTATTCAAATTTGAAAAAAAGTAAACAAAATCCACATAGAAAAGAGTATAAGTTGGAATTTTTCTGTAATTATTGCAAATTTTAAATTAGAAATGCCCCAGAACCTTGAGGACCCCTGCAATGAAATCCATGCACTTAGAGGTGCAGTTACTAATGAACTGATAGTGCATGTTACGTTTAGTTGATGCGACAGATTGTTAAATAAGGCGTTTGAGCTATAACAATAGTTGAATACAGTACTGGAAAGGCCGTGTTTGTTAAAGTATTGACGGACTATCATTCATTGTAATCAACTGTTTTCTAGATAATCTTCACCTGGTCTTCAGCTTTGGAATCAGATACACAACACCTATGCAACAATACATAGGCTCGCCTCGTCAAGTTTGGATAATACCTACCTCTTTTTGTACACATTAAGTGAATTGAAGGGTAAGCAAAAACAGTGAATATAATTGTTAGATTAAATACTTGATACAATAAGTGATTTTTGGTTGTATTTTTAATTAAATAAAAAAATTTGTTTTTAAATGTCAACATTTATTAATACCAGTTCAAATTTGACATCAAAATTTAATCACTCGTCATTTAGTTGCATGTACAGTAATAAGAAGTTGAATTAAATGGGGGTTTCAAACAGTAGGCCTAATAATAATAAAAATAGTGTTATCTGAAAAAAAAACTTTTTCTTTAAATGCAAAGGAGCAAGTACACAAGTTGATTTTCCCGCCAACGAACATTAATCTTAACTAAACAAACAAATAGAAATTTGTTCCTTCCACATATTGTAGTCCTATATATTTTTATGCAATCCCGCAATGGATACATTCCTAACCGACAATATCAGTTAGCTAAATGTAGAACAGTTCTTGTACAGTAAAACGTAACCTATAAATCTGATTGCCACCAGGGCTGGAGTTAGTGTTATGGTGCGGAGTAGATCACACCCGTCGACCACAAACACTGTTGTTGCGGCGCTTTGCGGTGTTTGCCCGCTCGTTTTATGACTTCATTAACGGGCTTTCTGTGATTTGAAAAACCTGACGTTCTGTAAACTGTGAAATGAGTTTTAGGAAATGAGCAGCAGTTTTGTTAATATTTGTTCGTCACTGTGTTTCTGTTTTGACCCTACAAAAATGTTTTATTCGACAACACTTTCCTTCAGTATACGTCGGCTGAATGGAGATATGTTTTACGTTGTTCCCCAATGTTACATGAATTCGCAATATCAGTTTTAGATTTTAACTGTTTTTTATTTAGTAATTTTAAAATAAATATACAACAAAAACACGCTATAGTCTTAGAAATAGAATAACGTAATACTGAAACAAAACAAAAATTTGAATACCAGCAATAACTTTATGAAAATTGTCATAATAATTTAGTGCGTTACGAATATACACAATATAAAGGCATACATGTAAATGAAGATTATTTATATACAAAACATAGATAAACAACATAAACTTTCCTTCCAATTCCAAAGAAGATGATTTGGGAGGAATTGAAGAAGATATTACTTAAGAAATTTTAATATATTATATCTGTGTTTTTGTGTGAAAATTTAAAAAGTTTTAATTTTTTGTTTTGGTTAGAAATGCAAAACATAATTACAATAGGAAGGTAAAATACATTTATTTAAATGTCATGTTTAGAAATTTAAAAAATATCTTTAGGCAGTTTAAGCATTCATTTTCTCAAGTTTAATAACAAAAGCTTTATTGTAAAACTACGTTTAATGTCATTCTTAGATAAAAGATTACATTTTTTATTGCTGTGAAATCTTAAGTTTTAATGACAAATAATTATTATTTCCCCAATCATATATACATGACGAAGTTCAATGTTTTTATCTATAACTATTTCCAATACTTAATTTGACTACTCTTATATAGTATAGCTTCATTATCTTGTAAATGTGCGTACTGATTTTTGCTTATACTAGAACTGATTTTAAATAAATAACTCGAAATTAAAGAGAATGAACTGAAATTTTGTTTCAACTCTGGTTTGCTTAGTGACTTTTAAACGAGAAGTTCAATACACAAAATTTTATCTCTATATAATAATCAGGGAGACATACGTTAAATGTGAAACAACTATAACGAACTTAAAAAAAAGACAATTTTAGCGACAGAGAAAATTCTTGCCATTTATGGTTATTCGTGTTACGTTTAAATTGAACAATTACACCGATATGGAAGTATCACTCACAAAAATACGTATTAAAATATTTTGTAACTAAACATTTAAAATGTGTATTACTCAAATATTATACTATCTCGGCCCCTACAAGTGCCTGCTATGCAACTTATTTTACAGCTGTGTTCAACTTGAAGTCTGATAAAGTTGCTGGCAAACTATTACAACTATATCTAAAAAAAACCCCAAGTATAAAATTCCAGATTTACGAAACTAACAATAAAAATATAGTTAATTTAATAATAGTTTTGCATTCACGATGTTTGTTACCAACTAATTTAAAAAAATATATTTCTATTTAGTTATTAGTTTTAATTACACAAATACTATTGCAATAATATTTTTTATTCTAAATTTTAAAGTTTAAAAATAAGATCATCTATTTATTTTCTTATATATGTTCAAGCGAAACAATGAGGGCCATGCAGAATTACAGCGTTACATGTATAGTACACGATAAATACGTATATAAAGTTGTTTTTATTTTATTTTTAGAACCCGTTCTCAAAACTGCATAGCTATACAAGATTTCTTTGGTAAAGGTTTATAAACACAATACCGTGCTAATTTTTTGTAGCAATATTTTAATTATTTTATAAGTATTATAATAGAGTAAAAATCTTATTCAAAGAGATTCACCTTTTATGATAAACACCAAAAAATGATATCTAAAACCATATTCACTTTCTACATCTGATATTTATTGCGAAGTAAACGGTGAGTTTTAGTGGGCAAGGAATCGTCTATTTCATGAGGAGTAGCTATTCAACACGGTAGTACACAATGTTACTTATCCCAGATATCTGTGTATTTTATCTTTTATCTGAGATACTTTTGCCAACATCTTTATTTCATAAAAGTTAGACTAATGAATACGCGACAAGCAGATTAAGGTTAAGCTACTAGGTTCCAACTATAGCAAATTGGGCTAATATCTTTACCTGCCCAGTTCTCCCAAACTACCTGTTGTACAATCGGGCATTCATGAGTTTTCGTGTGTCATCAACAAATAAACTTCTAAAACCAGAACCACAATTACACATGCCACGCAAATTTTGCATAAGTAGTAATTAATTGTGGCAATAATTTGAAAGCTTTTTTCACTGCGCACAAAATGCCTACAACCTGGCCTCAACTACAACGTGATTTAGTCGGTTTCCGATCGCGGTTTTACTAAAAATCAGTTACATGATAACTCATTACTTTTGACGTTACTCATAACACGCATTAAAATGACATAAACTTTATCATAATAGGTTTAGTACAACTATATAAATAGGAATTTCCAAACCACACATTTCCAAAAAAATATCTATACAATAAAACCCTCGGAGTGAGTAATCACTGTTTCCTAAAAAAAAAAACAATAGTTTCAGCTTTGTCATTTGTTTTAGAATAACATCTAAAATATACACAGTTTTATTGTATGAATTTAACAACTGTAAAACACTATGGCCTGAAAAAAATAAAAATAAAAAACAATAGTATAGCTTTGGTAGGTCACATCTAAAATACACATAGTTTTTAACAAATGAATTTAACAAATATAAAAGATAAGTAATTTACCAAAGCAAAACTTAGTCACGACAAAAATATTATTTATCTATATATATGAAAGCCAAATCCATTGACTCACAGATCACGATTACTCCAAAACCACCGAACGAATTGGAATTAAATTTGGTACATAGCTTCCTCTAGGAACATAGGTGCTCGCTAAGAAAGGTTTTCAAAAAATTCGAAATTTTAGGGGAGGTTTGGGGGGTCAAAGTTACTAAAAATCCCCATAAGAAATACATAGTGTAATATATTTATTGATATAATATATTTTGTGTTTATACGTTTAACTTTGATTTGTCTATCCGTGCAAAGCCGGATCGGGCCAGCTAGGACTACATAAAATCCATCCATGAAACCGTATAACAATATAAAAATACTAACTTAGTTTTTCTGTATTATATTAATATTAAAGTTGAATTGATATAAAGGTATATTCAATACTCAAGTTAGGCTAACAACAGACGAGACACCGGTGTACGGGACACTAGTGTACGGGACACTAAATGTACTATCAATTAAATGTGTGTCAACAGATGAGACACTGAGTAGCGCGCTACCAGATTCTGTAGCTCTACGGTGTCTCTCCCCGCGAGAAGCTGGCAGTGTCCCGTACACCGGTGTCTCGTCTGTTGTTAGCCTTAAAGAGCACTGTGGCGACGAATTCATACTCATTAATGAAACTCCGAAATACAAAACATGGAATAAAATACAATAACCGAACAATTTAATAGGATGTTAGGTTTATTGATCTTCCATGGTGTACATTTCATAGACGTAGTCTTCATTCTTAGAATAAATTTACACTAATGCAACTTATAGCACATACTCAGCCCTGAGTATGTAAGTACTTAATTTGATAAGTCTTTAGCCAAAATTAATTAAAACGAAATTTTTTTAACTACGGAAAATGTTTACAATAGTTCCACAATAGCTAATACTTTTATTCTGGTTTCAATTCCTTAGAAATCACTCTTTGTTTAACTTTTTAATGTGTTAATTATACATATCGTACTGACTATTTATAAATAGTTTTAATCATATAAAGTCATTGTTTTCCTATAGGGGTGTGAGATGGAGCTTTTAAAGTGAATAAAATAGATGTGGTGTGTCGAAAAAAGTATTCAATGACAACAAACATATTACTTTTAAAGAACTACATAAATATGTATAAAAATACGTTATATAATATATACAATTTCTTTATGTGCCAATAATATATATATAACGATCTATGTATACATATAAATACTTAGTATTGGCTTAAATAGTGTTAGAGCAGTGAAATAACAAAAAAATAACGATCGGCAAGTTTTTCTGCAAAATATCGGAATTTAACGTAAAGTTAAAATTGCTCCATCTTTTGAACGGTTGAAGATAATATCATAAAATGTGATATATTCTTGAAGGACATTTAACGCTCTACAACTTCCTTCGTCATAACTTTTTCGTAGGATGAAAGGCTGAAAAGTTAGCTAGCCAAATAAGGCAAAAGACGCGAGGATTTTTTTTTTAAACAAGCAAGTTTTAAACAGGGTATCTCGGAAAATATGCGAGATAACGAAAAATAAATAGAATCATTCTTGTGGCACATTTCGTCATCTTTAATTTTTTATGGAATGGTCTTATCGTTAAGTATAGTTTTCGAGATATAAGTGAAAATCTGAAAAGGGACTTTCTACATGCTTCCCTGCACTCCGCTCACCTGCTAGTATGTTTAGGATGTTTACCTCCTAATTAGTTAAACAATGTCCCTAAGTCAAATTTTGTATTCCTGCCATTTCCTTTTACATCCCCCTGTTCATTTACAAGTACATTCATTGACTCGACAATTATGTACTTGGGTGATTGTACCATAAAAAGTTCACATTTAATTGAAATGCGCTTTATTGACGTAGTTCCGATTATCGACGAAATCTGAAAAAAAACTTTAAAATAGAATTCCATGCAGAAATTAGTATGTTTTACGGTTTAAAAAAATATGGTCTCAATTTTAATTTTTAAAGTTTTTCGTCATATCGGAAAAACTATAGATGTTATTACAATTTTAAAACAGTCAAGATACAAAATATACTTTTCTTTTAATTGAGAGGCAAAAATGTTTTTCAATCTTTGGTACGAAGTTAGAAATGCAGCCTTCTTTTTATAATTATACTTTCCATACAAAACTTTAAACAACATTTAAAATTAATCTAGGCGTCGTGAATAACAGACTTTCCAGTTAACTTTTTTTCTATGTAATATTTCATTTGTTTTATGTTTGAAGCTCCTCTAATTGCACAATAATTGAGCTATTTTTTATTTTTTTTATTTCATCATAAGTCAAGCTGAATGTTATTGTTCAAATAACCATATTGCTGTTATGTTTGTATATCCTCATTAATACCAAGAGCTGTTGCTGAAGAACTTCTTTATGAATGTGTCTCACTTTCACCCACTAAACTTAAATTGATAAATAAATAAGCGACAGTAATTTTGAAAATTAAAAAAATATTGATAGCCTATGGAAGTTGCATAAGACGATATTAGTAAGTTGATTGAATTTTGGGCCAGTTGAACCCATCTCGTAAGTGTACTAATAATATATTATATTTTATTTTACCAAAAATTTAGTGGACGATCTGTACGGAAAAAAGGATTGTCCAGAAAAACTACTGATTTAGCTCTAGTAGTCAGGTATTCATTTCACCTCAAAAAAGTTTTATTATTTATTACACACATACACACATATATATATATATATATTGTGTTAATCATTAATAAAAGAATCTGCACTAATTTACTCTTCAGTCTTCAGATATGTGAAAGTTGTATTGAATGAAAAACCACGGTGAATCACCTCCAGTAAATATTAATATACAAGCTTAAAACCCAAGAAACTTGTTCCGAATTCGTTTAACTCGGGGATTCCCCGAGATATTGCACTAGACAAGGAAGCTGTACTCTCGCATAAGGTCATAGACATCGTACTGTGATTTCCATTGGTCTGTAGTTCTCAGAAGTGGGTCAGGTTCAACAGTATGTAAACACAAGATTCCGTGGTCTTACCATCAGAATACATCCAGGCATTACAGAGAATATATCACGATATTGTGTAAGTATACAATCTTATCGGTGCAAGTCGAATGTATAAAATAAAATTTATATAAAGACAAATTTAGTGTGGTTTGGTATTTTTAATAAAAACATATTTGTTCACAAAATATTAATGCAATTAGTTAAAATTCTAGCATTATTGTATTTAGTCACTATACAGTTACATGCTATTCAGTTATAAAATATTTAATTTATTTTAAACTCCTGCATTATTTGGAATATGAAATACTATTATAGTACGGGGCACTAATAATATCATTGGACGTCTTTTTATCATAATTACTACCTTCTTATATCATTGTAGCATTATAACGTTTTATCAGTATAAACCCCTATTTTTTATTTTATAATATTTTACTATAATATTGTACCAACTTAAAGTTTTTATCGTATAGTTTCAAATATTTTATTAGTTTATAAACAGTTTTTATAAAATTATAATTAATTGCAAATTTATTAAGATAATTCTTTAAAATGTTAAAAGAAATATTAAAATTTGCACAACAGAATTATTCCAGAAACAGTACTGATATTCAAATCCTGTTGAGATAATTTGATAAATTATAAAAGAGATTATGATGCTTAATAATAGAAATTAATATAAATTAAACAATGTCTATGTTTAACAGAAAGTAAAATTTTCTCACAAATCTTCGGTTGTTCCTTCTTCACAGATTTCTTTAAAACAAGTTAAAGCTTTTCATCTACAAATAAGCTATTACTTCAGGTTTTACAAAGTTTATTTTATATTTTCAATTAAAACCCCTTAGTGCATAATATGTTAGGAGAAATACTTACATGTATTTTTGAAGTACTTCTTTCACCATTTTATATTATATTATATTATAAAACATCGATTTAATATTCTATAGGAATATTTAATATATCACACTCTAAGTAATTCGTAATTTCAAGTTTCTTCTGTTTTGAATTGGAAAAATCCATGGTGGTCATAATTTTCTTATTCTACAAGAATAAGTGAAGTAAAAATTATTTATAAAATAATATTATACATATTTCAGTATAATCGAGGTAAGACTAGTAGCTGGTAGGAATATATTTAGTTTAATTATTTATTGCAAAACAACTTATTTTGTATATGTCTACAGTAATAAACACAACCAAGATGTCTTCCCACGTTGCTATTTTGTTTTTGGCATTATTCGTCGTCATGGCTACATCATTGCCAACAGAGGAACACACCCGAGTAAGGAGGTTCCAGCCAGGAGAGATGTCACCTTCAGGAATCAATCCCGGAGGCTCCAGCTCTGGAAATAAAAATGGCGGCTGGAATGTTGGCGTGGACCGTGCTCCTGGAGGCGGTACCCATGTCGGAGCGTCTGTCAACAGGAAGATAGAAAGCCAAAACGGCAAAGTCCAAGGAGAGGTTCATGGCTCCTATGACCGCGTGTACGGAGGGCCAAATAACGGACATAGAGATAAAACTTATGGAGGCAGTATTTCTGGCAAATGGTGAACTGTATAACTTGTGTAAATAGACTTTAATTGTGTTCCTACTAAAAATAAATATTTTTATATATAACATAATGATTTGTAATTGGTTATTTTCTACTCTTATCCTTAAACATGTTTTCACAATAAATTTTATAGGTTATTTCAAAATACAGTGTATCGCAAGGAACAAATATAAAATGTTAATTTACGTACCTCAAGAAGTTTTTTGATCCTATATAGTTATACAGAATTTCCTTAATAACTGATACAAAACATTTCATTAAAACATTTCTCTTGTTTTATAATATTAATATACATTTTATTGTAAAAAATAATATTAAGTTTACCTCTAAAATATTTCTTAATTTTGTAATCAAAATTTCAAACATTACATTTGTTTTAAATAATGTTCACTTTAGTGCACATAAAAACCAACAACTAAGATGTTTGATTTTAAACTTGAAACTTAGTTTATAAATGCGAATAATAATATGCTAATTGGATTTGAAACTCGTTTGAGAAATTAAGTGGAAAATTTTGGCTAATATAAAATACATAAATGAATATTGGTCATATAATGCAACTACCTGCTTTTGTTATTTTGATAAAGTTTTAATTTGACTATCTTATTACCACTGTTGAAAATTCCTACAAAATTATATTACATAATGTGTACTTGGAATAAATATACTTGGCACTGGATAAATGGGTGTCGTAATTTGAATTAGATTTCTTTATTTTTAGTTGTTACACCCTTTGAAAGAATTCACTTTGAAAAAATATACGTATATAAGTTATAATACACTATTCGACCAACTTTTTAAACTTGAACGTTTATTGTATTACAATATTTAATTATTAAAATGTATAATATAATATATTATATAATATATTTATTAGATACTTGCCTTAGAAATCACTTAATTAGTTGTTGATCATTCCTATACAGACATAAACACAAATTTGGAAGTATTGAATTGTTGTAATAAATTGAACACTTTGAGGCTTACCATATTTATAATAGTTGCAAGAAGGACAAAGATAACTTGTTAAATGACCAAAAGCAGTTCCAAGCTAATTTTATATTTGATTTAATTGATAAGATTTCTATTCCACACTGCCGCTAACTACCAACTTTAATATAGTCCTTCAGTTTGGAAAATTACACGGAGATGACAGTCACACACTCTGATATTAAAAATAATTTTATTAAGTGTTGTAAAAATGTTATTAAGTGCGTAAATTTATGTTTTTATTTATTTAAGTGTTGAATGTTATAGTTAATGTTGTTAATCGGTGTAATTGTGAAAAGTGTTTTATTCGAGTTCTGATGATGCCTGAAAAATAAGGTGAAACAGCTTTTAACTACTTAACAACTACTTAAGTGATTGGTAAGGTAAGTATCTAATTTATATATTAATAGCAATTGGACATGGCTATACATACATTAATGGATAATCTCTATAATATATAAAATTCAATGTATGTACGTTTGTCCTTTATGCATTACCAAACCGTCCATCCGATTGCTTTGAAATTTTGCATAGTAACACAGGTTAACCCTGGGAAGGTTTTAGGCCATTTACCGAAGTCCTAGGACATTAGGGCTACGCCCCAGTGGCCCTCAAAGTTTCAATGTTAATCTTATGGAAGGTCAATCTTAAGGAAGAAGAAGAAAGATTTCTTTTGATTTTATGAGGGGCACAAAAAACAGCTGTTCGTATGAAAAGCTTAAAACAGCTGATTTTGATCAACAACTGATTTGGATCAAAAACTGAATATAATTTTAGGTTAGGCCTACAATGAACTTTTTTTTTTTTACAATGAACTAAAACACTTGGGCTAATTATTAGTATCAGGTTGATTTGTCTATCCGTGCAAAGCCGGGTCGGGCCAGCTAGTATTATTATAAATAAAACAACTGTTATGGATAAAAAACTGAACATAATTTTAGGTTAGGCCTACATTGAACCAAAACACTTTTATTTGTAACCAATTTCTCTAATTTATAATCGGGTTATTATTCTTCAAAAACCAAAACAGCTTTTTTAGGTTAGATTGCCAAACAACACAAACAAAAATCAACGAAAAATGCTTACTGTATTATAATTCAATTCAAACATCGGTTGTTACATATCTATTTACTTACATATATGCTGTTTAAAATATTGTTTATATAAATTGTTTATATAAATTGTTGACATAAACACCATTTGCAATTCAATAAGAAATGAAATTTGATAACTACCCTTAAAATTAAATAAAGCAATAGCGAAGCATTGCCGGGTCCACTAGTATTTTATATAAAATTTCAACTCTTACCCACAGAAGGACTTAATGTTATTGCGTTCTAACAAAGCGCACCAAGTTATTGAAGCTCTAAGGGAACGATCTAACTGCTATTATATTCTAGGAATACATGCTAAACTATATAATGTCTTAAGCTAACTATATACTTTAAATAAAACTTCCGGGATTGTTGAGTACTTTTCTCAGGTTGGTTTTTAATCCAGAATATTCTATTGGTTAAATGTGGGTAGAATTTCATATTATGCTACTGTCCATATGCTGATCTCTGATGAAATAACTGCTTGTTGTCGAATTATTATTTGTATATAAATTAATTTTGTTTAACTCAAATTTCTTCAGATAAATAAAGAATTTTATTTACTGATTCGATAGGAGATGTAGCCGAGAGGTGCTAAGGAACTTTGAATGCACACCTTCAATTTTTGATGAATGATGCAGTTGTTTATTTGTATATACTATTGTGTAATTTTTTGGATTAATTCGATAAATACCTTGAAGTGTTTTTGTTATCATCTCCTTTTGACTGTTTATATTAAAAGTACCTTTTTGTGGGAAATATTGCCTTACACTTATTCATCTCGAGTGTCCATTTAATTAGGTTTTCCGTGATCTCCAACTCAGTATATTTATACTTGATTGTTGTTAATGATTTAATACTGGATGTCTCACAATCAAGTTCATGATGCGATATTTGATAGAAAGAGCAAAGAAATTTGTAATAGGTTTTGTGATTACAATTACTATCCAGAACTAAAAGTTTTAATTTACCTAATTTGTGTTGTGATATCAACAGATATTTAGTTTTAGGAATAATAGTTGCATAACCTGATTCATATTTTGTCGGTACAGAACACAATTTCTAAATATAAAATCAGATTCTTCTGCAATAGGTAATTTGAAAAAATCTCTCAGTCGAATTTTACATCTTACTTCTTACAGATTTCAAATCCCCAAATATTTTCTCTTTTAATGGCAATTGATTATTATAATATTTGATTTTTTTAATAATTATTTCGTTAAATAATTCCTTAGTGGAAATTATACTTTGGGGGAGTACTCCTAACTTACAAATGGTTAAATAATTCTCTATGGCATGAACTAAACTTTACAGAATAGTATATAATTTATTTAATTGTTTTAATTAATCTCTAAGTTTGTCTAGCTCTATGAAACCATACTGTTTTGTATTTACAACTAACAACTTAATGTTTATTCCACTAAAAAAAATTTCATCTATTTTAGGGTTTTATTAAATTCTACAATATATCTACACTAAATGAATATTGAAATGCAATTAATTAGATTATTGCATATTAAACTAATTGTGTTTATTGTTTCTATCAATTTGTCATATCATTGACCATCGTAATCATCTAGATTTCCAGTAATGAATTTCACTACTGACCCTACTTCGTTAAGAGTTTCTCTTTTAATTCTTATGTTGTGTTTATTTTCTAAAAATACTATTTCTAATATTTCATGAATTACTTCTCATGTGTGATTAATAAACCTAAGATAATTAACAACGTCTCTGACATTATTACTATTATCTGTTACAAATTAAACATTTTCCTTTAAATGTGCAAAACAGTTTCGATTAAAACAATTCCATACCGTTTTATTACAAGGCTTCAAATTATTTAATTGAGTAAATATTCCTTCTAAACTAAAATAATGAACAAATGTATGGTATGAGGACTTTAGTTTTGTCACACTTACGTTAATAATTGGGATTATTCCGCCATTTTTGCGTGATATCACTTATATCGGTTGTTTCTGAGGCGGTTCCTTTGATGAACAAAAGAAATCTGAACAGGATTTACAGAAGAGTTAGACTGTGGAATTGTATACATTTTGTACACATTTCAATTTTTGTTAATTGAATATTTTCTGTGAAATATGGGTGTCTTGCCTTAATTTTAGCTGTTTTTCTTTCCGGATTTACTGAAGCTATTTGTTTTTAGTTTTGTTTTGTTTTCGTATAGTTTTAACACAAACATCTGATGGAATTGCATTTGAAGAGTTTACCTATTGATATTTCTTTTTGTTTGGATATTTTCCTTCGTTACTTGATTAGTTTCCCTGATTAGTTCGTATAATTTTTTTAGTTCCTTCATTAAAGGGTTGTGATATAATCATTCCAGAATTTTCTTTATATATCGATGTTTAAAAGTAAATCTGAATTGACGTATTCTCAAAATACTTCGAAAAGGGACACTTTTGTAATCGAAATGTATGCTGTTGTTGTACTCAATAATGGAGTATTTTAACTTGTTAAAAATTGTAAAAAACTTAAAATGGAATGCTTTGGAAATTTTAGTAATTTTTACGGTTTAAAAAGAGGGGTTTCAATAGAAAAATTTTCCGCCATAACGGGAAATTAGCTGATGTTACTACATTTTTAAAGTTTTTAAATATAGATTTATTTTAATTGAGAGAGGAAACATTTGTAAATCTTCTTTTTTTTACTAGAAATTCAGCCGGCTTTTAACCCACTTTGTAGATAAAATAATAAACAACATTTAAAACTAAGCCAGGCTAGCTAATAGTCCAAGAATATTAGTCAAATAAGGGCAAGAATCTCAGAATGAGAGATAGTCGGCTATAAACTTGTATAAACCTTTATTTTGTCACCCTAAAACTTGTCTCAAAACCTACTTAGTAGGGTGTCCGCGTCTACAGATATTCAAAGGTCAAAGGTAAAAAAATCGATATTTTACACATTTATTGCAAATATCTCGTTTCCTATGGGTTTTATGCTATTTGTATTTATTATAAAAATTGTAGAGAATTAAATTCTCTACAACTTTTGTTTCATATGTTTCATACATTTTTTTATATCTGCAACCATTTTCGCGATAGAGGGCAGAGCGCGCAGTGTTTAACTATTTAGAGTATCATTCGAGGTCAACCTGTTGTCCCGATTAAAAGCACGCCGTATAAAGTTTACAAATTATTGACAAATATATAATTCTAAATAATTTGCATTTTTTATTAACTATTACGTTATAATTCATGATTTTTTTCAATAATTCAGTATCTATTCATTTAATAACACTTACCTATTCAAATTTGAGCTTATATTTAAGTAGGATAATTTTCGCCATGTAAAAGAATGCAGTAGATAAAATTTAGCAGTTTCATTGATTCAACTAAATTTTAGGGTAATATTAGATATTTTGATTAGAGTATGAGCTAAATTAAGTTCATGGAACGCTTAATTACGATAAAAGAAATGATAAATTAAGGTGAAATACACTAAAATAAAATTATAAAACTCTAATAATTTAGACAAAACGCATTTAGCTTATCTGATCCCGAGTACTACATACAGGCTTAGGCAAACGTTCAATATACATTGCAATATTATAACACTAGACTCTTCAATTATATGCTCTTTATTCATTTTTCTAAAGCCTAAAGAGTGTACAAATAATAAGAAGTCCTAGGTGTTCCTTAATAAAACAAGAATATTTTCTCGATTTATCATTTTATTTTACTTCCCTTTTTTGTTCTTTTTTTATTTTCTTCAAAAATCCCTTAGCCTTGATTATACGTTATGAGTTATTGGAATGCGATGCCATACTGGACTTTTACACACTTTTCGATTACTTATTTCCAAATTATAGCTAAAAGTATTTTTTTGTAGAAATACAAACATTGAACAAAAATATAAACTTAAAAACTCCACTAGGTGAAAATAAGGGAAATATTTTGTTATAATATCCAAGGCTCATAATGAAAATTTTGGTGGATAGGGATGGTTTTTGGATGGATTACAAATGTAAAAATTTAATGAGTGTTTTTAAAAAAACATGTCAAAATGGCGTCCCTTAGTTAAAAATATTGTGCTTCCTGTGTTATTATGACAGAAAGGTTCTACCAAGAAAAGAAAACATCTATTTACAAAACTAAACTAAATCCTTTATTATATACAATTTATGTACAAATGAATTAGTAGATTCAAATCTTCCCACTAATACTGACGGCAACTCCTCTATCTTTGTCGCCGTTATTTAGTCCACCGTAGGTAGATGTCAAAACGCGATGATCTCCATGAACGTTGCAATTTTTACTTAAAAATACATTTTAAAATTGCGTCTACAAATTTAAAATATTGTGATTTCTGTGTTATTATGAAAGAATGGTTCTACTTAAAAAAAAGAAAACGTCTATTTACAAAACTAAACAAAATGCTTTATTATATACAATGTATGTACAAGTTAATGAATTAGTAGATTCAAAACTTCCCACTAATACTGACGGCAACTCCTCTGTCTCTGTCACCGTTATTTGGTCCACCGTAGGTACGATGCCAGAACGCGCCGACATCTCCACGGACATTGCCGTTTTTACTTTCAAAAAACTGCTTGTTGATAGAACCACTGACATGTGTGCCTCCTCCAGGAAGGCGTTTTAACGCTGCTTCCCAGTTACCGCTATCCCCGGATTTGGAGACTCCTTTGTCTTCAGGTGTTGGTAATGATGTTACCATGACGACGAAAATCGCCAAAAACAACACAGCTGTGTAGGAAGTCATCTTTGCTAGTCTAGGAAGTGTTGCTGTAAAATGTAATATTTTGTTAGTAAAGTCAGAAATAAATCTGTTAAACTGCATTTCATTTAACATTGTGTTATGTGCATTTTTTTTAAATATAAATGCTCATAATTATGTTTGCTATTATTATATATTTTATGGGAACAAAAAAGGTTGTATACAAGGTGATAAGGGGTTACCATATTGTTTAAACTATTAGTATATCTTAACCAATTGGTCACTTAAGAAACGGTCCTTACTTTTTCAAATGTCTACTAACCAAAAATAAAATTTTAAATCTCTACAGTAGAAAGTATAGATCTAAAAATGAGAAAAATAACTTCAAATTTAACAAACTGTAGTTGTTATGAATGGTTGTATACATAAATACTCGAAAGTAAAAATTCATAAATATATTGTAAAATAATAACACCAAGTTATAAATAAGCATTGACCTTTACTTTTGAGAAGATATAATTGATTATATAAAACTAGGACGTAGAATCTCACAACTAAAACGTTATAACTACGTCACAACTATTAACTCATATTCGCCATCTACAGTGATAAACGAGTTACAATAATAAAACTATAACTGATTACTGTATAAGTACTGTATCTGTTGCATTAAAGAAAATGGCAACGGTTTTATTAAAACTCCATTAAGTCTTATTGCTTCAATCACCAAGTTGGTAATCATATCGGAAAATAGAATATATTTGTATAAGTTGGCTAAAAACGTTGTACTATGTATGTTTTACACGTGTTACCCAATCGTAAAATATTATATTTCTTTTGAAGAAAAACACGAACACATATAAACGATAGAAAAAACACAATTATTTTAGGCCTATTACTATTTCAACAAGACTTTATGAATAATTGAAATATTAGTAGTATTAAAAAAAGAACAGAAACAAACTATAGAAAGGACACAATACTATTTTACGGCTTATTAATGTTTAACTAGGGCTATATGAATTGCAATATTAGTTGTAAATTTTTTAAGTAACTTTAATTAAAAGTCAAATACAAGAAATTGTTTTTAACAAAACTCCATTTTCATTGTAATATTATTTAAGCTGGTCTTTTAAGCTAGACTTCGCCTAATACTAACTCAGTAAAAATGAGCTTTAATGGTAAACACACTGATAAAATAAAATCAACGACAAATTTAGAAATGAATAACTACAAATTCTATTAAAATATTACAAAAGGCAAAGAGCCACATATTGGTTTTACTAAACTTAAAGTATAACACTATCCACAATAATCCTAAGAGAGGATGAAAGTTTAAGAATATATAAATAAATAAATAAGTAAGCATCGGTAAATGAGCAAGGGTAGCAAAATTCCATTTAGGTGAGCTAGTTTTACTGATAGTATCTCTGGTTTGTATTATAGATTAAATTTTATATTTTGTTAACAATATTTTTCATAATTTTAAATTGTATACCTACTGTAATATTTTTTATTTATTTCTTCATTAAAAAGGAAAATTAAAATTTATCAACTCTTGACTACATTAAAAAAAAAAAATGTCAAATCGTGAGTATTATGTGCTTAACTATAATATTTAATTCAAAAGAAACTAAATAAAAAGTATTAAGTACATGTAAATATAAATAAATTTTGTAAACATTTAATTACACATGTTTGGTATATACTCAAACTAACTATTGTTTTTACTAGTTATTTGTATTTATACTTACAAAATGCTAATGCTCTTGTAATACTCTTCCAGATAGCTGGGTGTACTCTGATAGTAAGACCAGGTGATTCTGTGTTTTTATACAAGCTGGATCATAAGGAAAAACCCGCAAGTAAATATTAAGTTCTCAGTGCGGGGAACTACAACGCAGATTTGTTGACTTCTTTACTACTAGTTCAAAGACTTGAATTACATTTCTTGTAGTACATTGCTTCTATTTAATTGTTTCTTTAGTTTGTAAACGTCTAATTTTAACGGATTTTTTGTTTTTGTGTTCCAATAAAACATAATTATTTTGTGACTAAATTATTATTATTCAATGGTGTGCTAAATTTAAAGTAGAAAGCAAAGATTATTGTTTTTTCTTTTTTATTTCAAGATCTTTAGAATTATGCAAAAAAGAACACAATGATGACATATATTTAAAAGACTAAAACGTATTTTTAATGGTTTGAAAAAAGTCAAACTTGTATTATTGCCTTGCATTCTAACTGTAAAAGGAGCTGATTGAATTAAATTTTGTGTTAATAAAATTCAATATTTTGAGTTAAAACGTGTCTAACAGAGTTAGAGATAAAACATATGTATTGTACGATTATATGAAACAAAACAATTCATAAAAGAAACTTTGAGAAGAAAAGATACATTTTACTATTTGCAATAATTTTAAAATCCAATTGCAATTCATACGCATTGGAAAGGTAAATCTATATGAGCGAAATACATAAATATAGTTTATTACTTTTACCAAATATCCACAACATAAATAAACAAAAGGCATTGCCTAAAATACATTTTTTACATATTCCTTTATACAGTACTAGCTGACCCGGCGTTGCCCGTGGTGGTTGGTATTTTCAGTCTTTTTAACATAATTGTATTCTTTTTAAGTGTTCAGTCAGTGAGTGGTATTTGGCGTTTATATATATAGATCTTAAATAATAAGAGCACTATTGTCATAATAATAAAATATCTGAAACTATGATTTTAGTAACTTTGATCCCCCCCCAAACCCCTCCTAAAATTTCGAAATTTTTCATACCCTTAGTAAGCACCTATGGCCTAGAGGAAGCTACATACCAAATTTAATTCCAATCTGTTCGGTAATTTTGGAGAAATCGTGATTTAGTCATTTTTACCACCCAAACCCCCCTAAAATTTCCAATTTTTTAAAACCCTTCTTTAGTTAACACTTATGGCCCTAACCCCCCTAAACCCCCACTAAAATTTCGAATTTTTTCAAACCCTTTCTTATTGAGCACCTATGGCCCTAGAGGAAGCTACATACCAAATTTCATTTCAATCCGTTCGGTAGTTTTTGAGAAATCGTGATGAGTGAGTGAGTGAGTGGTATTTCGCTTATTATAAATATATATATAATAAAGAGATTGAGAGAAAGGTTATCATAATATGTTACCTCGTGTACAGAGGTTTTAATCCATTCAAAATTTTCAACCATATACTCCTAAATATCGTGTGGCAGCTATCGTTTGAAAGCTTATTTAATTTTGAATCCAAAAAGAATAACAATTAATATTTAAACAAAAATAGTACAGCAAAATGGGAAAAATCGGAAAACACGATTTCATTGGGTTTTTTTTGCTAAAATTGTTAATCGGTTAATGATATTTATGTGCAAATTTCAACGTTGGTTTTCTCTTGAAATACAACGTCGAAATAATGTATCATATGACCACCTTCCCATTTAAAAAACATAGTTACTTTCCAGATGGCGGATACATATTTTGAAATCATAATAAAATAGTTTTTTTTTCAAATTGAATATAGGTTCCTGAAAGTACGGGGTTGATATGTGCAAAAAATTTTAAATTAATTTTCAAAGGTGGCCGGACCTTTGTATAACTTTTATTTAAATATACGTATAACTAAGTGAGAGAGAGTTTAACATATAATGGTCTGTCACATCGTGCACAGATGTTTTACTCTATTCAAAACGTGGGAGACGTCGCGTCGTTAAAATAATAAAGCCTAATCGGGGACGAAAAACCCCAAAGTTTTGGATTCATCAAACAATGCAAAAACAAATCTTTCAATAATTTGTATTAATAATATAATTAACCATCTTAAATAACAATAAAACGCCCATATTCTAATAATTGTTTTTTTTTTTTAGATTGTTTTCTCGCCTCTATTTTTGTTTAGTTGGAGGTAGCTTTAGCTGAGATCACAAAATGTTATATTTAAATATAAATATTGGTGGTAGTATTGACAGCCTGTTCTACAATTTTTTTTTAATTTCGTGCTGGTAAACCCAAAAATTGCCTCCGCCATTATTGTTACCTAGTTTCCTTAAGTTTTTGAAGCTTGCTCAATAAAGTGTAAACAAATTGTACATAACCTAATTTTGTTTGTACATATTATTGTGTTTAGTTATATAGTTATAAATTATATTATTATAGAGATGTATTTTTAGTTTAGTTTATGTATGGTTGTGCATTATGTTAGTGTTGATACTATGTATGTAATGTACGCAGGAAATAAATTCTTTATTATTACTATAATAATTTATTTTTGGTGAGAGGTAATATTAAATTGAGTACACATTTAATTTTAGGGTTAAGCAAGTTAACTGAGTAAAAAAGAAAATGTATGATAAAGCCGTTTTAATAACTTTTTTCAAAAACTCTTTTAATACTTAAATTTCGATATTTACCCATCAAGTTCAGGGTTAGTTTTTATTTCTGAAGGGATGCAAATATTATGTTTAGTTATACAATGATTGTTTAGTTCAAACCCTACTGTAAAAAGCAAAAAAAAACTTGATTATGTTTTTCCAATTTTGTCAACTCAGGGAAACTCCTTTGTCTAACTCCAAGAATAAATTTCGGCTAAATATTTTATCATCTCACTAAAAATAAAAAATATTATTAAAATAAGGGCGTTTTATTGTCATTTAAGATTATATTATTAGGATTTAACTATAGTATATTATTTCGGAGGAAAACAAAATAAAATGGAGTAATGCCAAAAACTAGGTTTTTCAGGAATCTGATTTTCCAAATCAGCGACCCAAAAACGTCAAATGAAAGTAGTCTCTAATAGTGGCATTAATCGATTAACGTCTCCCTGAATTTTAAATAGTTTATTTGAAATGGGAACTTGACACATACATTAAAAACTCTCGAACGGGATTATCTAAAGAATGTGCAAAAACCAAGATATTCTGGGTGATCAAGAGCATTTTCTCCCAATTTCAAAAGCATATATTTTAAGATACCATTTTCGTTACTAAATGATTTAACGAAAACTGAATCTTACTAATTACATAAAAACTTAATTTAAATTACATTACATAGGTTCATCATTACATTATTAGGTTCATTAAACGTCTGAAATAAGACACCCCTAATGTAACTCTTTGAAATTAATGTTTTTACACTGATATATTTTTAGGAAGTATTGAAATGTAGGCCTAAGTTATTAGTTACTGAAATACGCTGCCTTATTGGACTTTGGAAGTGCAATCCTCCCTTTGGGTGTGCAATGGTATCACACCATTCCGATTACCTATAGAATTGTATCTAAAAGTCCAATGTAAGTTTCACTGAAATACAAACAAACAACTAGAAGTACAGATATGTTCTGGTATTTATATTTAGAAGTGGAATCAAACGAATAAGTTTAAACACTTGGTTTCAACTGACAGTCCAATATTTCACACCTAATATGAGGAAAATACTCTGTTCAAATAACAATGACTCATATGTTTTTTTTTACTCCCAGCTTTAAGTCGATATCGTCAACATTGTCTCCAAGTGTTGAAGTCCCGTAACGGCTAAACTCATCAACAACAGAATAGAATTGTAGGAAAGTTTCGTTCAAACTAAATCTGTTAAAATGTAATATAACGGAGTTTGTATGTATTCTTTTTAATATATTTTATGTGCATATATACCGCTCTACAACACAGACAATTATACAGTATATACAAAATCGTTCACACTACTGCTATTTCGTAAACTATTATAGTAAGAAATATGCTTTAAAATTTTGAAAATGGATGCCGTTTTTCAAACCTGTCAACCATTTATTGGAAAGTATTGAAATATAAATATTCCGGAAAAAAGCTTTCAAAGTTTATTTATTACAATTAAATAGGTCCATACAAAAATTACATAACTATCACATTATCAAACTAAATAGCAAAGATAAATAAATCGAAATTATATTACAATAGTAAAAAAGACAATAATAGTTTTTCCACTCAACATTAGCTGATTATGTATCACATTGCGAATACAATACTATGAGAAGATGAACATTTAAGTAATGCTTTAATTTATGTGTAAACAAGTGTATCGTTGAAATGTTCTAAGCATTATGTTTGACTAGGGAGAGCATGGTACAAACATTCTCTTACAGGTGAGATAGTTTTACTATATATTACTATTTACTTTTATATTGTCTTTTTCATTCTTTTCTTAATTTCTTACATAATGAAATATTTAGTATTCAATATAATAAAAAGAAAAAGAAATTTTTTTGTGAAATCTTGTATATATGTGTTTATGTAATACATATATAAATATATATATATCCTAATTTCATATATAAATCTGTTTACCTCAATAAATTGTGTGTGCAAGGTTGCAAAAAATACCGTTTACACTATTGGTATTTCTGAAACTATTGATCATATAATAAACGTATTTTTTGTCTTTACCTGTGAAAGTATATTTCAGATCTCGTTTTCGTCAGTTATGGTAAGCAGGTTGTCACTTAGTAAATTTTGGAGTAAATTTTTGTCGAATACATGTGATGTCTTTAGGTTAGGTCCAGTTCGAATTCCAATTTAAATTTCCTTTCATCAGATGGCACAGTTACTTTGCTTAGTTTGTATGAATCCTTCTTTCAACTAAAATTTGTTTAAATAGCTCCAGTAGGACTTGTATACTTATACAAGAATAAAATTTCGTAAATTGATTAATTGTAAAATAACAATCTCCAAATTATAAACATAAATATTGAGTTTGATTTGTGAGAAGATAAAGTTGATATAATAAAATTGGAACACAGAATATTCTTCTCACAAGACAAGCTCAATATTTATTTACAAATTATTTAGGTTTCGTTTAAATTTAATAGCTTCTCTATGCACGACTTACGACAGGGAATATTTGGATTTAAATGCTTGCAATATTTATAAGTTAATAGGCATAATTATATCATAGCATGCCATTATATTATATAATATAGTAGGATAATTATAACATCTTTTAAAAGTATTACTTAAAACTTGTTTTAATTTACAATTATTTAACAAAACAAACTTAAAGAAATATTTTGTAAATGTTACTAGTACGAAATAACAGTGATTTAAATCTTGGATATCTACACTTCTTTGAAACTATAAAGTAATATAATGTTTTTGTTTTGTATACACAAAACAGAAATACGTAATGAATTAAATTCGGAGACCTATATAATTTAGGTTTTTATTATTTTATTTTGTATTATACTAAAATGCTTCTATAATATCATTTAAAAGTTAAATTGATATTCCAATTAATTTACGATTTGCTTGGTTCTTGGGATAGGTTTATAAAACACACAGAATTACAAAATATTATAAAAACAAATTTATTTAAAACACAAATAAAGTCTATATACAAATTTAACCAGTTCACCATTTTCCAGAAATACTGCCTCCATAAGTTTTATCTCTTTGTCCGTTATTTTGGCCTCCGTAGACGCGATCCCAGGAGCCATGAACCTCTCCTTGGACTTTGCCGTTTTGACTTTCTATCCTCCTGTTGACAGACGCTTCGACACGGGTACCACCTCCAGGAGCACGGTCCACACCGACGTTCCAGCCTCCGTTCTTGTTTCCTGAACCGGATCCTCCGGTATTGATTCCAGAAGGTGACATCTCTCCCGGCTGAAACCTCTTTACTCTGGTTTGTTCTTCGGTGGGTAATGATGTTACCATGGCGACGAATAAGGCCAACAATAGTATAGCAACGTGAGAAGACATTTTGGGTTGTCTAAAAATGTGTATTCTGTAGATCAAACATAAGAAAATAAGTTATTTTAAAATGTATAAAGTTTTAAAATTTATTTTGAGCAGTGTAATTTAAAAAAAATAAATAGACGATTACATACATTAATAGGTTCAACAATTATTTACAAACAGTATGTTCATCTCGCTGCAATTGGTACTAATGTACTAATAATTTTGTATAAGCAATAAATTATAAGTTGTAATACTTATTTTCGAACGTAATTTTGTATTTCTTAATTATATATTTTGTGTTTAAAAACATTTTTCTCGACCAGCATTGAGTCCCCGAAAATATAAGAACATACAATGTTTTAAATTAGAACATTGTTATGATAAATAATTCAAACATCTCTGGAGTGGAAGGTAGTTATGAATAAAAATTAACATTGCTTTTAAGAGATATTCTTTTTTGTTAAAATAAAATTGGATTTAAAAACGTAATATAAAATGTGTTGTTAGTTTCAACGAAATTGAATAATATATGAAATTATCACTTTTGAATGCAAGTTTGTATATTTTAGTATTTTATATAAATATATTTACACAATGTTTGTTGCTGTTCTTCCTGTGAAGTAGCAATATGACAGCAAGACCAAGGTTCTCATGTATTTAAATAGTGTTTGACTTTCTCTTGTTCTGAGAACACCAGACGCAGGGGAACCACGGCACTGGGCGATGAACTTATCTGCGGGACCACCTTCCTTATGTAGAATAATAACACGGGGAATTCCTGCAGTGTAACTAATACGCAGTATGTTTCTACGGTTGTAAAATAGTTCTTTTTTTTACTGATATTTATGTAAAACTTGTTGTGTTTATTTTGGTATAATCACGTCCAGAATGATTTGACACATATTGGAAAAAATAAAACATAAAAATATTAAGTTTAGTGTGTTTTAGAACTAATGTAGGCTATATTACTTGTTTTTAGGTTAGAAGTCCTTTATAATTTAAATTTCATAAGTTTTGTTTATTTCGTTCTTCAGAAAAAAATACTTATTCCTTCAAACAACAAACAATATCTAATTTGGTATTTAACAACATGATTTACAAAGCCTACAATTCAAAATTTTGTTCAAAGACGTGAAATAGGCCTACATTTTGGAAACATAACAGAAGACTATACATTATAACCGTAGACTTAAGTAAATTGACTATTTTTACCTTTAGGCAAAATAACATTATTGTTAATTAGTTACATCGACAGTAGGCTTATATTTGCAAATTAACAGGAGCTCAAACCTATATTATTCTATTAATTAGAACATTTAAATTAATTTAACAGAAAATAATCTTATTCAAAGAGAATCAAACTATACTCACTTGCTACAACTATTATTGGTTGTCAAGTTACAGGTGAGTTTGAGGGGCCAAGGAGTCGTCTATTTCATGCGGAGTAGCCACTCAACACGGTTGCACATAATGTTACTTATCCCAGATCCATGTGTATTTTATCTTTTATCTGAGATACTTTTGCCAATGTCTTTGTTACATCAAACTTAGACTAATGAAGACGCGGGGAGCAGCGAAATGCGTAGGTGAACCTACTAGGTTCCAACTATAGCAAACTATGCTAATACCTTTATCTGCGCAGTTCTCCCAAACTACCTGTTGTACAATCATTCATGATTTTTCATATCAATTTATGAGTTTTCGTCTGTTATCAACTTATAAAATCTGAAGCACTATCCCACATGCCACGCACATTTTGCACGAGTAGTAGGCCTAATTAATTGTGGCAACACTTAAAAAAATAATTTTAAACCTTTTTTGGCTTCACACAAAAAGCCTACAACCTGGCCTGAACTATAACATGGTTTCCAATCGTGGTTTTTCTAAAATCAGTTTTATGCATATTAAGACTTAGATTAACTCTCTATAACTATACAAAAATGTTTAAGGTGTTTTTGAAATTAGGAGAACTTTTATTTTTCTCCCAAAAACTGTCTTCTTAAACATTTTAACTTTGAAGGCTTACAGCTACTACACACTTATCTGGATATAAGACGTCTTAATTGCCAGTTGAAGTTACAAGATCTAGCCCAGCCCAATACTAAATATTTAGATAGTATAATGTTTGTATAGCTCGAACCTAGATTATGAATTTAGGCTTCATCAGCTTTTTGTATTTATCCATTTAGCTGTTGACAAAATATTACATTGTACAGCTATAGTCATTATGAAAAATGTACATATAAATTTGAATTATACTAAAGTTGCGTTGTTTTGCCAGTTCTCTGATTAAATAAAGTCACACAACAACAAAATTATCAAACAAGCTACGCGCACTTGTAACATATATTTCTTATTCAATCTTTAGCTAAGATAATAATATTCAATTATTCAAATTTGTAAAAAAAATCCGCATATAAAACAGTAGGCCTATAAGTTGGAATTTCACCGTAAAAATTGTTTATACAAATTTTAAATTAGAAATGCCCCAGAACAGAACCTTGAGGACCCCTGCAATGAAATCCATGCACTTAGAGGCGCAGTTACTAATGAACTGATAGTGCATGTTGTCCACCTGTTTATTTGATTTGATAGATTGTTAAATAAGGCGTTTGAGCTATACCAATAATTGAATACAGTATTGGAAAGGCCGTGTTTGTTAAAGTATTGACGGACTATCATTCATTGTAATCAACTGTTTTCCAGATAATCTTCACCTGGTCTTCAGCTTTGGTGTCAGATACACAACACCTGTGCAACAATGCCGCCTAGAGCTAGCCTCGTCAAGTTTGGATAATACCTACCTCTTTTTGTACACATTAAGTGAATTGAAGGGTAAGCAAAAACAGTGAATATAATTAATTGTTAGATTAAATACTTGATACAATGATACAATAATTGATTTTCTGTTGTATTTTTAATTAAATAAAAAAATATTTGTTTTTAAATGTGAACATTTGTTATACCAGTTCAAATTTTACATCAAAATTTAATCACTTGTCATTTAGTTACATGTACAGTCATAAGAAGTTGAATTAAATGGGGGTTTCAAACAGTAGGCCTAATAATAATGAAAATAGCGCTATCTGAAAAAATATTTTTCTTTAAATGCGAAGAATTAAGTACTCAAGTTGATTTTCCCGCCAAGAACATTCATCTTAACTAAACAAACAAATATAAATTTGTTCTTTCGATATATTGTAGGCCTATATATTTTTATGCAATCCCGCAATGGATACATTCCTAACCGACAATATCAGTTAACTAAATGTATAACAGTTCTTGTACAGTAAAACGTAACCTATAAATCTGATTGCCACCGGGGCTGGAGTTAGTGTTATGGTGCGGAGTAGATCACACCCGTCGACCACAAACACTGTTGTTGCGGCGCTTTGTGGTGTTTGTCCGCTCGTTTTATGACTTCATTAACGGACTTTTTGTGATTTGAAAAACCTGACGTTCTGTAAAGGGTGAAATGAGTTTTAGGAAATGAGCAGCAGTTTTGTTAATATTTGTTCGTCACTGTGTTTCTGTTTTGACCCTGCAAAAATGTTTTATTCGACAACACTTTCCTTCAGTTTACATCGGCTGAATGAAGTTATGTTTTACGTTGTTCCCCAATATTACATGAATTCAAAATATCAGTTTTAGATTTTAACTGTTTTTTATTTAGTCATTTGAAATTTTAAAATAAATATACAAAAAAAAAAACACGCTGTGGTTTTAGAAATAGAATAACGTAATACTGAAACAAAACAAAAATTTGAATAAAAGCAATAATTTTATGAAAATAGTAATAATATTTTAGTGCGTTACGTATATACACAATATAAAGGCCTACATGTAAATGAAGATTTTTTATGTACAAAACATAGATAAACAATATAAACTTTCACAAAAAAGCCCTTAATTGTTAACTGATATAATTTTATTGAAAACAAAATAGAAATAGAAATAAATTCCTTCTAATTCCAAAGAAGAGGATTTGAGAGGAATGAAGAGGATATTATTAAAGAAATTAAAATATATGTCAGTGCTTTTATGCGAAAATTTAAAAAGTTATAATTTTTTGTTTTGGTTAGAAATGCAAAACATAATTACAATAGGAAGGTAAAATAAATTTATTTAAATTTTATGTTTAGAAATTTAAAAAAATATCTTTAGGCAGTTTAAGAATTCACTTTCTCAATTTTAACTATAAAAGCTTTATTGTAAAACTACGTTTAATGCCATTGTTAGATAAAAGATTACATTTTTTATTGCTGTGAAATCTTAAGTTTTAGTAATAAATAATTATTTCCCCAATCATATATACATGACGAAGTTCAATGTTTGTACTTAATTTGACTACTCTTATATAATATAGCTTGATTGTCTTGTAAATGTTCGTACTGCGTTTTGCTTTTATACTGGAACTGAATTCAAATAAAAACACGACATTAAAGAGAATGAACTGACATTTTTATTTCAGAAGTCTCAACTCTGGTTTGCTTAGTGAATTTTAAACGAGATGTTTAATCCGAAATTTTTATCTCTATATAATAATTAGGGAGACATACGTTAAATATGAAACAACTATAACGAACTTAACTAAGAAGACAATTTTAGCGACAGAGAAAATTCTTGCCATTTTATGGTTATTCGCGTTACGTTTAAATTGAACAATTACACCGATATGGAAGTTCTGTAAATACATAGTAAATGTAGTCAATATTTTTGTATTTGAAAAGTACACACACAAAAATACGTATTAAAATATTTTGTAACTAAACATTTAAAATGTGTATTACTCAAATATTATACTATCTCCGTCCCTACAAGTGTCTGCTATGCAGCCTATTTTACAGCAGTGTTCAACTTGAAGTCTGATAAAGTTGCTGGCAAACTATTACAATTATATCTCGAAAACCCAAGTAAAAAATTCTAGATTTACAAAACTAATAATAACAATATTATTACAGTTTAGTTACTAATAGTTTTGCATTCACAGTGTTTGATACCGACTACGTAAGAAAAACCTAATGATATTTCTATTGTTAGTTCTAGTTATTAGTTTTAATTACACAACTACTATTGCAAAATATTTTTTATTCTAAATTTTAAAGTTTAAAAATAAGATCATCTATTTATTTTATTATTTATGTTCAAGCGAAACAATGAGGGCCATGCAGAATTACAGGGGTAGATGTATAGCACACGATAAATAATATATATAAAGTTATGTTTTTATTTTATTTTTTGAATCCGTTCTCAAAACTGCACAGCTATACGAGATTTCTTTGGTAAAGCTTTATGAAAACAATATCGTACTAATTTATTATAGCAATATTTTAATTATTTTATAAGTATTTTAATAAAGTAAAAATCGTGTTCAAAGAGATTCATCTTTTATGATAAACACCAATAAATTATTTCTAAAACCATCCTCACTTTCTACAGCTGATATTTATTGCCAAGTTAACGGTGAGTTTTATGGGGCAAGGAGTCGTCTATTTCACGAGGAGTATCCACTCAGCAAACTATGCTAATACATTTAACTGCGCAGTTCTCCCAAACTACCTGTTGTACAATCGGGCATTCATGAGTTTTCGTGTGTTATCAACAAATAAACTTCTAAAACGAGAACCACAATTACACATGCCACGCACATTTTGAATAAGTAGTAATTAATTGTGACAATAATTTGAAAGCTTTTTTCACTGCACACAAAAAGCCTACAACCTGGCCTCAACTATAACGTGATTTAGTCGGTTTCCGATCGCGGTTTTTCTAAAAATCGGCTATATGATAATAATTCATTATTTTTGACGTTACTCATAACACGCATTAAAATTACATACAATTTATCATAATAGGTTTAGCACAACTCTATAAATAGGAATTTCCAAACCACACATTTCGATAAAAATGTTCTACTGTAAAACATTATTAGTGTAATCACTATGGCCTAAAAAAAACACAAAAAACAAACAAAAAAATCAATAGTAAAGCTTTGGTAGGTTTTTTAGAACATCTAAAATACACATAGTTTTTCTGTATGAATTTAACAAATACAAAAGCTAAGTAATGGACCGAACAGAACTTAGTCTCGACAAAAATATTATTTATAGTACATAATATTCATCCGTGAAGCCGCATAACAATATAAAAATACTAACTTAGGTTTTCTGTATTATATTAACATTAAAGACGAAATCTTCAATACTTAAGTTGAAGAGCACTGTGGCGACAAATTAATACTGATTAAATCAATACAAAAACATGGAATAAATTACAATAACTGAACAACTTAATGGAATGTTATGTTTATTGATTTTCCATGTTGTACATTTCATAGACGTAGTCCTTATCCTTAGAGTGCATTTACTAATGCAACTGACAGCACATACTAAGCCCTGAGTATAAGTAAGTCTTTTGGAATGGTCTTATCGGTAAGTATAGTTTTCGAGATATAAGTGAAAATCTGAAAAAGTGGACTTTCTACTTGCTTCCCTGCACCCCGCTCAATTGCTAAGAGTGGGCACTTTTAGTATGTTTACCTCCTAATTAGTCCTTACAATGTCACAAAGTCAAAATTTGTATTCCTGCCATTCCCATTTCCCCTTTTGATGATTCATTGACTCGACAATAATTATTTATTATGTATTTGGGTGATTTTACCATAAAAAGTTCAAATTAAATTGAAATGCGCTTTATTGACGTAGTTCCAATTATCGACGAAATCTGAAAAAAAAAAAACATTAAAATAGAATTCCATGCAGCAATTAGTATGTTTTACGGTTTAAAAAAACATGGCCTTCAATTTTAATTTTTAAAGTTTTCCGCCATATCGGAAAAACTGTGATGTTATTACAATGTTAAAACAGTCAAGTTACACTATTTTTTTAATTGAGAGGTCAAACATTTTTGTTCAATCTTTGGTACAAAACTAGAAATCCAGCCTTCTTTTTATCCACTTTCCATACAAAACTTTAAACAACATTTAAAATTAAGCTAGGCGTCGGGAATAACAGACTTTGCCAGTTAACTAATTTTCTATGTAATGTTTCATTGTTTTTATGTTTGAAGCTCCTCTAATTACACAATAATTCAGCTATCTTTTATTTTTAATTTCATCATACGTCAAGCTGAATATTATTGTTCAAATAACCATTATGCTTTTATGTTTGTATATCCTCATTAATACCAAGAGCTGTTGCTGAAGAAATTTTTTATGAATGTTTCTCAATTTCACCCACTAAACTTAAATTGATAAATAAATAAACGACAGAAATTTTGTAAATTAAAAAAATATTGATATGAAAATTGCATTAAGACGATATTAGTAAGTGTACTAATAATATATTATATTTTATTTGACCAAAATTGTGTGGACGATCTGTACGGAAAAACGGATTGTCCAGAAAAACTACAGATTTAGCTCTAGTAGTCAGGTATTCTTTTCGACTCGACAAAGTTGTATATACTATAGATATATATACTGTGTTAATCATTGATAAAAGAATCTGCACTGATTTACTCTTTTAGTAATCAGATACGTGAAAGTTCTATTAAATAAAGAACCACGGTGAATCACCTCCAGTAAATATTAATATACAACTTAAAACCCAAGAAACTTGTTCCGAATTCGTTCAACTCGGGAATTCCCCGAGAAATTGCAGTAGATAAGGAAGCTGTACTCTCGCATAAGGTCATAGACATCGTACTGTGATTTCCATTGGTCTGTAGTTCTCAGAACTGGGTCAGGACCAACAGTATGTAAACACAAGATTCCATGGTCTTACCATCAGAATACATCCAGGCATTACAGAGAAGATATCACTATATTGTGTAAGTATACAATCTTACCCGGTGCAAGTTGAATGTATAAAATAAAATTTATATAAAGACAAATTTAGTGTGATTTGGTATTTTTAATAAAAAAATATTTGTTCACAAAATATTAATACAAATAGTTAAAATTGTTACACTATTATATTTAATCACTGAATAACATGCTTTTCCGTTATAAAATATTTAATTTATTTTAAACTCCTGCATTATTTGGAACATGAAATACTATAGTACTGGCACTAAATAATATCATTGGAAGTTTTTTTTTATCATAATTAATACCTTCTTATATCATTGTAGCATTGTAACGTTTTATCAATGTAAACCCTTATTTTTTATTTTATAATTTACTATAATATTGTACCAACTTAAAGTTTTTATCATATAGTTTTAAATATTTTATTAGTTTATAAAAATTTATTATAAAATTATAATTAATTGCAAATTTATTAAGATAATTTTTTCAAATGGTAAAAGAAATATTAAAATTTGCACAACAGAATTATTCCAGAAATAGTACTGATATTCAAATCCTGTTGAAAGAATTTGATAAATTATAGGAGAGATTATGAGGCTTAATAATAGAAATTAATAGAAATTATCAATGTCTATGTTTAACAGAAAGTAAAATTTTCTCACAAATCATCGGTTCTTCCTTCTTCACAGATTTCTTTAACACAAGTTAAAGCTTTTCATCTACAAATAAGTTATTGCTTCAGGTTTTACAAAGTTTATTTTACATTTTCAATTAAAAACGCTTAGTGCATATAATATGTTAGAAAAAATACATACATATATTTTTGAAGTACATCATTCACCATTTTATAAAATTTGCCTGATTTGAAATTATAAAACATCGATTTAATATTCTATAGTAATATTTAATATATCACACTCTAAGTAATTCGTAATTTTAAGTTTCTTCTGTCTTAAATTGGACAAATCGATGGTGGTCATAATTTTCTTATTCTACTTAAGGAATAAGTGAAGCAAAAATTGCTTATAAAATAATATTATAAATATTTTAGTATAATCAAGGACTAGTTAGCTGGTAGGAATATATTTCGTTTAATTATTTAAATTATAAAACAACTTATTTTGTATATGTCTACAGCAATCAACACAACCAAGATGTCTTCCCACGTTGCTATTTTGTTTTTGGCATTATTCGTCGTCATGGCTACATCATTACCAACAGAGGAACACACCCGAGTAAGGAGGTTCCAGCCAGGAGAGATGTCACCTTCTGGAATCAATCCCGGAGGCTCCAGCTCTGGAAATAAAAACGGCGGCTGGAATGTCGGCGTGGACCGTGCTCCTGGAGGCGGTACCCATGTCGGAGCGTCTGTCAACAGGAAGATAGAAAGCCAAAACGGCAAAGTCCAAGGAGAGGTTCATGGCTCCTATGATCGCGTCTACGGAGGGCCAAATAATGGACATAGAGATAAAACTTATGGAGGCAGTATTTCTGGCAAATGGTGAACTGGTATAACTTGTATAAATAGACTTTAACTGAGTACCTACTAAAAATAAATATTTTTGTATATATAACATAATGATTTGTAATTGGTTATTTTCTATTCTTATCCTTAAACATGTTTTCACAATAAATTGCATAGGATATTTCAAAATAATGTGTATCGCAAGGAACAAATATAAAATGTTAATTTACGTACCTCAAGAAGTTTTTAATCTATATAGTTATACAGAATTTCCTTAATAACTGATACAAAACATTTCATTAAACAAATTTCTCTTCTTTTATAATATTAATACACTTTCTATTGTAAAAAATAATATTAAGTCTACCCCTAAAATATTTCTTAATTTTTTTATCAACATTTCAAACTTTACATTTGTTTTACAGAAGCTTCACTTTAGTGCACATAACAACCAACAACTAAGATGATTGATTTTAAACTTGAAACTTAGTTTAAAAATACGCATAATAATATGCTAATTGGATTTGAAACTCGTTTGACAAATTAGGTGGAAAATTTTGGCTAATATAAAATACTTAAATGAATATTGGTCATATAATGCAACTACCTGTTTTTGTTGTTTTGATAAAGTTTTAATTTGACTATGTTATTACCACTGTTGAAAAACATAAAAATTCCTACAAAATTATATTACATAATGTGTACTTGGAATAAATATACTTGGCGCAGTATAAATGGGTGTCGTAATTTGAATTAGATTTCTTTATTTTTAATTACTACACCGTTTGAAAGAATTCACTTTGAAAAAATATACGTATATAAGTTATAATACACTATTTGACCATTTTTTAAACTCGAACGTTTATTTTAATATATATTTAATTATTAAAATGTATAATATTTTATATAATATATTTATTAGATACTTGCCGTAGCAATCACTTAATTAGTTGTTGATCATTCCTATACAGATATTAACACAAATTTGGAAATATTGAATTGTTTTAGTAAGGGGCATACATTCAACACTTTAGAGGCGTATCATATTATTATAATAGTTGAAAGAAGGACAAAGATAACTTGTTAAACGACCAAAAGCAGTTCCAAGCTAATATAATATTTGATTTAATTTATAAGATTTCTTCACACTGCCACTGACTACCAACTTTAATATAGTCCTTCAGTATGGAAAATGACACGGAGATGACAGTCACACACGGTGATACTAAAACATGTTTTACTAAGTGTCTTAAAAATGTTATTAAGTGCGTAAATTTATGTTTTTATTTATTTAAGTGTTGAATGTTATAGTTAATGTTGTTAATCGGTGTAATTGTGAAAAGTGTTTTTATTAGATTTCTGACGATGTCTGAAAAATAATGTGAAACAGCTTTTAACTACTTAAAAACTACTTAAGTGATTGCTAAGGCAAGTATCTAATATATATAATAATAGCAATTGGACATGGCTACACATACATTAATGGATAATATTTTATATAAAATTTCAACTCTTATCCACAGAAGGACTTTAATAATGTTGCATTCTACCAAAGCGCACCAAGTTATTGAAGCTCTAAGGGAACGATATAACTGCTATTATATACTAGGAATACATGCTAAACTATATAATGTCTTAAGCTAACTATATAACTCCTCCATCCATTAAATAAAACTTCCGTGATTGTAGAGTACTTTGCTCAGGTTGGTTTTTAATCCAGAATATTCAATTGGTCAAATGCGGGTAGAATTCCATATTATGCTACTGTCCATATGCTGATCTCTGATAAAATAACTGCTTGTTGTCGAATAATTATTTGTAAATAAATTAATTTTGTTTAACTCAATTTCTTCAGATAAATGGAAAATTCTACTTACTGATTTCCTAGAAGACGTAGTCGAGAGGTGTTAAGGAACTTTGAATGCCCACCTTTAGTTTTTTATGAATGATGCAGTTGTTTATTTTTATTTACTATTGTGTCATTTTTGGATTAATTGTATAAATACTTTGAAGTGTTGTTGTTATCATCTCCTTTTTACTCTTTATGTTAAAAGTATCTTGTTGTGGGAAATATTGCCTTACACTGGTTCATCTCGGGTGTCTATTTAATTAGGTTTTCCGTGATCTCCAACTCAGTATGTTTACACTTGTTTGATGTTCGTGATTGAATACTGGATTTCTGACAGTCAAGTTCATGATGGGATATTTTATTCTAGGAATAATAGTTGCATAACCTGATTCATATTTTTTCGGCACTAAACACAATTTGTAAATATAAAATTATATTCTTCTGCAATATATAATTTGAAAAAATCTCTCACTTGAATACTTCATCTTACTTCTTACAGATTTCAAATCCCCAAAAATGTTCTCTTTTAATTCCAATTGATTATTATAATATATATATATATATTTTTTTTTATAATCATTTCGTTAAATAATTCCTTAGTGGAAATTATACTTTGGGGGAGTACTCCTAATTTACAAATAGTTGAAGAATTCTCTATGTCTTGAACGAAACTTTATAGAATAGTATATAAAGTTATTTAGTTGATTTAATTAATTAAATTTGTCTAACTCTATGAAACCATACTGTTTTGTATTGACAATTGACAACTTAAGTTTTAATACACTAAACAATTTTTCATCTATTTTATGGTTTTATTAAATTCTACAATATATCCATACTAAATGAATATTGAAATGAAATTAGATTATTGCATATTAAACTGATTGTGTTTATTATTTTTATTAATTTTTCATCATCATTGACCATCGTAATCATCTAGATGTCCAGTAATGAATTTTACTATAGGCCCTACTTCGTTAAGAGTACCTCTTTTAATTCATATGTTATGCTTATTTTCTAGAAATACTATTTGTAATTTTTCATTAATTAGTTCTCTTGTGCGATTAATAAACCTAAAATAATTAACAACGTCTCTAACATTATTACAATTATCTGTTACAAATTCAACATTTTCGTTTAAATGTGCAAAACAATTAACACAATTTCGATTAAAACAATTTCATACCTTTTTATTACAAGACTTTAAATTATTTAATTCAGTAAATATTTCTTCTAAACTAAAATAATAAACAAATGTATGAGGACTTCAGTTTTGCCACACTTAGGTTAATAATTGGGGGCATTTTGCGTGATATCACTTATATCGGTTGTTCCTGAGGCGGCTCCTTTGAGGAAAAGAAGAAAACTGAACAGGATTTACAGAAGAGTTTGACTGTGGAATTGCATACATTTTTTAACTATTTTAATTTTCGTTAATTTAATCTTTTCTTTGGAATATGGGTGTCTTGCCTTAATTTTAGCTGTTTTTATTTCCGGATTTACTGAAGCTCTTTGTTTTTAGTTTTACTTTGTTTTCGTTTAGTTTTAACACAAACATCTGATGGAATTACACTCGTAGAGTTTTCCTGTTGATATTTCTTTTTGTTTGGATATTTTCCTTCGTTACTTGATTAGTTTCCCTGATTAGTTCGTATAATTTTTTTAGTTCCTTCATTGAGTGTTGTGATATAATCATTCCCGAATTTTCTTTATTTATCGATGTTTAAAAGTAAATATGAATTGATGTATCCTTACAATACTTCGAATAGGGTCAGTTTTTTAACCGAAATGTATACTGTTGTACTCAATAATGGAGTATTTTAAAGGCAATTTTGGCAATTTTTATATTTAATTATCTTAGAATAATAAAAAATTTAGAACAATATTATTTTACCAGAATAAAGTTTACGATTAACCAATGGTTTCAAAAGTTGAGCTTATATTTACGTAGGCCAATTTTTGCCATGTAAAAGAAACAGTAGATAAAATTTAGCAGTTTCATTGATTCAACTAAATTTTAGGGTGATATAAAAGATTTTGATTAGAGTATGACCTAAATTAATTTAATGGAACGATTAGCTTAATTACGATAAAAGAAATATACTAAAATAAAATTATAAAACTTTAATAATTTAGTCAAAACGCATATATCCTACCTGATCCCGAGTACTAAATTCAGGCTTAGGCGAACGTTCAATATACATTGCAATATTATAACACTAGACTCTTCAATTACATGCTCTTTACTGGAGCTGCCTAAAGAGTGTGCAAATAATAAGAAGTCTGGGTGTCCCGTAATAAAACAAGAGTATTTTCTCTATGTATCATTTTATTTTACTTCCCCTCTTTGTTCTTTCTTTTTATTTCCTTCCAAAATCCCTTAGTCTAGATCTAGATTATACGTTATGAGATATTGGAATGAGGCGCCATACTGGACTTTGGATTTATAATCTAACCACCGTTGAAGAACCATCATACACACTTTTGATTACTTATTTCCAAATTATAGCTAAAAGTCCGAAGTAATTTTAGAAGAAATACAAACATTGAACAAAAACATAAACTTAAAACTCCACTAGGGGAAAATAAGGGAAATATTTTGTTATAATATCAAACGCTCAAAATTAATATTGTGGTTTATAGGGATGGTTTTTTTAATGGATTATAAATGTAAAAATTAAATGAGTGGTGTGCTTTCTTAAATTAAACTTAATTCAAAATATTGTTCTTTCTGTGTTATTATGACAGAACGGTTCTTCTAAGAAAAGAAAACATCTATTTACAAAACTAAACTAAATACTTTATTATATACAATTTATGTACAAGTTAATCTTTGTCACCATTATTTGGTCCAACGTAGGTAGATATCAGAACGCGTTGATCTCCATGGACATTGCAATTATTACATAAAAATAAATTTCAAAATGGCGTCTACAAATTTAAAATATTGTGCTTTCTGTGTTATTATGAAAGAATTGTTCTACTTAAAACAAAGAAAATATCTATTTACAAAATTAAACAAAATGCTTTATTATATAAAATTTATGTACAAGTTAATGAATTAATTAGTAGATTCAAAACTTCCCACTAATACTGACGGCAACTCCTCTGTCTCTGTCACCGTTATTTGGTCCACCGTAGGTACGATGATAGAACGCGCCGACATCTCCTCGGACATTTCCGTTTTTACTTTCAAAAAACTGCTTGTTGATAGAACCACTGACATGTGTGCCTCCTCCAGGAAGGCGTTTTAACGCTGCTTCCCAGTTACCGCTATCCCCGGATTTGGAGACTCCTTCGTCTCCAGGTGTTGGTAATGATGTTACCATGACGACGAAAATCGCTAAAAACAACACAGCTGTGTAGGAAGTCATCTTTGCTAGTCTAGGAAGTGTTGCTGTAAAATGTAATATTTTGTTAGTAAAGTCAGAAATAAATCTGTTAAACTGCAATTTATTTAACATTGTGTTATGTGCATTTTTAAAATATAAATGCTCGTAATTATGTTTGCTATTATTATATATTTCATGGGAACAAAAAAGGTTGTATACAAGGTGATAAGGGGATACCATATTGTTTACACTATTGGTATACCTTAACCAATTGGTCACTTAAGAAACGGTCCTTGCTTTTTTAAATGTCTACTAACAAAAAATAAAATCTAAAATCACTACAGTAGGAAGTATGAAAGTCTACATCTAAAAATGAGAAAAATAAATTAAAATATAACAAACTTTAGTTGTTATGAATTACAACTAGGTATATAGCCTACATAAATACCCGAAATTAAAATTTCATAAATATATTGTAAAATAATAATCACCCAAGTTATAGATAAGTATTGAATTTTACTTGTGAGAAGATATACTTGATTATACAAAACTTGAACACAGAATCTCACAACTAATACGTTTATTAACTCATATTCGCCATCTACGAGTTACAACAATCAAACTATAACTGATTACTGCATACGTACTGTATCTGTTGCATCACAGAAGATGGCACGCTTTCATTAAAACACGAATAAGTTAATGCCATTAAGTCTTATTGCTTCAATCACCAAGTTGGTAATCATATCATAAAATAGAATATATTTGTATAAGTTGGCTAAACAAGTGGTTCTGTGTATGATACACATTATGTTACCCAATCGTAAAATATTATATTTCTTTTGAAGAAATACACGAACAGAAACAAACGATAAAAATATCACAAATATTTTACGGCCTATTACTATTTCAACAGGCCTTTATGAATAATTGAAATATTAGTAGTATTAAAAAAAGAACAGAAACAAATGATATCAAGGACACAATACTATTTTACGACCTACTAAATTTAGTTAGAGCTATATAAATTGTAATATTAGTAGTACTTTATTTAAGTAATTTAATTTGAAGTCAAATACACGAAATTGTTTTTAACCAAACTACATTTTGATTGTAATATTATTTAAGATGAACTATTAGGCCTAAGCTAGACTTCGCATAATAGCCCAGGCAGCAGGGAGTTAAAAATGAAGTTACCTGGAAAAATGTGGGAAAGATAAAACTTGGAAATGTAGTATATTTTGACATCCTAAAAAACATACTAAGTTTGCAACCCCCACCCCTTTGAGCTTACGCCGCCATCTTGGAAAATAGTGGCCAATTTCCGGTTTTTCAAAATAACTTCAGTTGTTTGCGTCCTAGAAAAAAAATTTCGTATAAAAATTATAGAGAATTTAATTTTCTAAAACTTTTGTTGCAAAAGTTATTCTGTGAAAAAAGCAGTTTTTGAGTTAAGTGCCATCTGGTGTTGTGTATTTATAAAAACTGCTGAATGCTCTATTATCACCTGCAATTGATGAACTATTATTAATGTATTATATTTTGTATTGTATTATTGAACTATTATTGCTTTTATTTGTTTTGTAATAATAATAGTAATAATTATTATTATTTTTCATTGTACTAGCTTCCACACCATCCGTGAGGTAAATTTAAAGGGGGAGGGGGGGGGGGGTTACAGTGGTTTTATTTACAGGGTGCCCACGAAGAGGTTTAAACGTTTGATTTTGTACAGTTTGCCCATTAATGCATCGATATTTTTGAAACTTTACACACCCCAACAATAGAGGCTTTAAAAATGTTCTGTGAAAATTTTAGCAGTATAACACTTGCAGAAACAAAATGGTGGCATAATGAAATATTTTAATTTTCTCCCTCTGTAAATAGGTAGGCAGATAAATCAAATAACAGCAAAATAGTTCAATAATATAATAAATTGTATACTAACTTTTTTTAGGACGCACCGAACTGAAGTAATTTTGAAAAATCCGGAAATTGGTCACTATTTTTCAAGATGGTGGCGAAAGCTCAAAGGGGGGATGTTTTTTAGGATGTCAAAAAGTACTAAATTAGCAAGTTTCATCTCTCCCGCATTTTCCCCCAGGTAAAAGTGCCCCTTGCCTGGGTTATAATACTAAAGTAAAAACAAGCTTTAAAGGTAAACACAATAATAAAATAAAATCAAAGAAAAATTTATAAATAAATAACTAAAAATTCTTAAAGGGATACAAATTCTATTAAAATATTACAAAATGCAAATAAAGAACCACAAATTAATTTTACTAAACTTAACGTTAGCTTTAACCTTACTATGTATTTATATTACCAACAATAATCCTAAGAGAGGATGCAAGTTTAAGAATATGTAAATAAATAAAAAGCATCGGTAAATGAGCAAGGGTTGCAAAATTATATTTAGGTGAAATAGTTGTACTAATAGTATCTCTGGCTTGTATCATTTATTTAATGTTATATTCTGTTATCAATATTTTTCATAATTTTAATTTGCATACAGTAATATTTTTTATTTCTTCATTAAAAAGGAAAATTTTAATTTATCAAATCTTGACTACATAAAAAAAAGATGTCAAATCTTGAGTAGTATGTGCTTAACTGTAATATTTAATTCAAAAGATAACTAAATAAAAATTATTAAGTACATCTATATATATATATATATATATATAAGCCAAATCCACTGACTCACTGATCATGATGTCTTAAAAACTAACTTAACGGATTGGAACGAAATTTGGTATGTAGATTCCTCTAGGGCCATAGGTGCTCGTTAAGAAAGGTTTTCAAAAAATTCGAAATTTTAGGGGAGGTTTGGGATTGTTAAAGTTACTAAAAAAAAACACCGAACGGATTGGAATGAAATTTGGTATTTAGCTTTCCTACGTACTCGCTAAGAAAGGGTTTAAAAAATTCGAAATTTTAGGGGAGGTTTGGTGGATTAAAGTTACTAAAAATCCCCATAAGAAGTACATAGCTTAATATATTTACTGATATAATATAGTTTTTGTTAATACACATTTAACTTTGATTTGTCTATCCGTGCAAAGCCGGATCGGGCCAGCTAGTGTAATTATAAATAAATATTTTAAACATTTATTTAAATATTGTAACACATGTTTAGTATATACTCAGACTATTGTTTTTACTTGTTATATGTATTTATACTTACAAAATGCTAATGCTGTTGTAGTACTCTGTCAGGATGCTGGATGTACTCTGATAGTAAGACCAGGTGATTCTGTGTTTTTAAACAAGCTGGACCATAAGGAAAACCCCGCAAGTAAATATCGAGTTCTCAGTGCGGGGAACTACAACGCGGAGTTGTTGACTTTCTCCGCGGAATCCACTTCTTTACCTACAATAGTGCAATGACTTGGGCATCCCGGTCTTCATATTGAATTACATTTCTTGTAGTGCATTTCTACTATAGTTTTTCACTTTGCCACCATCAAAATTTAACAGATTTTTGTGTTTGTCTTTCAATAGAAGTTAATATGACTGCATTATTATTACTGGAGCGGTGTGATTTATTTAAAGTAAAAAGCAAAGATTAATGTTTTTTTTTATTTCAACATTTTTTAGTATTATATAAAAATTGTGCACAACGGTGGCATGCACTAAAAAGGCTAACACGTAGTTTTGATGGTTTGAAAAAGTCGAAATTGTATTATTGTGGCTTACATATCTAACTGTAAATAAGAGTCCATTAAATTTGACAAGATTACAATTTTATAATCCAAATGCAGCCCATACACATTGTAAAGGTAAATCTATATGAGCGAAATGCTCATAGTTTATTACTTTTACTAAATATCCACAACATAAATAAAAAAAAAGCATTGCCCAAAATAATCTTTTTACAAATTGATTTACTTATAATGTAGTAAAGATAGAGAGAGTGTTTACATAATTTATGGTCTGTTGCCTAGTGCATAGAGGTCTTAGTCCTTTCAAAACGCGGAGGACGTTGTTCAATTAATACCACGAATGAAGCCTACTTTCGTTATAAGTTTTTGGTAGCTGATTCCGAAAATCGGTTTCCCGAAATCACAAAGTTTTGGAGTAACTAAAAAAAAAAAAAACAGCAAAACACATCTCTTTTAAGTATTTTGAACAATAATTTATTTAACAATATTAAATAACTTAATACAATACCCTTATTTCAATAATAACTTGTATTTTTAGTGAGAGATAATATTAAACTGAGTAAAAATGTAATCTTAGGTTTTATAAATGGGGGTTAGTCACTTAAATTTAGATATTTTTAACCCCTGAAGGGGATGGTTCAGGGTTAGTTTTTATTTCTAAAGAGATTCAAATATTATTTTTAGTTATACAATGACTGTTTAGTTCAAAACCTACTGTAAAAGGTAAAAAAGCTTTACAATGGTTTTTTCTTTTTGTCAACTCTAGGAAAACCCGCTATGACTAACCCCAAGAATAAGATTTGGATAAATTTTTATCATCTCACTAAAAATATTATTAAATAAGGGCGATTCGTTGTTATTTAGAACTGTATTATTAATATTTAATTATAGTCTATTATTACGAAGAGAAAGAACTAAAATGGAATATAATTAAAACAAATTTTGGGTGATGCCAAAAACTAGAAGTTTTATTGTCTTGATTTTCGGAATCAAAGACCCAAATCGTAAAATGAAAGTAACCTCTAGTCGTGTAATTAATTAATTGATTAACGTCTCCCCCTTTTGAATGGGAACATTGACAGATAAATTAAAAGCTCTGGAACGGGATTATCTAAAGAATGTGCAAAAACCAAGATATTCTGGGTGATCAAAAAATACAAGAGCATTTTATCTTAATTTTAAGATACCCTTTTCGATACTAATTGATTAGATGAAAAATTAATCTTATTACTTACTTAGAAACTAAATATAAATTACATTTTACAGGTTAAGTTCATTTAAAATCTGCCAAAAAGCAAGATACCACTCTTTGAAATTATTTCTTTTACACTGGTATATTTTTATTAAATATTAAGATGTAAGTTATAAGGTAATGAAATACGAAGTTATATTTTACTTTGGAAGTGCAATCTCTCCCCAAGTAATGAACTATCTCACAGCGTTTCGATTATATAAAGAATTGTATTTAAAAATCCAACGTAATTTTCATTGAAATACAAACAAACAACTAGAAATAGAGGTTTCTGGTAAATGTTATTATACAGGGTGTATCAGGAAGAAACGGAAAGAATTGCAGGACGTGTTCTACTGGTGAAAATAATGAAAAAAGTTCCTATAAACATAGGTCCGAAAACGCTTCGTTTTCCAGATATCCGCCATTTTGTTTTTTGTACAAAATAATTCATATCTAGAGAACGGTTTGACTGATTGAGTTCAAACTTGGCATGAAGTTTAACCTGATAATGATATACCTCAAAAAAATAAACGATTAAATCCAATCATGCGTTTCAAAATGGCGGCTGTTTGAAAATTTCAAACCTAAATTACTCCAAAACCGTACATTTTAACGAAAAATGTCAAGACACCTTTTTTGTAGCCCTTTTGATTCCCTATCGGATGGTGTAACTGTCAAAACAATCGGATGAAGGATAATAGCTAAGTTAAAAGTTAATGACAACAAAAATGTCCGTACAATATTGTAGTATTTACTGTGTTTTTATAGGATGCCGAGTTGAACAAACCAATTTGTACACATACCTTAACTGTTATCCTTCATCCGATTGTTTTGACAGTTACACCATACGATAGGGAATCAAAAGGGCTACAAAAAAGGTGTCGACATTATTCGTTAAAATGTACGGTTTTGGAGTAATTTAAGTTTGAAATTTTCAAACAGCCGCCATTTTGAAACGCATGATTGGATTTAATCGTTTATTTTTTTTGAGGTATATCATTGACAGCTTAAACTTCATGCCAAGTTTGAACTCAATCAGTCAAACTGTTCTCTAGATATGAATTATTTTGTACAAAAAACAAAATGGCAGATATCTGGAAAACGAAGCGTTTTCGGACCTATGTTTATAGGAACTTTTTTCATTATTTTCACCAGTAGAATACGTCCTGCAATTCTTTCCGTTTCTTCCTGATACACCCTGTATAAGTGGAATATTCTTCTATCTTTGACAATTTTGTAACTTATAGCTATCAAACGAATAAGCCAAATGCTAATCTGTCACAGGTAGTTCAAAATGTTGCTTCCCTGACTGAAAACTTTAACAAAAACGATTTTGTTGTTATAGCAGGTGGAACAAATGATATTAATACTGAGAGTGCCTCTAACCTTATAGAAATAATGAAAAACTCAATATCAAGTGTAGTTGATGCAACTGTAATGGTGTCGACTATACCATACAGACATGATAAACCTCTGTTAAATAAGGACATTTATAGTTTCAATAAGTCTATATTAGAAATTGTTAATTGTGATAGAGCTTTTCTGTGTGATGTGAATAAGTATGTCTTGAGACATGATTATACTCATCATGGCTTGCACTTTAAAAAATCAGGAAAAAATAAAATAACATCTGTGTTAGCTAAACGTATTGTGGCACACAGCTCATTTGTAAAGCCTAAACCTCACTCTGACTCTGACCTGGCTCTCAGTATTCAGCAAGAGTTAGTCCACCTTCAAGAACAAAACTCTTTTTTGTCCTTGGAAACTGTTCCGGGAGAGAGCCTGTAAAGGAGCCAGAGGGAGAGAAAAATCAGTTTGGTATTGCAGGGGGGGAGAAGGGGTTAGCTGGGTCTCGGGTAAGGGGGGACAAATATGGCATCGGTATACTTGCTTATAATATTAGTAGTGTACTTAATAAAATTGGGGAATTCAATGTATTTTTGAATCAATTTAACACAAAGCCTACAGCCATATGTTTGTCCGAGACATGGACAACAGTATTTAATGAAATTTTACTTAATACTATACGTGGTTATAAATTGATCTCTTGCTTTTCTCGAAAAAACAAGTTGGAAGGTGGAGTTTCTATCCTAGTAAAAATTGGTGTTAAAGCCGAACCTATTGATAGCTTAAATATTTTAAGTATAGAATCTGTTTTTGAAATTTCAGCAGTTGAACTAATTAAGAGTGATTCCTACTCTATCACACTGTTATGTATTTATAGAGCTCCAAATAGTGAATTTAAGAGATTTATTGAAAAGTTGGATGAAATACTTAGCATTTTAGTAAAGAGAAATAAAAAATCACACCTCGTTTTTACAGGTGATTTTAATGTTGACTTCTTAAATAATAGTAGAGAAAAGGACGAACTCCTTTATCTTTTTAAATCCTATAACCTTTTCCCTCATTTTGATACCCCTACTAGAGTAGCGGCTGGTTCTGCAACTTGTATTGATAATATCTTTACAAATATCATACCAGTCAAATGTGAATTGTATGAACCTTGCCTGTCCGACCACAAAGCACTTTCAATTCAGATAAAGATGTTCAAATACAAAGAAATTACTAACCCTATTTTTCGGTCTAAAAGGTTATTTAATAAACAGAATATTAAGTATTTTAATTCTATTCTAGAAAATAATAAATTATTACAAATTGGTTTTCCTCTGTCTGACCTAAACAAAAACTTTGACACCTTTATGGAGGAGTTTAGTAGATCATTTGAAGAAGCATTCCCACCCAAACTTGTAAAGGTTAGAAATAAATCTATAAGACTTCCTTGGATAACACAAGGTATTAAAGTATCATGTGAGAGAAAACGTATGTTGTTTGAGACCCAGCGCACCCTTGGCTGCCCTGCACTTACTAGTTTTTATAAAAAATATTGTAAAATATTGAGGAGAGTCATTCAGGCTGCAAGATGTATGGCGAATGACAGACACATTGAAATGGCTAAAAATAAATCTGGAGCGGTCTGGGAAGTTGTGCGACGGGAAACTGGTGGTATTAATGCCTTATGTGATGATAATACTAAGCTTAACAGTGGAGGTTCCATTATTGAGAACCCAGATGAAATTGTTGACATTTTCAATAAATATTTTGTTGGGATTTCAAATAATCTTAACCCTAACGTAAATCTAGATAGAATGACCAATGCACTGAAAAAGAAGAGCAATCCTTTTCCAAATTCTTTGTTTCTTAGTCCTACCACCCCCAACGAAGTTCATAAAGTTATTAATAAATTAAAGAATACTAAAGCTGTAGGTTGGGATGGTATTCCTACCTTAGTATTAAAAACATCTTCACATATTATTGCAAAACCACTATCCTGTCTAATTAATAAGTCATTTGAACTAGGTGTTTTTCCAGAGAAACTAAAGTATACCCATATCAAACCTATCTTCAAAAAAGGTGATAAGACCGACATTACTAATTACCGCCCTATAGCCCTTATACCAGTAGTGTCTAAAATATTTGAAAAACTAATGATGACTAGAATTCTAAATTTTTTTGATAAACATAAAGTCTTAACAGAACATCAGTTTGGTTTTAGAAAAGGGCTTTCTACAGAATCTGCTATTTATGAACTAGTTGAGTCTATAATACGTTCAATTGACAAAAGAGGTCATGTTGCATCTGTGATGTGTGACCTGTCTAAGGCTTTTGACTGTGTTGACCATGTAATTCTTTTAAGTAAATTAAGTTATTATGGCTTACGTGGAGTAGCAAACGATTGGTTTCAGAGTTACTTAGTTAACAGAAGGCAAAGAGTATTATATACAGACTCTCGTAAGTCCTATAATTCGTCTTGGCAAATTAATCGGCGAGGGGTTCCCCAGGGCTCAATATTGGGACCTTTACTGTTTTTGATCTATGTAAATGATTTACCATATAATGTAGGTGAAACTAAAGCTGTATTATTTGCTGATGATACCACTCTGACAATTTCTGGAGAAAACATTAAAGATTTAGAGAAATCCTTGACGTTGGCATTAACAATGGCTGAGGATTGGTTTTCAGTTAATAGTTTAAAATTAAACCCAAGTAAAACACAAATGATTCATTTTGGATCAAAATGTGTAAGAAATAAAATAGTTTTGCCTTATTTAGAAACCATGATTACAAGCACTGACTCGTCAAAACTCTTGGGAATCATTATTGATGAGAAATTAAACTGGAAATGTCATATCCATTCTCTTTTAAATAAACTTACTTTGCGTGCTTCGCACTTCGTGCAATCTCAAAAACTTGCAGTTATGCCACAATTAAGACCGTGTATTATGCCTATGTTTACTCACACCTTAGATATGGCGTAGCCATCTGGGGTAATTCTGTAGAGTCCATACAAATTTTTTGTCTGCAAAAAAAGATAATAAGAATAATCTGTAATTTGAAGTATAGAGATTCGTGTAGAGATATATTTAAAAAAATCCAATTTTTAACCCTGCCATGTATTTATATTTTGAACGTTTTGCTCTATTTTAAATCCCACAAGAGTGGGGTCAGTCAGCACCAGCAT
>JAGFPH010000035.1:73566-101389 GCA_018207615.1 Philaenus spumarius
GTACGTGAGATAGTTTTACTGGGTATTATTTATTTACATTTACTTTTTCACTATACTATAGTATAAAGTATAAAGTATAGTGATCGCCAAAAAAATTGATGTTGAGATTTTTGTGAAAATATCCGTTTTTGGGTCCCCCTGAGTCCAAAAAAGTGGTTTTTACAAAATTCCCGTCTGTATGTCTGTATGTACACAAAGCTAGAGCGAAAACTATTTGATTGATTTCAAACAAATTTGCACCAGACATGTCAAGTAGGTCTGTATAGGTAGACGAAAAACGGTTTTGAAAATTTGTGAAAAACTACCCAGTTTTTGGCAAAAAAAACCCAAAAAATCCGTTATTATTATTTTATAAAAAAACGGCTCTAACGATTTTGATAAAATTTGGCTTATTTGTAGCCTTTAATGTACCCTACCATCTTTCTAAAAATTCTCGTTTAGCTCATAATAATGACTGATTTTTAGGTTTTTTTTGCCATAAAGGGGGTTGTTTTTCAAAAATTTTCAATCACTTTTACGTGCATCTATACAAGGCCTAATTGACGTATTTGGTGCAAATTTGTTCGAAATCGATCAAATAGTTTTATCTCTAGCTAATAATAATAATATTTATTAGTTTAAAACCACCTCTTCTACCCCTCCTACAATTATGGAGTCACTGTGAATCTGTTTATTAATTTAAATATGTTTGCGAGAAAGTATGTGCCAGTTTCTGGTGCCGTTTATTATATTCTGTTATTAATATTTGTTTCTTAAATTTAACTTACATAATGCAATATTTCCTATTCAATATATTAAAAAGGAAATTTAAAATAGTTGTTTTATCTTGTAGGCCTATATGTGTGTTAATGTAATGCATATATAAATATATATATGCTAGTGGCATACTATACAAATCTGTTTACGCAACAAATTGTGAATACAAGGTTGCACACATACACTGTTTACTCTATTGGTATTTCTGAACTATTGATCATATAATAAAAGTTTGTTACTTTTCTTGGCTTGTAAAAAGTCCTTCTTTCAACTCAAAATCGCTCCAGTAGGAAGTTTGAATATCAACTAAAACTCCATTTTTCTTATCAAGTACTAAAAAGGTTTGTACAAAAAGACGCAAGAATAAAATTTCGTAAATTAATTGTATAATAACAATCTTCAAGTTATAAACATAAATATTAAGCTTGATTTGTGAGAAGATATAGTTGATATAAAAAAACTTGAACAAAATATTCTTCTCACAAGTTCAATATTTATTTACAAATAATTTAAGTTTTGTTTAAATTTAATACCTTCTCTAAGGACGACTTACGATATTGAATATTTGGATTTAAATGCATAAGTAAATAGGTATAATTATATCATATCATATGTCATTATATTATATAATATAGGAGAATAATTATAATATCTTTTAAAAGTATTACTTAAAACTTGTTTTAATTTACAATTATTTAACAAAACAAACTTAAAGCAATATTTTGTAAATGTTACTAGTATGAAATAACAGTGATTCAAATCTTGGATTTCTACACTTCTTTAATACTTGACTATAAAGTAATATAATGTTTTTGTTTTGTACACACAAAACAGAAATACATAATGTATTAAATTTGGATACCTATTTAGGTTGTTCTTATTTTATTTTGTATTATACTAAATGTTTTTACAATATAATTTAAAAGATAAATTGATATTCCTATCAATTTATGATTTGCTTGGTTGTTGGGGTAGGTTTATAAAACACACATAATTACAAAATATTATAAAACAAATTTATTTAAAACACAAATATAGTCTATATACAAAATTAACCAGTTCACCATTTTCCAGAAACACTGCCTCCGTAAGTTTTATCTCTCTGTCCATTATTTTGGCCTCCGTAGACGCGATCCCAGGAGCCATGAACCTCTCCTTGGACTTTGCCGTTTTGGCTTTCTATCCTCCTGTTGACAGACGCTTCGACATGGGTACCACCTCCAGGAGCACGGTCCACACCGACGTTCCAGCCTCCGTTCTTGTTTCCTGAACCGGATCCTCCGGTATTGATTCCAGAAGGTGACATCTCTCCCGGCTGAAACCTCTTTACTCGGGTTTGTTCTTCTGTGGGTAATGATGTTACCATGACGACGAATAAGGTCAAAAACAGTATAGCAACGTGCGAAGACATTTTGGGTTGTCTAAAATGTGTTTTCTGTAGAACAAACATAAGGAAATAAGTTATTTTACAATTTATAAAGTTTTAAAATTTAATTTGAGCAACGGGTGTAATTTTTTTTAAATAAATAAATAGACGATTACATACATTAATAGGTTTAACAATGATTTACAAACAGTATGTTCATCTCGCTGCAATTGGTTCTAATGTACTAATAATTTTCTATAAGCAATAAATTATAAGTTGTGTTAGCCTACTTATTTTAGAATGTAATTTTTATTTCTTAATTATATAATTTGTGTTTAAATTTTATTGACCAGCGTTGAAGTAAACAGTGTTTTAAATTGGTACATTGTTATTATAAATAATTAAAAATCTCTGGAGTGGAAGGTACTTAGGGATACAAATTAACATTACTTTTAAAGAGACATTATTTTTTATTTAAATAAAATTGGATTTAAAACGTAATATAAAATGAGTTGTTATTTAAAAAAAATTTAATATTATTATTATTATTATTAGTTTGAATGAAAATGTTTACACTTTAGTAGGTTATATGCATATTTTATATAAATATACTTACACAATGTTTGATGCTGTTCTTCCTGTGAAGTATGAATGCAATATGACAGCAAGACCAAGGTTCTCCTGTATTTAAATAGTGTTTGACTTTCTCTTGTTCTGAGAACACCAGACGCAGGGGAACCACGGCACTGGGCGATGAACTTATCTGCGGGTCCACCTTCCTTATGTAGAATAATAACACGAGGAATTCCTGCAGTGTAACTAATTCGCAGTAAGTTTCTACGGTTGTACAATAGTTTTTTTTTACTAGAATTGCATTTAAATGCATAACTTTAACTGTTGTCAGTGTGCAGAAGGTTACACAAGATTAATCATATTTATGTAAAACTTGATGTGTTTATTTTTGTATAATCACGCCCAGAATGACTTGATTAAGTTTAAAGTGTTATAGAACTAATGTAGCCTATATTACTTGTTTTGAGGTTGGAAGTCCTTTAAAATTTTAATTTAAAAAGTTTTTTTCAGAAAAAATACTTATTCCTTCAAACAACAAACAATATCTAACTGTATGCCGATAGGGATTTTTAACATGATAAATGTACAAAGCCTACAATTAAACATTTTACTGAAAGAGATGAAATACATTTTTAAAACTTAACAGAATATCATACAGTTTAACCATAGACTTAAGTACAAAACTACCTGTTTTACATTCATCATTTTTCCTCTGTCAGCAACTAAAAAAAAACTTCTAAAATCAAAACTACAACCCCACATGCCACGTACATTTTGCGCAAGAAGCAATTCATTGCAGCAAGACTTGTATCCCAGATTTTGTCATATGTTACAATAGTATAAGAGGAGTACTTACACAAAAGTCCCCGCCCCTCCCCCTCTTGCTTCCCCCTACCCCCCGCTTAAAGTTCACTTTTGAAAGATTTTTTATTTTGTCAATATCTAAGAGATAAAAAGCGATAGAGTAATTTTTATTTCGTTATTGTAATCCTTATAATATTCTCTATCAAAAATTTTCTTTGCGTTTAAGCTATAAAACAATTATTTACCGTGTATTTTTAAATTTAATGTTAAAATTTTAACTTTTCTATTACAATAATTACATGTTTAGCTCTTTTATATTAATATGAGACAAGTTATGAAAAAATGGCCCAAATAAAACTTTTAGGATATTTTGCAATCTTTATATTGATATAAGTTTTATAAACTTTAAGTGCAGACAGTTGACTTAATCGGCCTGGCAAAGGGAGATGGCGCGGCGCGGAGCGTACGAGTCCTCGAGGGCCGGATCAGCCCGTTGGCATATCAGCGGTCAATCTGCAGTAGAGGCCTATTGTTTGGACTTTTATTTGTATAGCTGGTCTAATTATAGGTATTACAATGGTTAAATAGACGTAAACATTTATTTTATTTTTTCATCTCTTTTTATTTTCTGGTATTTATTATTGCAGTGATAAACACACAATATGATTTCTTTTAGCCAAGCCAATAAAGGGGAAAAATAGGCCTTATTGAATATAATTAGTGAAAAGCTGAAATTTTGTTTATAAAATTGTTAATGTTCTTTATATTAGGAGAGCTAGTTTTAGTTTTGAGGGATTATTTATAACCCTAGTTATTAAGACCGTGCCATTATCCACCACCTATGGATCCGCGGCTGTGAAAGAATTCAATGCACACAAAAAGGCTACAACCTGGCCTCAACTATAACGTTTGTTAGTCGGTTTCCAATCGCGGTTTTTTCTAAAATAAGTTTTAAGCATAATATGACTTAGATTAACTCTCTATAACTAAACAAACATGTTTAAAGTGTTTGCGAAATGAGGAGAACTTTTATTTTTTCTCTCAAAAAATGTATTCTTAAACATTTTAAATTTGAAGCTTTACAGCTAATGGATATAAGACGTCTTAATTTATTGCCGGTCAAAGGCTCAAGATTTAACACAATACTAAAGTTTTAGATAGTATAATGTTTGCATAGCTCAAACCTAGGTTATGAATTTAGGCTTCAACACATTGTTTTATTTATTTATTCAGTCCTTGACAAAATATTACATTGTACAGCCGTAGGCCACTCAGGTTAATAGGGCGCATTAAGCAAGATAATGGAATAAATTGTTTATAATGCAATTGTAAAAAAACTATTAATGCGAAAAATTTAATCTTCCTCGAAAATTTAAAATGAAAATTTAAAAAGTAAATTTTTTTTGTTTTTGTTAGAAATAAAAAACATAATTTTAATAGCAAGGTAAAATAAATCTATTTAATTGTTGTATTCAGAAATTTAAAAAAATATCTTTAGGCAGTTTAAGCATTCCTTTCTCAATTTTAATAACAAAAGTATTATTGTTGAAACTACGTTTAACTTCATTCTCGGATAAAAGATTACATTTTTTATTGTTGTGAAATCTTAAGTTTTTGTGACAAATAATGTTTCCAATCATATTTATACGTGACGAATTTCGATGTTTAATCCATAACTATTTCCACTACTTAATGTGAATACTCTCATATAATATAGCTTCATTATCTCGTAAATGCGCGTACTGCTTTTTGCTTATACTGGAACTGAATTCAAATAAATATCTTGAAATTAAAGAGAATGAACTGAAGTTTATATTTCAGAAAGAAGTCTCAACTCTGGTTTGTTTAGTGACTTTTAAACGAAAAGATCAATCCACGCAACATTTTGTATTTCTATATAATAATCAGAGAGACATATGTTAAATAATATGAAACGACTATAACGAACTAAACTAAGAAGAAAATTTTAGCGACAGAGAAAATTCTTTTCATTTTATGTTTATAAGCGTTACGTTTAAATTAAACAATTACACCGATATGGAAGTTCTGTAAATACATAATAAATATAGTCAATATTTTTATGTTTAAAAAGTATCATACACAAAAATACGTATTAAAATATTTTGTAACTAAACATCTAAAATGTGTATTACTCAAATATTATACTATCTCGGCCCCTACAAGTATCTACTATGCAACCTATTTTACAGAAATGTTTAACTTGACGTCTGATAAAGTTGCTGGCAAACTATTACAATTATATCTCGAAAATCCAAGTGTAAAATTCCAGATTTATGAAACTAACAATAACAATATTATTACAGTTAATTTACTAATAGTTTTGCATTCACAGTGTTTGATACCGACTACGTAAGAAAAACCTAATGATATTTCTATTGTTAGTTCTAGTTATTAGTTTTAATTACACAACTACTATTGCAATAATAACTTTTATTCTAACTTTTTAAAGTTTAAAAGTAAATCTCTTTATTTTATTATTTATGTCCAAGTGAAAAAATGAGGGCCATGCAGAATTACAGCGGCAGATGTATAGCACACGATAAAAGACGTATATAAAATGATGTTTTTATATTTATTTTTAGAACCCGTACTCAAAACTGCACAGCTGTACAATATTTCTTTGGTAAACCTTTATAAAAACAATACCGTGCTAATTTTGTATCAATATTTTAATTAATTTATAAGTATTTCAACAGAGAAAGAATCTTATTCAATGTGATACACCTTTTATGTTAAACAACAATAAATTAGATTTAAAACCATACTCACTTTCTACAGCTGATATTTGTTGCCAAGTTAACGGTGAGTTTGAGGGTGAAAGGATTAGCCACTCAACACGGTAGTACACAATGTTACTTATCCTAGATCTCTGTGTATTTTATTTGAGATACTTTTGTCAACGTCTTTATTTTATCAATTTTAAAAGTTAAACTAATGAAGACACTTGGAACAGCATAAGGCACAGGTAAATCACAACCATTATCCAGGTTCCAACTATAGCAGACTGAACAAAAATATCTTTAGACAGTTTAAGCATTCACTTTCCCAATTTTAACTACAAAAGTTTTATTGTTAAACTACGTTTAATTTTATTCTTAGATATAAGATTACATTTTTTTATTGCTGTGAAATCTTAAGTTTTAGTGTCAAATAATTATTTTCCCAATCATATATACATAACGAAGTTCAATGTTTTTATCTATAACTATTTTTAATACTTAATTTGACTACTCTTACATAATATAGCTTCATTACCTTGTAAATGTGCCTACTGATTTTTGCTTATACTGTAACTGAATTCAAATAAATAACTTGAAATTAAAGAGAGTGAACTCAAATTTATATTTCAGAAGTCTCAACTCTGGTTTGCTTAGTGACCTTTAAACGAAAAGTTCAATCCACGCAAACATTTGTATCTCTATATAATAATCCGGCAGACATACGTTAAATATGAAACGACTATAACGAACTAAACTAAGAAGACAATTTTAGCGACAGAGAAATATCTTGCCATTTCATGGTTATTCTTACGTTTAAATTGAACAAATACACCGATATGGAAGTTCTGTAAATACATAATAAATATAGTCAATATGTTTATATTTAAAAAGTTCACACACAAAAATACGTATTAAAATATTTTGTAACTAAACATTTAAAATATGTATTACTCAAATATTATACACTATCTCCGCCCCTACAAGTGTCTCCTATGCAACTTATTTTACAGCAATGTTCAACGTGAATTCTGATAAAGTTGCTGGCAAACTATTACAATTATATCTCGAAAACCCAAGTAAAAAATTCCAGATTTACAAAACTAACAATAACAATATTATTACAGTTTAATTACTAATAGTTTTGCATTCACAGTTTTTGTTACCGACAACGAAAACAAAACTTAAACATATTTCTATTTAGTTATTTGTTTTAATTACACAACTACTATTGCAATAATATTTTTTATTCTAAATTTTAAAGTTTAAAAATAAGAACATCTATTTATTTTATTATTTATGTTCAAGCGAAACAATGAGGGTCATTTTTGTAAAGCTTTATAAAAACAATATCGTACTAATTTTTTGTAGCAATATTTTAATTATTTTATAAGTATTTAATAGAGTAAAAATCTTATTCAAAGAGATTCGCCTTTTATGATAAACACCAATAAATGATTTCTAAAACCATACTCACTTTCTACAGCTGATATTTATTGCCAAGTTATCGGTGAGGTTTAGGGGGCAAGGAGTCGTCTATTTCATGAGGAGTAGCCACTCAACACGGTAGTACACAATTTTACTTATCCCAGATATCTGTTTATTTTATCTTTTATATGAGATACTTTTGCCAACATCTTTATTTCATAAATGTTAGACTAATGAATACGCGGTTAGCAGATTAAGGTGCAGGCGAACCTACTAGGTTCCAACTACAGAAAACTATGCTAATACCTTTAACTGCGCAGTTCTCCCAAACTACCTGTTGTACAATCGGGCATTCATTAGTTTTCTTGTGTCATCAACAAATAAACTTCTAAAACCAGAACCACAATTACACATGCCACGCACATTTTGTGCAAGTAGTAATTAATTGTAGCAAGACTTAAAAGAAATAATTTTAATGTTTTTTTCACTTTACACAAAAAGCCTACAACCTGGCCTCAACTATAACGTGAGTTAGTCGGTTTCTGTTTTTCTAAAAGGCTATCGAAGGCTAAATTTAAAAAAAAATGTTATTGTTATTTTCGTATTTTTTTTTCATTCCTATGGCATTCGGACTAGTGGACGTTTGGATTACTAGGGTTCGGATTGAAAAGGTTCTACTATTCAGTGTATTATATTAGTTTGAACAGTTTTTTCTATTAATGACTTAATCTTGAATATAGCTCAAGAAAGAGCACTGTGGCGACAAAAGTATCCAACGAATCGTTATGTTGCCATTTGCATTAATGGTTGTTAACATAAATTATTCAGTAGAACCTTTTTAATCTGAACTAATTAGAACCTGAGCGGTATGAACTAAATCGTTCAGATTACAGAACATATTGTGCTTTTTACATTACTTTGCTAAAATATGGCTAAAATGGATCGTAAGTGTTATTGAAAAATGAAAAATACTTTGCAGTTTAAGATATTGTTTACTTAAATAAAATAGTAGACATACAGTATATTTACAGTATACCTAGTATGGCAAATATTACAGTAGAAAATTTTTAAAAAAGCCACTAATTTGTTTCTGTATTAATGATGAAGTCCGTTTTTTGGCTTCTAAATTTCGAATTTCGTCGACACCGCTAATCCAACATATCCAAGGCTAAATAAAAAATAAAAAATGTTATTGTTATTTTCGTATTTTATTTTTCATTCCTATGGCGTTCGGACTAGTGGACGTTTGGATTACTAGGGTTCGGATTGAAAAGGTTCTACTATACAGTGTATTATATTAGTTTGAACTGTTTTTTATATTAATGACTTAATCTTGAATATAGCTCAAGAAAGATCACTGTGGCGACAAAAGTATCCAACGAATCGTTATGTTGGTATTTGCATTAATGGTTTTTTTATTTATATACATCTAACTAAAAAGTACAACCAATTAAAGAGAAAGATCTAAATCCAAGCTACTAGGATGAATGTATTTAAAATATTGAAAATATTAAATAATATTAAACTACAAAACAATATAAAACATCCTAGTCTACAACAGTTTAATTAATGTTACTATATTAGCGCCTACCGGTTAATAATTACAACGTTTCTTACTCCATTGTGCAGCAGGAAGTAAATACAATCTGAGAAAATAGGTGTACATTCCATTCTGCATACACATACGGGCTCTTGATAATGTTTCTACCATTCACTTGTGTTATCTATTCAAATCAATGTATTTTCAATGTATCAGTGTATTATATTAGTTTGAACTGCTTTTTCTATTAACTAAATCTTGAATAAAGCTCAAGAAAGATCACTGTGGCGGCAAAAGTATACAATGAATCGTTATGTTGGCATTTGCGATAATGGTTATTTACTTATATACAACTAACTTATATACATCAAAAGTACAACCGATTAAAGAGAAAGGTCTAAATCCAGGCTACTAGGGTCAATGTATTTAAAATATTGAAAATATGTAATAATATTAAACTAAACAAATAATATGAAATATATAATATAGTGTAACTCATTGTTATATAATATAAAATATCCTCATTTACAAGATTTTAATTAAAGTTTATAACTATGTTAGCGCCTACCAGTTTATGAAATGCAACTTCTCTGACATTAGTGTGCAGCTGGAAGTTTGATGAAGTAGCAAGCAATTTGTATTGGAAGTTTCATTTAACAATGTAGGACGACCATACTAACACTACGCCACGCCATTTTCCTGTTATTATTATATATGTATTGATTCATAAAATAGTGCTTTTCAACTCAAAAGTAGAATGATTTTTGAAGAATGCTAAGTTGTTTCCTAAGTTAATGAATATAAATGTATTTAAGGAACTTGTGTTGGTTCAGTACAGGCCTAACCTAAAATCTGTGCTTTAGATCTGAATCAGCTGTTTGTCTATGATATGTAACAACATAATATGTTTGAATTATTATGCAGTAAGACAATTTGTAGATATTTTGTATGTTCTCTGCTTCTGTTTGCGGTTGAATGTAATCCTAACATAAAATTGTGTTATTATGATTTTGATCTAACATTTTTGGTTTTGTTTTATCTGTAACAGGGCTGGGAGTGAACCAGAAGTTTTAACCATTTGTCGCTTTAAAATAAAAATTGTCCAAAACCCTTTCTTAGTGTGAATCTAAGACCCCCAAAATAGTAAACCTTCAAATTTCATATTTTTATCTTCAGTAGTTTTGCGCTTCGTTGTTGTCAGGACACAGCCGCTTAAATTATAATTCTATGGGCACTGGCTCTGCTTGTTTTGCTCACCAACCATCGCTGCGCCGTTACTGATGGTGAAGCCAAAGCAAACAGATTATTTTACACTCTGATATTTTCATGGAAATGACGATACGGCATGCTTTGCAATTTCACCATCAATTTTTAAATAACCAATAATCAACATTTCAAAGACATTTTGATATTGTCAACTAAAGAAAACAATATAATGTGTAATACGGGATGTTTGACTTAAAATACAGTGAGCCTTTTCGTTGATTATAGTTTGTATTTGCTTTTACCTAAACTAAAAAAAGCTGTTACTTGTAACAACATTGTGAATAACGACCACTCAAAACACATTTGTTTTAGTGAATTTGTTGCTAAGGTAATAAATGTAGGCCTAAATGCTTTCAATAAACGTGTTTTGGTTTATTATAATCCTAACCTAAAGTTATGTTAAGGTTTTGATGCAAATCAGCTGTTTTATTTATAATATCTTTACATTTAATTTTAAATACAGTAATCATTTTTCTTTGATAATTGTTTGTATTTGTTTTATTTCCTTAACCGAAAATAAAAGTCTGCAGAATGTGAAGAATAATAATTGACAGATTATAAATTTGCGTTGGTTGCTGAGGTAGCCTAATGAACTTAATTGTATTCAAGAATCTTGGGTTCAGTATAGGCATAACCTAAAATGATTTTGTTTAGCTTTCGACCCGAATCAGGTGTGTTATTTTATATAGGGCTGGGAGTAAACCTCCGATTTTTCACCCTTAAAAATCGAAACTTTCCATAATCCTGTCTTAGTGTGCGTCATATGTATACACAACATAATACTGTAGTTATACAACAGTGCAGTTTCGCCAAATAGAGTAATCAGGTGTAGCCGTTACAGTTAACAAAGAAGAGTCCATTGTATTTTAAAGGTAATCAGTTCAACAACAGCAAAGTATGCATCCCTATCGCACAAATAAGCTTTTGACTTTTCCAATTCAATACCAGTTCGAGTAGGCCCTACTTCTTGATAGACCTCCTCTACAAACCAATTACTTAACACATCAATGCATCAAGCCCTTGCGGGCATTGGGGGTTGCAACACGTATTGGACCCTCGTATTATCCCGATCTCTTTGATCTTTTCCTTTCTGCGAGAAATATTTAATTACATTTCCAGAAATGCTTTGTCGCTCTGCACACCCTCTCCACGGCTTTCCTGATATTGTTAATTATTTATCAAAAAATATTGAATAACAAGGGATGTGAGACGACTGCTTAATGCCAAGAGATGGAATTTGTAAGCATCCGTGTCGGATTTTATCTTTGTGAAATATAAATAAGATTCCGGGGAAGGGAACTTGTTGAATCATTTCAGAGGGCGAGAGTTGGGAAACAAAATCCAGTTGCTCATTTCTTCTGTGTAATGGTTTAACATTACCTTACTTTGTAAAATCAACGTCAAAAACAACAACAAAAACAAAATAATAATAATAAATGTATACAAGTGGTTCTTATACAAGACTACTGAAGGTAAAAATACGAAAATCTGAAGTTATATTTTTATGGAATCATAGACGCTAACTACAACAAGATTTTGCAAATTTTTGATTCTATACGTAGCTTAAAAATTGCAGAAATCAGGAAGTTTACTTCCAGCCATATAAAGAAAAAATAGTTGATTCGGATGAAAAGCTTTAAGAACACAATTTTAAGTTAAACCTAAGTTAGTTTATTCCATTTACTTCTATTACCATATAAAAAATTTTCGAATCATTCTTTAGAACCAAGAGCGTTTTAGGTGTAAAAAGTAAAGTACCTTTTATGTATAAATCAGTGACCTCTTTTTCATTCTTTTTTCGCGTTTCGGGTTGACTACCTCATCATCAAAAAATATATCTTTGAGTAGAGGTTGTCAAAACATTCAGATAAAAAAAGTTAACACATAAAAACGTAACACATTTTTTTTTAAACACAGTAGGGCGCACGTTATGGCTACCATCGACTGTATATCTGTAGTCTTATTAAATGTAGAATAGGTACATTAGCCTATCTTTAGTTAATAAAATTGTCAACTATAAAATAAACTTTAAAAATATTAAATGTAAAAAAACGTACTAACACACTGCTTTAATTTTCTTAATAAATAAATAACCCTAGATAGTCTTATACAAAGATTTTTAACCTGAGATTCCCAGGTAAGCTTACTGTCCAAATGCATACCCAATAATTTAACGGTATACAACTTACCTTTTGACTGAAATCTTTCTTAAATTTATGTATACATTTGCTCATTGTTTAACATTAGCCTCTATTGAAGTTCTCTCGGTAAGGTGGAAATGATTATTACAATAAAATCTCAATAGATAGATACATTCCATTGATAAATATTTTGAAATATTTTAGTTTTTCTTCAACAATTTAGCCAGCGTAACCCTAAGCAAAAAGACGCTCAAACCGTAAATTTAACAAATCTTAACTTGTCTATAACTTTCCAGCTAAATAGCCCAAATTACCAATGAGGAATTAACACGATAACATTTCATACAAATCGGATAGCTAGTTCTTGAGTTTCGTATGAAACAAACATGTACAACCTTTTCTTCTTTATAATATAATTTAGACCAGTACTTTTTTACTCAATCCCAAATATTGTTCCCCAAAATGTATAATAACATTTCCATAGCGCGATTTTTTTTAAATTATTGTCTTCCCGACAATTGTAAAACATTTTTTAAATATGAAAAATATTTTTTTAAGATTCGCTGTCTCAAAATAAAAAAGAAACTACGATATCACTTTTTGTATGTGTCTCTGTCACGTATATGTTCTGCAGGACGGATAAAAGGTTCAAAATGAATAATTTGTTAACCTGTGTTTATTCCAATAATCATGACCTATAACATGTTACTAATGATGTTTAAAGAGGTTAAAGTTACGAAACAAATTAAGATATTGTATCTTCCGGTATCATTTAAAATAGCTTTATTTAAGAATATGAAAACTATAGTTTAAAGAATTTTCCTACAGTTTCCTTCAACACTTCAAAACTTGTACTAATATAGCTGTTTTTCCCTTTTTAAATATTTTACGTTCTCAGTAAGCTTATCTAAATTGTAAATAGAAATGAATGTTTCTTTGTCATCTATAGACACAAAAACTTTTTTATCGGTTTTATTAAAAATTTCACAGTTTATCCATATTATTGCCAGGAGTGTTTATACGCTACAATTACTACAGACTAAGGGGTTGAAATAGGGTTGCTGTCATATACAATAAATATAAATTAAAGTAACTTCATACAAGCTATAAAGATAAAATTATGTAATACTAACTGTTATAACAATTATTTACAATTTGAGTCAAAGGGATGAAATTGAATAACTACCCTTAAAATTAAATAATAGGCTAATCCATACACTTACTTTTTATATATGTTAAAAAAGGGATGTTCAATAAATTCCAGACTTTTAATGGTCCAGCTCGCCTAAATAGTAATTCAAAGTATATAACAAAAAGTCCAGGTCGTATTCTTAAGTGACATAAAAAACATTTGCAGTTCAATTACATAAGTCAAATTGATGAAACGGGATAACTACCTTAAAACTAAGTACCGTTAATCATTTATACACATTAGTAGCATTGTTTTTAGAATACAGTCACTACAAACAAAAATATTAAAATTGGGTAGCTACCCCTATTCAATACAAAATAAATATCACTTATTTCCTATTATCCATAAAGTTAAATGTATGTATTATTCAAAAACAATTCTTAAGTGATACAAAACCAATTGAAATTGGATTACTTAAGTTAAATGAACGAAATAGGATAACTACCTTTAAAATTAAACAATAATTAAGATAGGCTAGCTACCCATATCAAATAAATTACCCTGATCGTAAGAATCTCATTTAAACCATAAGTCACTTCAAAATTAATGTTTCAATTCATTCACTAAATTTCATTTGTTAATTTAATCTAAGTATATATTTATATACTAAAATCAAGCAATAACGAAGCAATGCCCTTTCTTCTAGTATTGATATAAGTAATGGTTATTTAAACAACAGTTTCGATAATCAGCTGTTCCCTGGATCTACTGTTGCCAACTACGACCAAGAGATCTGATAATTTCGCTCGTTCAGTAATTAATTATAATACGACATTGTCACAATTGTACGCTTAATATTTACGTTTAAAAACCATAAAATCTAGTTTAGTAAAACCTAATGCCTGGCAATGTTCGTTAATAATAGGCTACATTTTGAGTCAAAATTTCTTTGAACTTTTTATTTCTGCTGTAGGAAACATCTTTTGTGTAATTCGGGCGCAAATAGGTACTTTTGCCCGCCCTTCGTTAAAGTCGGCTGTTAAAAATCTCTCCTTATATCATAAAAACAACTATTATCGTATGTAGCTTTTAACGAAAGTGTTGCTTAAAACACACCCCCCCCCTCCATTACTTAAATTATTTAATACTTCCGTAAGTATGAACACAAATATACAGGGTGTCCAGTAATTGCGGATCAAACTTCGGGAAATGGTTCTATGGGTCAAAATAGGAAAAAAGTTCATACAAACATAGGCCCGAAAACGCTTCGTGATAGTTAAGTTATGTGTAATAATTGGTTTGTTCAACTCGGCATCCTATACCAATACAGTAAATACTACAATATTTTATGTACATTTGCAGTCATTATCTTTAACTTAGCTATTATCCTTCATCCGATTGTTTTGACAGTTACACCATCCAATAGAGAATCAAACAGGCTAGAAAAAAGGTTTCTTGACATTTTTTGATAAAATGTACGGTTTTTGAGTAATTTAGATTTGAAATTTTCAAACAGCCGCTAATTTGAAATGCATGATTGGATTGAATCGCTTATTTTTCTTGAGATATATGATTGTTAAGTTAAACTTCATACAAAGTTTGAACTCAATCAATCAAACCATTCTCTAGATACGATTTATTTTGTACAAAAAACAAAATGGCGGATATCTGGAAAACGAAGCGTTTTCGGGCCTATGTTTGTATGAAATTTTTTTCTTATTTTGACCCATGAAACCATTTCCTGAAGTTTGATCCCGTAACAACTGGACACCCTGCCCAATTCGACGGGCATTACGAAAATTAATGCCAATTGATGCTTATTTATTTAAATTTATAAATTGATTTGATAATGCCTGATAAGTAGGCGAAACGGTCGTCATCTAACCAAAAAGCAAACAGGACTGCGATCAGAAATCCAGTAAAGGTATTTATGAAATATACTGGGTGTCCATTTTAACTGGGCTACCATTGTCATCTCTAAAAGAACAAGATTTGACACACTAACATGTTTTAAGCAACTAAAATGTTATGTGCCTACTCACGTTGGTTATGTATAGGTATCTTACAACTGTTATAGAAATGATATAGCCTATCTGTTTTGAGGTTAGAAGTTGATGAATATGAATATCTTTTTACAATATGTATTGTTTACTCCGTTGTTTTCTATGTCTGAATGCAGTCATGACAAATAAGTGTCGCATTAAACATTTTATTCTAAGACCTGCAAACTTTAAAATGGGGACTTCGCCTACTGTTTAGTGGCCATTAAAAATATGTATTTGCAATTTAGAAAATATGCCGCCAAGGGTATCCTTAAGAAATTCTTAAGTTGGCCGCCATATTGGAAAATGACGGCATATTTTCGAAATTACAAATTCATATTTTTTATGGGCACTAAAAAGTAGGTGAAGTCCCCCATTTAAAGTTTGCAGGTCTTTGAGTAAAATGTATCATTTCTATAACATTTTCAGTTTGACTGGAGGTACTGAAACTTTTGTAGCAATTATAATTCATACGTCTCAGATTTATATAAATACGAACACAAATTTAACTCTGCGTTTGCTCGTGTGATACACACTTTTATAATGTTGTACATAATACCTAACTAAAACAATCTCGGAATTTAAATATAGTCACGTATGCTCTACCCTGGCCACCTGGTTTTAATAACCCCCATTCACCGTGTCTGCTTCGTAGACTCTTATAATCCCCGACTGTTTTTATAAACTGCGACAATATAGGTTATACTAAAGTTTATCTTGCTATTGTATAGCGTTCAATAGAAAACAATATGGAACAAAATGCGGTTAGGGTTGGATTTAAAGGGAGGGATAAGCCGTGTTTACCCTCGCTAAGAAATATTCCGCATGGCTGGTCACGCAAAACCACTTTCCTCTGTAAAAATTAACTAAATCCTTCCCCTTGACAAATGGTTTTCTCGGCCGAGGTTGCGACTTGAAGGTACATTAAAGCAGTTCCGAAGGTTTGAAGCTTTGCTTTGTGGGTAAGTATTTACAAATTGTTGTTTCTGTTTTGTCTTCTTACAAAGAATCAGTAATTTGGAAGTTACATAAAAAAAAACTAAAAACTTATTTCTAATACCTAGATTTGCGTCTTTAAAATTAAAACCGATTTTTAAGAAATGACAAATGAATACGTTATTTTATTTTATTGAGATTTTATAAAATGGCTCCCATTTTTCTAAAGACATCGCCTATTTTTCATGTTAATAATTCGTCTGTTATAACGCAATATTCAACTATATTCGCCTTTTGAACTGGACATGGTGTTTTATGATTTTCATATTTTCTGGCAACGAATTAAATAGCCTACACTCTGTTACAATAAATGGTTTATTAAATATCTTAGTTATATGCTTGAATATTGGTTGCTGTACAACTTTGTAGCAAAACAACCCTTCCTAGCCGTTAGCGAGGCAACCTAGTGAGCAGAGTCGTTACGAAACAAGAACACTTTTAGAAGTAAGTTTTTAAGTTTAAAAGTTTATTACTAGTACTTACTTCAAGTAGCAATCTTGAGTTTAGTATATTTCAATACTTTATTACAGCTGTATCGGTATAACATATACCATCATCAGATGAATAAACACATACACACATAACACTGACACACATTACACATAAATAAATATGACATAAAAGTTCAGGTACTGCAGTACAAGTCAAAATTTAAAAAAAAAACTGACTTCCTGGTATGACCACATCTTAGTAGTGTGGAGGTCAACTATTCACTGTCATGAATTTTTTGACTTGTACTGCAGCACCTGAACTTTTATGTTATATTTATTTATGTGTAATGTGTGTCAGTGTTGTGTGTGTATGTGTTTATTCATCTGATGATGGTATATGTTATACAGAAACAGCTCTAATAAAGTATTAAAATATACTAAACTCAAGATTGCTACTTGACGTAAGTACTAGTAATAAACATTATTACAAAGCAATCAAAAGGCACTATGGAAATTATTAAGTTTAAAATTTATTTATGACATTTTTGTATTGAGTTATAGATTTTGACAAAATAATCCAAAAATTGACTCATACCTCAATCACTCCGGTACCCTTTACCCCATTTAGGATTATTTATTTTGTCGTTTTTATATAACTTGATTCCTGTTGATGTTATTATTTGTTTTAACTAACTTTACGGTACTATTTTATCGATATTCCGCAAACAATTTTAATTTTCCGAACCTCTGTTTCACGTTTGTGTGTGTGTGACAAGGTTATAGTAAAAGTTTAAAACTCTATATCATGCATGGTTTTATGATTTTGGACCAAATTTCTGAGCAAATTTTTATGATAGACATGTTGACAAAATTGTACAATTTACGTCAATTAAGTCACGTTTTGCATACCTTATTTGCCCTTTGTGATGTGACATTAACTTTATACTCAAGATATAAGTTTATACATTAAGTGAAGAAATATTTTTTGAAAAATAACATGTGCCTATAATTAGAGCTTTTATAAAAAATAATTTTATATAAATTCTAGTAATATTTAATTTACTAAAATCAATAAGAATGAAATATTTAGTTAATCAGGAATCATCGATATAAAAGGCGTAAGCAGAAATCTACCTGAATTGAATTCTTTCCACCAAAGAAGACGACAGTTACCTCAACCTACTAGCACCCACCTGCACTTATCTGCATCTAACTGCACTTACCAGCATATCCATGCATTTACCTGCAATAACCTGCACCAACCTGCACTTACCTGCATCTACCTGCACTTACTTGCACCTACCAGCACTTACGTGCATCTATCTGCATTCACCTGCATCTACTTGCACTTACCTGCACTTACTTGCACCTACCTGCACTTATCTGCACCTTCCTACCGTACCTACACATACCTGCACCTACCTCCACCTATCTGCACTTACCTCCACCTACCTGCACTTACCTCCACCTACCTCCACCTACCTGCACTTACCTCCACTTACCTATACAATTTTTTTTAGACCTAACCTGGGATTGTTAAACTCATTAATTCAGATACTATTTGGTGTCTATTATCTTACATCAATTTTGAGGAGGGGAAATCCATCATGAATACCTTGCTACTGCATGGGTAGTGCCGGACTCCTACCGGCTAAAACCACCTCCTCACTCCTTATAAGCTGTTATCTCCTACGGTGATCCTATACTCTTCCTCTTTCTGATTCATAATGCTTCTGATTAATTTTGCACCTGCCTGCCATGCACTTTCTAGCATCCGTTGGATTATTCGTTCTCCTCCACATATATGTTAAACAGCTCTTCTCTGTAAGCGTCCCATATTTTACATTCAAACAATGTATGTTCAACAGTGTCAATTTTCCTGCAGTAAACACATCCAGGATCTTCTCTAAGTCTAAACCTATGGAGGTATTGGTCAAACTCCCCATGGCCTGTTAGTACCTGTGTGATATAGTAGTGTACCTTTCCATATTTCCCGTTTATCCAGCTGACCATTTCTTGGATGAGCCTCTTAGTAAGTTTAAGAATACCATTGTCTACTGTCCACTTAAGCTGCCATTTCTTCAATGTAACTTTCCTAATGTTTTTTTTTTCGAAAGATGTTGTCTCCTCGAACTAGTCTAGCTCTCTCCTCTATAAAAATGTCTATGGGGGCACACCTGCCAATTCAACAGCCACGTCCGTCGAGACTGTCCTATATGTACCTGAGGGCTATTCTTATTTGAGTTTTTCTATAATTTCCTTGTATTTTTTGAATTTGAGAACTTCATGCCATATCGGTGACGCATGAAGAATTACCGAATAGGCCATATTCATAATTAGTAAGTGTCTTCTCTTACCTGCCCTAGGGCCAGATGTATTATGTATGATGCACTCCACGGCTTTAACTGTTATCTCTGCCTTTGTCACAGTACTGATAATAATGCTCCTTCATATTCATATTTCTGTCAAATATCACTCCTAAGTACTTAAGTGTGTTATTTGCACTGACATCTAGGTTACCCACCTGTGCACTTCTAAGTGGTTGTAAGTTCCTCTTCACCACCAGGAGGTTAATTTCTGTTTTGTTAGGTGCCAGCTTCAATTTCTTTTCTTCTAGCCATTTGTTAATTAAATGTATACTATTTTTTAGAGCCATCTCCAATTCCTATCGGTCTTTGGCTCTAGCCATAACTGCGAGATCATCTGTATACCCAACTAGCTCCACGCCTTCAGGATGGTTAAGTCGGAGCACTCCATCATAATATATGTTCCAGAGCAAGGGTCTCAGGACAGAGCCTTTCGGAACTCCGTTCGAGATGTCCGACCCTTCACTCTCTCAAACTAGCAACTTTCTGATGTCCAGGTAGCTCATAAAAATCCTTATAAGATATTTTTGGATACCTCTTATCACTAGTTCCTTAATTAATTATATCCATGGTGCACTATTAAATGCATTTTTGATGTCCATTGCAGCCATAGCACTGTAGCCGTGGCCTCGGTAGTTACCAACCTTAGCTATCTTTGCAATATCTTTGACAATTCTCATTGCATCCACCATACAGAAACCCTATCGGAACCCGAACTGTCTTTCACTTAGACCTCTAGAACTATTCATTGCATCGTTTAGTCTTTCTGCTATTAGCCTCTCAAGTAACTTGCCCGTTTTAATTAGCATGCAAAGAGGTTGATAAGAAGCATTATCTCTACTCCCTTTCTTCGGTTTTTCTATCAACACTAGCCTCGCTATTTTCCAGTCAGCCGGGAAATAGCAACTAAAGAGGAGCTCATTCATCAGCTCTCGGCAAGCTGCAGAGTGCATTCACGCTATCCTCCTAGTGACCTCCGCAGGAATGTGCGCTCCTTGAGGCCTGGCGCTTTACCAGTCTTAATACGATTGCCAGCCACTAAGATCTCCTCATCAGAAAAGGCATTTTTCATCCGTCTTTACCTCAGGGTAGTTCCAGTTGCTCTGTGAATGGCTGGGAAATTTTTTTTCCAATTTCAAGTGCTTTCTTGCCCGCAATGTGCAGCTTTTGGTAGTATCCTCAATTTTCCACATACTATTTTATACTATCCTATTCGCCTCTGCCTAGGTCAGGGCATAATTCCCTCCACACTTAGTTTTTGGAGCTACGGATTTTACTCTTCAGGGCGGCGTTTTGCAATTTCTCTTACTCCCTTCTATTTATTAATTTTTTTTTAACTATTGCTGTTACTCTCTTGTTGTCCCTGACAAACTTCCTTGTAAGCATGTAGGCATAATTTCCTAGCCTCAACTATTTCCAAGTTCCACCAAGGCACTGTTTTTATCTTATTTCCTCCAACTTGTCTCCTGGGAAAATCTTATCGCATGTCTCGGCGATCGCATCACACCACGAACGAGCAGCTCTAACAAACCTTCTTCTTTGTCTAGCTCCTAGTGCATTACTGAATTGTGGTCAAACACTGACATTAGATCTGGTGAGATCTTCTATCCTCTGTGTGTTGACCTAGCCTCCTCAACTTGTACTGTTGGGGAAAATTTATGGTCGCATGGTCGCTTAGGTTTTCCTCCGATGTGACTCTCCAGTCCCTCATGTATCTCGCCAGATCTGCTCTGTATGCCGTAATATCGATGTAAGATACACTTGAGCCTCTCCTCCATGGTCGCTTGTCTCCAGGGTTCAGTACCATGAAGTCCCTTTCATCGAGCCATTACGTGAGCTCAGTACCCCTTCGATCTTCATTAGGGGATCTCCACCATGGACTTTTGCGATAAAGTCACCAGCAATCACAAATCACCTACCTACACCTACCTACACCTACCTGCACCTACCTCCACCTACCTGCACTTACCTGAAATATGTAATTACGTTTTCTGTTTTGCTATATACGTTTATATTAATGTTTTGCCGACATATATTAAGTGATCAACTGTAGTTGGAGTTCTAACTCCGAAACGCGTTTGATCTAAGCAAAATAGGCCACACAATGGAACCAAATAAGGCGATAGTTCATTTATTACTACATATTGTAGACACAGTTATTTTAAAACCATTAAATTACTGCATATCACGTTATAGTCATAGTAGACATCAACCTCTAACGCGTTTGGTGATAAGTTGAGTTAATCTCAGAAAATAATAACTATATATTATATTCTCTACAAATAAATGCATCTTTATCAAAACAAAAAGCAAAATAATAATTGGACCAGGCAGCTGAACCACCAAAATTAAATTTATATGTTTTAGGGTTTCAACCAACTGTTTTGGGAATTGATCCATTCATGGTAGCGCTGAATATCTGCCTCTGTTTACGAAATATATAAGTAGAATTTGTTTACTCCTAAACCTTCAGCTTCGCTCCTTCGTTCAACTCTCAGCTAAAACACTCACTTTGCAGTTTGCACCTCGACCTTAAGGCCACGGGTTATGGATTGCTTCGCATCGTACAAACTCGGTCGACGGCCTCGAATCAGAAGATGCCTCTACGACAAAATCCCATACGTGGATTTGAACCGGGTACTTTTATGTGATTTTAATTTTTGATTGATTTTGGGGAAATAACATTGGCTATGAGGTCATGTAAAAAGCAATATGTGCAGAATGATCTCCTATATATACATTTGTTGAGATAAATCGTAAAAAAAGGATTACTTCCTACCTAAAAACGTGCTTCCGGTTGTTTGATTTGTTGGCTAACTACCTCGTCTGAGCCATTTAGAAAACCCACGTGTGTACCAAATTTGACCAAATCGGAAGTAAAGTACGGCCGTAATATAATTTTTAATAACATCCCACAACGTGTTCTGGGGACCATGATCGGTGGTCATTTACTACTCCCGACCTTGGGTCTTACTATAAGGGTCCTTGCAATAGCTCATCTTTCCGATATAAATTTCCGTTTAATAGAGGATAAAAAGTGGAATATTCACACTGTAAAAGCATTACGAACCACCACTAGGCAGTAAAAATTCACTAAAACACAATCTTACAAAAAATTGCGTCTAGAAAAATTTACAAAGTTTTTGTAACTTATTTTCCACTTCCTGGATTTTTAAAGTGCTGATTTGTAATAAATATGCTGTCATATCGTCTTTCACGCTATGATATGAAACCAGCCAAAATAGGAGCGATGCGTTCAGTGTTGTGTTTGAGCAAATTTGGTGTTTTCGAAAAGGTAAAAGGTTTTGAAGGATCTTTGTTAACAAGCAACAAACTATGTCATTGGACTCAAAGAATAAGATGTGAAGCGTGTCGAAGAAGCATAAAAGGCGATAAAGGGACTGGAGGAAAAGGCCCACAAAGTAAAAAGAATAATTAAAAGATCGCTTGAAGTTGTGGTGTTCAATGATGACACCTAGCTATAGTTTTTTTTAATGTGTAATGTTTTAAAATTTAATAAAATTTTTACTTCAGTTTTCTTGCATTTCTAAAAATGCTATTTTTTTACCCTTCTTATTTTTATTTGCCAATGTATTTTCACTAAATACGGTACAAATACTCTTGGTAAGCTGTTTAGCAATAATAACAAGCCAGATTATGTAGAATTTTTTCTTACAAAAAAGTTTAAAAAATGATGATTTACTTTAATATCTTAAAAATTTATTTTTGGCTTTGCAAAGTTGTGATTCTTATTGCTGTTCTAAATAAGCTGTACAAATTGCACAATATGTCAGCATTTACTTAAGTTATGAGCACATAGTTGACATTACCCTGGAACCGCCAATGCTAAGGAAAATAGATTTTTTGGCGTTTGCAAGCGTTTTTTAAAAATTCGCAAAAAATAGTAAATAAATTCAAAAGTGTTCCATAGCTTTTTTGTAGAGAAAGGTTCATAAAATGTATATATGCCAGTTAAAAAATTTTAGATGTAACATTTACAAAGTTATTAGTCCAATAAACAAAAAAAATTTCAGTTACGAAAGGTAAAATGTTTAGCATTAGGCCTACATAAAAAGTAGTAAACATGTTTTGTAATATTTTTCAGAAATGTAAAGAAAGTTTCGTAATTTAGTTCTAATTTTTGTTTTGGGGGTTTAACGTCCTGTTTTAGTTCTAAATAGAACTGTATACAAATATTTATCAATTTCAAATTTCTTATTTTGAAAACATCAGTTTTTATGTTCCTACTACAAAACTGATAACAAAACTAAGCCTAGTTTGAATAGTAATTTAGGAATATATATTTTGCCCAAAAATGAAATATTATTATAAGAAATTGTAGAGAATAAATCAAAGAATTGAACTGTATACTTGTAAATTATTATTTCGTAAAAGAATTTGACTTAGTTTTAATTGAATCACAAAATTAGATCAAACGAATTAAACTTCATTAAACTAGATACATTTTAGTGTTAATGTCTGTTTGAATGGTTATAAGCAATGTATACTCAACTGGAATAATACCATTCATTCACTCGATACTTACAAAAATTTGTTTTGATCTATTATTTCAAATTTGTTAATGCACATTTTAATTATTAATTTGAAACGCATAACTATTTTAAATGGTTTGTTTAATGGAGATATATTTATGCTGGTAGGGATACAACTTTGGTAATATCCAATTCTCGAAACGGTAGTTTACCCTTAAAACTAAATTTGCCTAATATTCAACTACTATAAGACCATACAGTTTTGCAAAAATGTTAATACTGTATTGTTAAAACAAAAAACTAATTAAAACATAGAAATGAATTGATTGCTTATTTATTAGGTTTTCAATATTTAGACCAATTTGACTAGCATTTTCTATGGGTGTTCCCCAAATTTTACTAACCCTATTTTATTACTGGCTTTAGTAAACCAAATAACATCTTTATTGCAGTGTTACCGCCCTTACTTAACAAAAACAAGTTCTCCCGTCATCCGAATATATCTACAGTCACCAAGTTCACGGCGTGCCCGCTAGATAGGGATAGCATTCTGTTTAATAAAGACGTCTTGGTATTGTGAGTCAAACCGTAAAGAGATGGATTTATTTATTATTTCCTGCTTTTGTATACATTAGTTAGTTTATAGCGCGATTGTTCTGAAATGTTAAACTGAAACACTTGTAGCAACTGTCTCTTTTAATCAAAGAATTATTATTTATGGGTTACGGAGTGAAAGAACACATAAATATGGAAATATTAATGTTTCCTTTTTTTAATTAGTGTAGCCCTATCACTTAGCGGAATCATTTGTGATGCTTCACCATTTCAGACATGTATCAAACATTTTAACTTCATTAATTATTTGATATACTATTAATAATAATAATAATAATAAAACTATTAAATTTTAAAAAATAAAAATATTAGTTCTCTTTTTGTGTGAAATATAAAATTTGATACTTATTTATTCATAAAATTGTAGTCGCTATAAATACTAACTGAAATAAAATATTAGTCGGTTGTGTCATATAAGCTATTGAGGTAGGAAGTCAAAAGTAAAAGAGTATTTGTTACAGATAGAAAATACCATTGCTTGCCTAAACTTTATATTTGAACATTTTTGTACGCTAAAATTTTGGAAAATAAATAATTACGTAAGTTATTTTTATAGTTTCGGGACTATTTAAACAATTTTTATAAGTAATTGGCAAAGTGGCGTTTCAAAAACTACGATGGCTTTTTGTGTGATATTCAATTACTCGTTTTTCATTAGTCTTATATGATAGCAAATTTTTTTTAAATATATAAATAATAACTCATACATCCTTTCTCAAAATTTCGTTACAATTATAATTTTCCATCCATTTTAAAGAAATAAAAATATCTAAAAATTGTTTCTTTTAACAAAACATTTTATATAATATTTCATTTAAAACAATAAATAAATAAATGCATTTTTAATAAAATTCATTAGATTATTAATATGAACAATAATGAATGAATTAATACAATTACAAATCTTTGAAATCAACCCGATGAGAGATTTACAAACTGTGTTCAATTACTTACTTAAAATAAAGACTAAGTAGAAGACATTCTCAGTTAGGTTAGAGACTTGAACACGCAAAGTGTCTTTGAAGAGGTTGCCTTGTTATTAGCGAAGACAGCTGCTATTGTGCCACTATGGGATACTATATCTTAATTTGATATCCTAAATACTTGATTATTTGGGAGCCGGGTCGGTGCCCGCGTGACCACGTCTTCTGTCAGCCGAAGAGATAATTTATGTAATTTATTAAACACACATCCAAAGAGCCGCAACCTGTGCCTTATGTGCGTGTTGGGAGACTTCGTCCCAGTATTCAGAAGGTAGGACTTCCTTGTAATGTGTGTGTTTAGGAACGAACCGCACAAAATGGAGTTTATGAGTGTAAGCTAAAATTAGTAATCCGAACGATAAGTATACAAAATAATGTAGTCAAATAAAATATTTATTTTGTCAGAATAACAAAGCTATACAGGGTGTTTCTGAAGAAAAGTGCCAAACTTTAAATACGTAGCTGATTCCTCTCTTAAAAATAATTAACTTCATACAATTCAAAATTTTGTATTTTTCTAAAAGATCTTTAGAAGCATGTAAGATGATAAATTATAATTTTACATTCGCAATTTTAATCTGTTTATTTATATGGAGTGTATAAAGTCCCGAGACAGCTTACCGTTCCAGTAAAGCAAAGAAGCTTGGTATACCTAAAGTATACTGCTCCTGAAAAAGCAACTTTACGCATTTTCCTTCAGCTGAGGGGTACGGCCCACTTGGAGTCAGAACAAAATCTTAAATGAAAGCATATTATGTCAAACTGTTGGTAGAAAACAATACACAAATCCAACCTCAAACGGAAAACTGAGTCGGAAATGACAACTTTCCACAATTAATTACTTCCCACAAATTGTCTATACTTTACCGAGGTTTAATATTTTTAGATTAACACCTGAAAAGGGCGTCAACTGATGTTTCTTACAAAAAAACTTCATAAGTAAGATTTTATTAAATGGCTTATTAAATGATAACAATAGTAGGGAGTCAGGTAAACACGTAAAAGGGGTACAAAGAGTCCAGCTGTCGATCAGAAAAGGCACGGAGTCTTTGTCCGCCTGTATGAAATATTTTTTTATCGACCCTTCGTTGAAGTGTACCCGGACTCATCACATAAAATACAGTACGAAGGAGAATACCTTATCACATCCTATTTATTTCCAAAGGTAATTACGATTTTGTTAATGTACAAAATGAAGAATTTTTAGCAAAGAAATTGTTTTCTGGCCTATGTTTGAAGTATGACAGATGCCTCCTAAAACTTGTCTGCAAATAGACATAGAATGAGATACCGTATTATTTCTATCTCGTTTCTATAATCTATTTCATTCAAATATTTGATAAAGTATTTTAAACAAAGAAACTTTGTTAGGAGTGGTGAACATTTAGTTAGGGTTTAAATTATTTAAAAAAATTAATTATTTAAATCTATAATTTTAAACAAACTTATACGATAACCGAAGAAATTTTGCTTTTATGAAGACCACAAATCACTTTGAGTGTTAGAACAACTGTTATGCGTCGACACCAATATTACCGCAGCTTTGACTTAGGTTCTTGAGAGAAAATCGGTTGTTTCCTGCTCACTGTAAACAGCTGTGTAGAAGCTTAGTTCATCCTTTTGTGGTGTTTCAAGTCTTTTCTGAAGAAAGCAGAAGGTCGCTTATCAACAGGCAATCGGACAAGGGAGGGTAAATAGGGGTTGCAGCGGCGTAGTGTCCCTAGTGGAGGAAGCTTTATCGCTGTTATCTGATCTAGAGATACTGCAGACTTAAGCCATAACGGTTCTAAATCTGATAATTCCTTTTAGGTTAAAATATTTATGATAAAGGATGAACAAGCAACAGCAGGCACAGCAATATTAGTACTAACACTATAGTTAAGAAACTCTAATTATTATGAAGTTATTAACAGTTAAAGCAAAATTTGTGAGCTACCATTAACAATAAATAAAAAAAAAATCATTTACAAATTCTTAATCTTATTATTTTTCTTTTCTTTTTTTATTCAGTACACAACACTACCTAAATCGACTTATTTGACTTTGTATAGCCTACATAGAGATTATACAGAGAGTTATTTTACTTTGTATAGCCTACATAGAGACTTATTTTACTTTGCATAGCCTACATAGAGAGTTATTTTACTTTGTAT
>JAGFPH010000035.1:101399-123078 GCA_018207615.1 Philaenus spumarius
AAACAGAGAGTTATTTGACTTTGTATAGTCTACACAGAGAGTTATTTGGCTTTGTATAGCCTAAATAGATAGTTATTTGACTTTTTTTAGCCTACATAGAGAGTTATTTGACTTTTTATAGCCATCATAGAGGGTTATTTTACTTTGTATAGAATACATAGAGAGTTTTTTCAAAAAGGAAAATTATTGATTTCTCCGTCTGTTTGAAAAATTTATATATTAACCCTAGACCTGATAGTAATTACGACTCATTTGAAAGTTTGTAAAGTAATAGAGTAGTAATATACAACTCATTGATCAGATGTTGATTTGCTCGTCCTCTGCTACGTCGAAGAAAGTTATACCAATAAATGTTTTAGATTATATCCTACAAATCTATAGTAAAATAATCGATGGTTGTGTTATAGTTGGTTTGTACACTGGCCAAAAAGAAATTCAAACTTCATGCGCTTCCCAGGTGCCTGTAGAGTAATGCTGCACTACTTGTTATTAGTTTTTTAAGCAATAAGTTTCTTTGTGTTGTATATAACTTTACAAATGTAAGGTGATATATTTTTTGCATAACAAAACAGTGAACATGTTTTACGTTTTACTTTTCTTTCTAATTTAATTTGTTTTCAAGCTGCAGGAAGTGAACCATATCTTTTGACAGTTCAGTAATGCTACGGAAAGCCTATGTGATATTAGTTTATATGGAATAACTTGTTTTGTGTTGTACAAAACTGTACATAAATGTGAGGATCTATTTTTTTTTCGAAATGAAAATGCGATTTATTTTTTATATTTTACTTTTCTTTCTAATTTAATTATTATTTAAGCTACGGGAAGTGAAATAAAAAAACACTCATTTATCAAAAAATAACATTTTATGAACACAGATTGGTGACTTAGTTATAATATTTTCATTTTCTATAGTTAATTCAGAAACTAATAATATATAATATGCAACAATATGATTGATTTATATAAAATGTTTTTTATGATTTTTCAAACCGACATCTGACTGAAGTGATAAAATCACCTATAATTACGAATTTAACCTGTCAGTTGTAGGGTTAAACGTAGATTGGGAGCATTAATTAAAATGCATAAAAGTTTTCAGAAAATTATTTTAAAATTTGAAACTTATTTGGAAGCTTAGAGAATATTTTACGACAATTTTGAAAAAACTGTTCATTTTAAAATCGAATTAATAAATGGTGTATTCATTTCATCTTTTAGAAAGGTGATTTTATTAATGATGTAATTTAAAACAATTTTCTATATTTAAAATTATTTGTTTATACTATTATTTGTATAAACTATATATTTTATTATTCATGTTTTACTTAGAACATTAAACATTTACTGTTTATTCGTAAAACAAATTAGCTTAACTCAATTTCAAATTCATTTAGTTGTATCATATATGCAAAACTCTTTTAATCGGTAAATTGTATTTAAAACGTTCTTGTGCATAATTAGCTCAAAGTACATTTCAAGTTTTAATAATATATAATGTAATGGACGAATGCTCCGCCAGATATAAACCAATTTAAACACGAGTTTAATTACTCATTAAAATAAGTAAACATAATTAAATGAAACATTTATTGACACAGGACTTGATGAATTATTTACAATAAAACTAGGTTTACCATTAAGGGTGTATTTAAAGTTTGAAATAAATTAGTTATATTTATGTGACAAAGCTGTAGCATGTGTGGAAACTAACTATGTACTGAATGAAAAGTAACTAATTGCAATTGTACTGTCATGAAATCAATGTTCATATAGTATATGTAATGAAGATATCATTATTTAATGACATTTCTAACAATACGCATTTTTAGGCTATGTTCAATTTATGATTACCTCATGTCATAATCTATAGTTACTAGCTGCATAAACTCAAATTTATTCAAAAACTGGATCGGTGGATTTTTGTTTGCTAAACACTGATTAATGTAACAGAAAAAATAATGTGATGTTATTTCACAGACAATATTTTAATTGTTGGTTACTATCTCCAATGCAAATTTTAAAACGTAACATTATTTTGGTGACTGAAATTAAAAGAGTCGGTGAATTTATGCATGCTTTGCGGTTTTTGGTTTACCTTCTTAAAAGAGACATTTAGCAACCGTTAAAGGTAGGCCTACTAAGATGAGTTAGAAACCTTCATAGGCGGAAATTTATACGAATTAAATACAATCCACAAAAATATTCTTTCGCAATTTTGCTATGTCCGCAAAACATATACATTTTCACGGACAATTTTTGTGTACTTTAAAATTAAGGGGGTTCGGTACGGCAAAATATGAAAAATTTTCAATTTTCTTTTTTTTAAATTTTATTAATTTAGGATATTTTCTGAAGAGTTTTATGCAAAAATTATTAAAATCCGATGTCGGGAACTATTTTTATTTTTATTTTGAAAAATATACTACACAACAAACATTTTAGGTAACCAGGGAAACGAAGGTATTTATTATAGTATTACAATTTTATGTTGCTAAGCTATGATTTAGTTTTAGGAGTTGGTAGACCTGAGTTGTGTATAAGCATGCTGAACATTTCACAGCTGTTTTTGTTTAGCAGAATAGCTGAAATAAATATTTATATTGTGACAAATTATTTAGTATTTGTTTTGTGTGTTGTGTACTGTATTATTTGTTTGAAGTGTACGTTATACTTACAAAATGCCTAGAAGTACAAGAATTTTTAAGAAAAGGAAATCAGAATTTTTCAAGAAGAAAGTGAGTGTAGAATCTGAAAGTAGTTGTAATGGTGATGTTTTAGAAGTTAGGTTAGAAGAAAATGAGATCACTCCTAGGCCTATGTCTAATAATGATACAGATAGTGTTGTCAGTTCTTCTAAAGTGAAACTAGGTAATATTTCTGAAAACTATGAGAATATTATTGATAAAGAGCCTGACTTAGTGAATGAAATAGTTAATTTAAACCATTTCATGAAAGTTATTTCTGAAATAGCGGTGTGTAAACAATGTAACGAACCCATCAATTTTAAAATAAGGAATCGTGTAGGCCTGTTCTTTTCGGGAAACTTTTCATGTGTAGGATGCAAAGAAAAAGCATTAGCTTCATATGAAAACTCTTCTGCCTTACCGAATAGACCTCAGGATAAGAAATTATACGATATAAATGTACGATTAGTGTATGGCATGCGTACTATTGGCAGAGGCCAGACGGCTGCAGCTACTCTGTGTGGAGTACTAAATTTGCCCCCGCCTCCTTCACGGTTCTTCAAGTATACAGAACTTTTAGGGTCTTCAACTGAAGATGTATGTTTTAAAATTATGAAGGAGGCTGTAGAAGAAGCAGTGACAGTGAATGAAGGTGGGAGGGATTTGACCGTTGCCATAGACGGCACGTGGCAGAAGCGTGGGCATACTTCGCAAAACGGTGTCATCACTGCAACATCTGTGGATACCGGTAAGGTAATTGATGCAGAAATATTATCCAAGCATTGTCGTTGTAAAGACAGGTTTATTGGACAACACAGTGATAAGTGCAGGGCAAACTATCAGGGAGTAAGTGGAGGCATGGAAGTAGCCGGAGCTCGTGCGATATTCCATCGGTCATTACCTTCTTATAATGTTCGATACGTTGAATACCTAGGCGACGGCGATTCAAAAGGTTTTGCTAGTGTTGTGGAAAGTAATCCTTATGGTAATGAATGCTCAGTGAAAAAACTTGAATGCATAGGGCACGTGCAGAAGCGCATGGGATCCCGTCTAAAGACTTTAAAACTAAAAGAAGGTAAAACAAAACAAACTGACGGAAAAACTATGGGTGGTCGAAATAGACTGACAGAAACTGCCATATTATCAATACAGAAATACTACGGTCTAGCCATTCGTAGGAATACAAGTAGTTTGAAAGACATGCAGCAAGCAGTATGGGCTGAATATTTTCACTTGTTGTCAAGTAACGCCAATCCTCAGCACGGGCTTTGCCCAAAAGGAAGTGATAGTTGGTGTAAGTACCAAATGGCCATGGCTTCAAATGAACACTACGACCACTCAAAACATTTTCATCTCTCTTCAGTCATCATGGAGAAGATAAAACCTATTTTTAGAGACCTAAGTGCACCTGACTTACTTCGAAAATGTCTCCATGGTAGATCGCAGAATCCAAATGAGTCTGTAAACCAAATAATTTGGTCTCGCCTACCAAAAACCGTCTTTGTAGGCCTACTAACTCTACACTTAGGAGTGTATGATGCCATCAATTCCTTCAACAAAGGAAATATTGCAAGATGCATGGTTTTGAAACACCTAGGAATGATAGTTGGACATAACTTCTGTGAAGCCATGAAAAAGTTGGATATAACACGCTTACAAAAAGCCCAGCGCATGGTTTCTAGTGTAGCCAAAAAAGCTAGGCAAGCTATGTCAAGTGCTAAGAGGAAGCTGGAAGACCAGTGGGAAGAGTTAGAGGATCCTGATAACCCCAGTTATGGAGCAGGATGCCATTAAACTAATGTTGTAGGTTAGTAAATTCACTTTTAAACATATTCATGATCTTTATGTGCGATTTCTCAAACTTTAACTTTTTTTAACATATGTACCTTTTTCTCAGGAACCACTAATCAGAATAAGATGAAAAAAATTACAGCTGTACTTTACATCAGTATACACATTCTGAGCACAAGACATTAAAAAAAATATTTGTAATTTTTGTTTAAAAAAATTATTATTTTGTCGAAAATTTAACATTTTTAATTTAATTTTAAAAAATATTTTAAGAACTTAATTAAAACATTTTTTGCGCTTAAATTGTTAAGAAAGGTTGATATAATATTGTCCTAAAGTTTAATCATGATAGGCCTAGAGGATCCTGAAAAAAAGGTACACAAAGTTTCATAAATTAACATTGAAAGGATAGGCCGTACCGAACCCCCTTAAATGTTTAACAGGAAAGCATCTACATTTATTTTTCGAAATATTGCTTAGTGCATACACAATTTCGTGGTCCGTAAAACAGTGAGAGAGACAGAGATTGTATAAAACTTTTGAATATATCATAAAACACATAAAAAGAATAACAACATGAACAAAGGAAAATATGAGGAAACTCTTTTCAGAGATATTTTTAGTGAGGAAAGGAAAACAAAAATTTTTTTAAAGATAAAATACAAAATAAACAAATATGATTGGAAACAAAACCACAAACAAAAAATTAGACTGGCAAAACCTATAATGCAAGTAATCTTGAAATACGGTATTTAAAAACTCACAAAACCTGAAATAAACCAGCAGAAGCAAACATCTTGTTTATAAATTAGAAAAGTCAAAGATGGGATTTATATCTGACACGTACACAAACTAAAGAATAAAAATAATAATACGAAAGGTACCATTCTGAAACCAATACAAGAGAGAGAGGGGGAGAGAGATAGAGAGAAATCGAAGGTGGAAGAGAGAGATTGAAACTAATTGACCCATTGATTAAAACAAATTTATATTATTTGACAAAACTCTCTTTCTGATATTACATAATGTAATTCATACTTAACATAAAAAGTCAATGAAAACAAAAAGAACGTATTACTAAATAAACTGAACTTATTTAGTAATGTTACAAAACACACCTCAATTAAATTAAAAGTTTCGTTAAGGATGTACAATTAATTGACAAGAAACAGTATAACAATAAAACACAATAAATAGTAGAAAATCACTTATAATTAATATTACAATAAATAGCATGAGAAAATTACTGTAACTTTATTGTTTTTTTAGCAAAAAATATGTTTGCTAAAACATTTGAAAATAGTTTAATCCCTGAGTTATAGTAATTGAAGTAAATTGTTTAAAAATAACAATAACTTTTCAAATGGGTTAAACTTTTCTTATATATAAATCACGATTATAATTTAATTATCTTTAAGAGAAGATATAATAAACTATATAATGTTTATTTTACAATTAAAATTACTGATTCGGCGAAAATGTTGTCGCAAATCACATAGTACAGAACTAATAGTTCAAACAAATGTGTATTCATTATTCCAATAGATTGTAAGTTTAAAATATGGCTTGCAGGTGGCGTTGTGTGGAGCATGCGCGTGTATAGTGCTGCAGCCTGGCGGGACAATGCGGCGTTGTTCAGTCGGGCTAAAAACGTGTATTCAACTCGCAGGCCTTCAGTCATTATGTACTAAGCACTCGAGAAGGTTGAACGCGCGTCAGTCCTTCTCGCAAATATTAAAGTCGCGCCTATACTAAAAGTGATTAAGTCAAAGTTTGTGCATCTACGGACTACAAGAATTGTGTTTTCATGTTTTACTTATTGTGTGTGTGTTTTAAAAATAAAACAGTGTTTTAATTGGATTAATCATCGACAGTTTTTAATATTTATTAAATAGTTTTTTGTAAAAAAAGTGAATATGGTTTTTAAAACATGAATAATTTGTATTAATTTTATATTGTGACGTGGATATATTAGAGTGTGACCATGTTAATTAAGGATATATTTCGGATGTGTTTTTAAAATCAGTGATCATGTCTGGTGTACCCGGGTTAGGATTAGCGATAGTGTTAGTATTGTTCGCTTCCACTGCGTTCACTAAACACCCGACTCCCGAACAATGTTCCGTGACCATGGATAACAACGAAACCGGAAAGTTAGCGGTCTCCTGTAGTTTTCGTACTATCGGTTCCGACGTTACCAACCTGACTGCGGTACAGAGCGAGGGTACGGTACGTTTACGAATCGATTGTAGCGATGTTTTATTATTCGAAAGTCTGCTTCCACCAAGATTCTTCCAAAGGTTTCATCAATTGGAAGATTTATCTCTAGTCAATTGTAAAATATTAGAACTGCCTTCTGACACTTTCGACGGTCTTAGAGAACTTAAAAAATTGTCGATAAGCACTCATAATTTGGACTGGGGTACTGCTAAAACTTTAGAAATTAGTACAAGGGGTTTCGAAGGTTTGCGTGAACTCCAAGTGTTAGATTTAACAAAAAGCAACGTACGTTCCATTCCAGACGATGTTTTCTGTTCTTTAAACAATTTACAAGTATTAAATCTCACTAGAAACAGTATTCGTGATGTCAATTCTGTCGGGTTCCCACCTAAACGTCCGAGAGACATTATGGAAACTGTTGTAACTGTGGCTAGGGAAGAGTGTTCAGGAGACGACGACTTACGTTCTTTGGATCTATCTTACAATGAAATTAAGAGCCTTTCGGACGATTCAGGTATAACTAGATTACGTCGACTACAGAATTTGTTTCTACAACAGAACGACATATCCGACTTGGGTACGAATGCTTTCAACGGATTGATTTCATTGCGTGTTTTAAATATGTCGAACAATAAAATAGAATTTCTTCCCGAAGGAATATTCGCGTGTTGTCGCGAGATTCGGGAGATTCACCTGCATAATAATTCTCTGTACGAACTGTCTCGCGGGGTGTTTCATAGGTTAGAACAGTTGTTGGTGTTGGACTTGTCGAATAATCAACTTAGCAGTAATCAGATCGACGATGGGACGTTTGTAGGTTTAATTAGACTTATTGTTTTAAATCTATCTCATAACGCTCTGACCAGAATAGACGCGAGGACGTTTAAGGATCTGTCGTTTCTGCAAATCTTAGATCTGAGGAACAATTCGATCGGTTTTATCGAGGATAACGCCTTCCTACCGCTCTACAATCTCCACACGTTAAACCTGGCCGAGAACCGGATCCATCATATCACCTCCCACCTCTTCAACGGACTCTTCGGCCTCAGCAAACTTACTCTGAATAATAATCTGATTGTAAACATCGATCCTCAAGCTTTCCGTAATTGTTCCGATCTCAAAGATCTCGATCTCAGTTCGAACGCGATACAATACGTTCCCGAAGCTCTAAGTGTACTGTCCCTTCTGAAAACATTAGACTTAGGTGAAAACCAAATAAGTGGTTTTAATAACGGTTCTTTTAAAAATTTAAATCAGTTGACCGGTCTTCGATTAATCGATAATAATATTGGAAATCTGACGAAAGGAATGTTTTGGGATTTGACCGGACTTCAAGTGTTAAATTTGGCGAAAAATAAAGTCCAACAAATCGAAAGAGGAACGTTTGACAGAAATACCCAGTTAGAAGCGATCAGACTGGACGCTAATTTTTTATCAGACGTGAACGGTGTATTTACGACTCTGGCTAGCTTATTGTGGCTTAATTTATCCGAAAATCATTTACTCTGGTTCGATTACGCGTTTGTGCACGGTAATTTAAAATGGTTGGACATTCACGGTAACTATATTGAAAAACTCGGCAATTACTACAAGTTACAAGAATTACATATTCGCACGTTGGACGCAAGTCACAATAGAATTAGAGAACTTAATGAACTTTCTATTCCTAACAGTGTTGAAGTGGTTTTTATAAACAATAATTTTATTGCGAATGTGAAAGTGAATACGTTTTTGGAAAAAGTAAACCTCGCTAGAGTAGACATGTATGCTAACGAATTAGTTAAGCTAGACCAAAACGCCCTCAGATTGCAAGAAGTTCCCCTAAATAAGTCGTTGCCCGAATTCTATCTCGGCGGCAACCCTTTTCATTGTGATTGTTCCATGGACTGGCTCCCCGTTATAAATAATATGTCCCATCTACGTCAATATCCACGCGTAATGGACTTAGAAAACGTAATGTGTAAAATGACGTATTCGCGTGGAATGATACACGTTCCGGCGATCGACGCTAAACCTTCTCAGTTCGTGTGTACTTACGAAACCCATTGTTTTGCCCTGTGTCATTGTTGTGATTTTGATGCTTGTGATTGTGAAATGACGTGTCCTAGTAATTGTTCTTGTTATCACGATCAGACATGGAGTACGAATGTCGTGGACTGTTCCGGACAGAATAACGATCAGATACCTCGAAGGATACCGATGGACGCTACGCACGTGTATCTGGATGGAAATAATCTGAAAGAACTTCAAAATCATGTTTTTATTGGAAGAAAAAACATGCGGATTTTGTACGTAAACGCGAGTAGAATTGAAAGTATACAAAATCGTACTTTCAACGGACTCAGTGCTTTGCAAGTTTTACATTTGGACAATAATTTAATCAAACGTTTAAACGGTTTCGAATTCGAACACCTCGCCCACCTCCGTGAACTATATTTACAAAATAATCAGATTTCTTTCATCAGCAATTTAACCCTACTACCTCTTCGCTCTTTAGAAATATTACGATTGGATGGTAACCGTTTAGTTACGTTCCCGGTTTGGCAACTCACTTTGAATTCTTATTTAGTCGAAATCTCATTAGGCAACAACGAATGGTCGTGCCGTTGTAGGTTCCTTCAAGAACTGCAGATGTGGGTCTCCGACAACGTCCAGAAAGTGATCGACACCGATGATATCTACTGTTACGTCAACGACTCGAAACCTCCTTACCGTCGACCCGTCGACTTTAACAATACAGGATGCAGTGATTATTATTCCGGGACATCAGTCATTCAGAGCATCATCGTCTCCGACTACCTCCCGATGATGATAGTGACTTTGTCAGCGTTTGTTATCGTCGTGTTGTTAACCATAATAATGTTCGTGTTCCGAGACCACGTCAGAGTCTGGTTGTATACAAAGTACGGGATCAGATTGTTTCAATTCAAAGCGGCTTCGATGAAACACTACGGTGAAGATAGGGAGAAGTTATACGATGGGTATGTAGTCTACAGTCCGAAGGACGAAGAGTTCGTGTTACAGAGCATCGTTGCGGAGTTGGAGCACGGAAATCCGTCTTTCCAGTTATGCCTTCACTACAGGGATCTACCGCACCATGCCGTCTCGTCGACTTCACCTTACCTCCAGCATACCACTTCACCCGTCGTCGTGGAAGCCGCCGAAGCTAGTCGTAGAGTAATTCTCGTGTTATCCAGAAACTTTCTACAGACCGAGTGGTCGAGATACGAGTTCCGTTCTGCACTTCACGAAGCGCTGAAAGGTCGGATATTTAAACTCGTCCTCGTCGAAGAAGGGAGTATTTTACCAGAGGCCGAGTTGGATCCGGATCTAAGGCCTTATTTAAAAACAGGTGCTAGGATACGTTGGGGGGAGAAACGTTTTTGGGAAAGGCTTAGGTACGTCATGCCCAGCGCCGACAGTCAACGTAAATCGTGTAACTACAGAAGAAATATAAACAATTACAGTTTAGACGCAGCGGTCCACAGGAGTAACACGGGCCACAACCACGCATACCTTCACGAGAAGACCAAACAACCCTCCCCTACATTACAACAACACATCAACAACCATCCTCTGTTCAAAGCAGCCGCGGTCACGAATAACGAAATGATGGTTCCTCCAGCGTACTCGTCGAGTAGTACGTTGTCCAGGACTCCGACAAAACAACCCCAACAAGAAGATCCGAATTATTCTTCGGCTACTACGGCGACTCCGTCTCCCAGACCCCTTCATAGACATCACGGATACGCCAACCCCGACAGACCGTCTTCCGAGCATATCTACTCGTCGATAGACTCTCCTGATTATCCTTCCTATGAAAGAGGATCGGCGAGGAGAGCGGTCAACGGAGGAGTTCCTACACACCAGCAGACTTGGAGGACAGCTGGTGCGGCTGTTGTGGATACTGGAGGAGTTCAAGCATATCTTGTTTGATGCTAATCGTAAAAAGTAAGGTATGTTGAATAAAATGAATTTCTATGTAAATATATTTAGTCCGTAGAAATAATTAATTACTATTACTATACTGTAAAAGAACTAACATTTTGTGTTACTCGTTATTTATTATTTAGTGTGAAAATGTTACATAAATTATTTTAAAGACGTAAGTGTCCAGACCTTTTTATATTTGCATATTATACTTTGTTTTTTTTAGTTCGGTTGAAAAATGTGAATTAGACTTTTTTAAATACACATTCTAATTTATATATATTTTCCGAGTGCAATTTGTATATGTTAATACTGTAGTTCATTTTTAAATTTACTTTTTATCTACTTACTGAATTAAAATTCATCTATTTTTGTACAGTAAAAATTATGATCTATAAAACGTTTAATAAACAGATAGATTTTTAATTCCCCAATTAACATATAAAATATTTAATGTTTCTGGAGATTTTGGAAAATAATATACAGTTTCTGTGTGAAATACACAATCCTAGTTATTATTTAAAAATATATTATTTTGCTTCTAGTTTAAAAGTTAAGATGCTGTCAACTTAAAAATATTTCGTGGTTTCTCATACAACAAAATAGTAACAATAAGTTTAACAAATTCAGACAAACCTAGACCAAAAATTATCATAAATTGTCCATTGTCCAAAAATATTCTTCTTCTGTGACAGTGTTATCGCTAGAATTATGATAACTACACTGAGGTGATATAACCTGTTTAATGTAAATATTGTTAGGCTCCGGTAAAGGGGTAGGGTGTTGAACTTTGTAGCCTGGCGCGTAGGCTCTCCTCAACTCGGGCCGCATCCATCTTGCAAGACCAGGTCTTATGACGTGATTCCTGTTCGGTCCCACGCATGTCTTTAGATAATGTCCAGAACAATGTTGTACTCGATGTTTTATGACCGAATTAATACATGTTCTTTTCCCGATGGATATTAAATAGTTTATGTTGGGCTTATTTTATAATGCTTTACACGGTACACGAATATCCACTTAACTTGCATTATCTTTCAAATAACTTACGGGACAAAATTGTTTCAGAGTTTGTTTAAGCCGAATTTGGAGACGTAGGCCTACTGTGTGTTTCTGTTTATATTTATGTGTGCATACGGTTAAAACCGTCAGAAAAAAGTTTAAAATGAATTTTAGTATTTTCTACTAGATATAGTCCTAAATAGGGTATATTATAAAATGTTGTAAACTAATATAATACGTTTATTTTGAAATAGGCAATTCCAAGTTATTTTATAGCTGAAAACCATATATTTCGAGGTTTTGCATCAAAATTATATAAGTAGTTAAATATATGTAATTATTGCAGCTCTACTTACTGCCTATAAGATTGTAGTTTTAATTTTGTTCGGCAATCCAAAGAGACAAGTTCAATAAAATAATTGCAAAAAAAAGTCTTCGGCAAAATTAATAGATCTTATTATTCTTTTGTTTTTACAAAAATAATGGCTATCCCGTTTTTCTACAAACTTGTCATAAATTGTCACAATTTCGTAATAAAACTCGAAAGGTTTTAGTTGTAGTCTAGGTACAACATAGGTTCGTTTAATGAAATATTTACCATCATTAAAATACTCTTCGCAAGTATTCAAATTAATTTAATTAATTTATATTCTCAATAAAAAACTGTTTAATTGCGTATTTATTGTAATCACTTTTGTTTGAACAGAAGAACGTATTTAGAGATTTAATTGAAAACATTATTTGTTTTCCTGTCCGAATTATATTTACAATTAGTTAGGTTTGTGAAATGATAAAATTATATTGATTAAAATAGTTATTTAAACTTGCATACAAATTGAATGTGAATTTTTGGTTTAATAAAATCAGACCGGGTTCTCAGAATATACAAATTAAAAGTAACACAATGCAAATTATTCTAGGTATTGTCTTCAATAAATTATTTAATAAATAATTATTTTAGTACAATTACATGTTATTAAATAGAAGTTTAACAATGTAATTTTCGTCCATTTTTGTGGTAATAAATACAACTTGTTAACTAATAATTTTTGTAATTTGTTAACCGAACAGTTTTATCTGATTAAGTCTAATTTTTATTTATGTGAAAACCCATTTATTATTACTATTTTAACATTCCTTATTATGTTAAAAAAAAAAACAATTTATGATCGGATTACAAGGTCAAGCTAAAGTTGTACATTGGCTAGTTATGTATAGGCCTACAGCATGCTTTCCAATAATAAAATCTCAAAATATTTTACTATACATTCTAGAGACCGTGTGGGTATCGCTTGAAAGGGGTTTAAGGGAATAAAATATTTTTGTTATATTTAGTTCAAAAACTAAATACCTGCAACTAACGAAAAATACAGTCCCCTGTGTTTTAAAAGTTCTACCTGTTATAAAATTTGGAAAACCTGTGGGTATTATACTTTTCTTAAAAGCTTGTAGAGGATCCAAAATGTTGTGGAAAATATGTGTGTGTATGCGGTGAACTTTAATAGACTGTCTATAGTTTATTCCGGCCATGGCTTTTTTAACTGGTACATTACAATTCGATATAATGAGTTTATGAAGTGTTACGGAACCCTTGCCCTGCTATCATTAAAATAAAACTCCCTCCTCAGGTTAATTAAAAAAATAAATATAACACAAACCGTTTCTATTTGTATATAAAATATCAAGTTCAAATTATTTGAGTTACGATTTATAATATTTTTGTAAGCGAGTAACACATAAAGCAAAAATTTTTTTATTTTATTTTTTTGCAGATTATTTGTCTAAAATGGCCGAAATACAACATTTATAATATAGTTTGCCGGCAACCTCACTTAGAAGCGCAGCTGTAACAAATAATGTAGCACTAATTGAGTGAACTCGAATGTTGAAAATATGAGTGCATTTTTATTGCAACTCGGAATTATACTCGCGCCGGCTTTTATTAAAACGGCTGCACTCAGGATCTTTGTATACACAATAAATGGTCAGTACTGTGTTTCCAGTTCAGAATTTCGTTTGAAATATGATTTTACCGAATGGACGTGTTCAAATTTACCAGTTATACGTTTAGTTGGTGTAGTTCTGATAAAGCTTGTTTAAATTCGCAGATGCACTATAATTGCAAGAGTACATGAAAACAGTATACTGTAAATGCATATTATGGCTTAAAATGAGAGAGCATGCTTCGCACGCATCCATTTTGCCTCATTTGGTTTACAATTTATTTGTACTAAAGATGTAGGCTCTTTTGTAATTTCAAACCTAAGACGACAAATAGTACCAGTTGTTTGAATAAAATTATTATGTATACGATCCAAGAGAAGATATAATCAAAGTTAAAGAAGTAACATGCTTGAAGCTTCTTTCTAAACAAGAAGCTAACTTGAAGAAGCTAGAGATACAAATTATTTTAAAACTGGTAGGCATAATAATACATCCTACATAGAAATAACATACATCCTAGGTTATAGGTATATAGGTCTAGGTTTGGGTTTGTTAAATTATTTGTAAGTCCATTATCCTTCCCCCCCACCTCCCAACTTGGTAACACACTTAAATTATAATTAAGTTAAAATATATATAGTCCATTGATTTCACTCCCCAGTTCAAATTACAAATTAAGGTTGTTTGAATAAAGAGGAAATTTCATAGGTGATTTTCAATGTATCTCGTAAAAAACGAAAAGAAATTTTTTGAATTGACAAATTCTAGTTGTGCGTTATTTAAATAACCCTACAAACATAATTTACGAACTTACACAATTAGTGATTTTAACTGATGGGAAGAAAAAAATACACAATTAACCAAAGTAAAGGTTGGTTTTAAATTGAATTATTATTAAATTGATACAGATATAGAATTTAGAACCCATATGAAATACCTTGATTACATTTAATTTCTATTATTATAGGTATTCCACACTGAAAGCAATTTTGTTGCAAAACTATTGTACTGTCAAGGAAAACAATATAGAAAAATTAAATCGTATTCACATGTGAAGTAATAACTTTTATTTAACTAAAGTGAAAACGGCAAAGGGCAGGGGAAAGTTAAAACAAATTGCGAAAAGATCTTTCCTCGTACAATTTTCTCAAATGCGTTAAACATCAATAGCTGTAGATATGGGGGGGGAGGGGTTGAAGAGATGGAGGGTATGTTGTATCACATGACAAATCCGTAGTCTGAATAAAGGAACAAATCATATTGTTCAGGTGACATGTCCAGTTCCTTTTGTTTGAAAAAGTTGACGTTTCTTTATTTTGATGTCTGAAGACAAATATGGCTGATCAAGATGTTCATTTCCCTCTGGGTCTTGGAGTAGAAATTGTTCTCAACGTGGACGAATGTCCTCAATTTTTTGAAAACTTGTATTTTCTTGAGTAGGTTTAGAATCACTGGTGTACAGTTGAGATACGTCTATTTTTATTGGTACGTTGTGTTTTCAATGTTCTGTATTTGTATTCTAATATATTAGGAGTAGGCCCTATATTTCTCTTATTTTTTATACAGGACGATTCAAATATGTTCGGATATATTTTGGGGCTGACTCGGGAGCTAAAATTTATAAAAACTGTGTTTACATTACCCCGTCACACGATATAAATCTATATAACAAGAAATAGATTTCGGTAATCATAAGAAAGAAGATAAAAACATGAATTTAGAGAACTGACTAGTAATTTAAAACACTTTAAGTACGTTCTAGGCCCTAGTTTTCCTTACATGGCTAAATCGAACCAAAGTTTCTAGATTACAAAAAGATTAAAATACAGGAGTTTTGCAAAACTAAGGTTTGTCTAACTACGACTACGAACTACAACCTTAGAGAGAAATTCCAAACAGTACTTCCAGAAACTGAAAGACATCTAATTAGACTCCGTGTAGAAGGTTTTTTAATTGACAATAGCTACCAGACGGCAGCACCATCGCTAGCAGACAAGTTGTCCTGTAAGATGCCACTCTACCTCTAAGCCGTTCCACTGGCAACTAGATACAGTAATTATATTTGTCGGTTTAATATTATATATCAGCCTTTACAATCGGCAGTTAACGCATCCGCCATTCTAACTTCACATTAGGCTGTGTTTATCGTTGCCGTGGTAACCGGCGTAACTCCGCGGGGCATTTTAATTCCCATATAATAACATTCCTGGCAAATTTTCATTTATTTCGCTGTTTTTGTATTTTTAATTGCGTTAGAAAATACGCGTTGAATTGTGTGTGTTGCGGGTGGTTTTTTGATGTAATAACGTAGACCGGAAAAGTGAAAGCGGTAAGTTGGGATTCAATAGTTGTGGTCGTAGGTTCGTATTTCACTTATTGTTCTTCTTTAAACCGTTATTTTTTAGGAAACAAACTACAATATGATCAAATAAAAAATAATAATTTTAAATAATTAAATTTCTTGCCACGTTCTCTACATAGGTTATCTGTAGTCTCATTTACATAGACTAAAGTGTAAACCAGTACTACGATAATTGATTACGTACTTAATATCTAAAGGAAGCAACAATAGTGTCCGTGTGTTATAGTATATTAGTAATTTAATAACTTATTGTTTTAATAAAGTTAAGATTAAAATGTACGTCTCTCTTAGTATTTAGTTGTTTTACAGTTCACGTGTTAAACCTTTATCTGTTTTTCTTTAAATTTACATTATCCCAATAAATTGCAATCATCGACGCAAATAAACACCTTTATTTTATGCATTGTTGACTCAGGACCACGCGTCCTATCCGAAGACAATTATCGGTGACACGCGGCCGAAAGAAGTCTCCACACAGAATCCAATAATTGTTAAGGATAGCTTGTTAAAGCCAGCATCCTGTTTGGTAGTGATTGTTATTCATACTGCAGCCTTCGTAGGAGCGTAGGAGATCCTGGGACACTCAATAATTAGCATGACAATTCTCATATTGTGTTTGGTATTCATCTCCGAAGGAGAGCTTTCGTTCCGTCCGCCGGAATTCCTAAATTCGATCGGCTTCTTCCGAGGGGAAACTTGTGATGGTAATTTTAAGATAATGGGGGTTTCTATTGTTTTCGAGTACTAAGTGGGGTAAAATGTAGGAGGGAATGAAATGGTTTTCATGTTCGGTTTGTAGAGTGTTTTTAATTGTTGTGGCTCCACGTGGCTCTGAGATTGATCGGTTAAAAATATGTATAAATAAAAAGAATTATTTAATAAAATAATTTTATAAAACTATATATTTTTAATAACCTTATTACAATCCCTTCCGTTCAGACAAAGTTAAAATTATTATGATTTTAGTAAAACTGTAAAAATAGCAACCAGTAACCCCAATACTGCCAGTCCGACACTGCGTTTGATTCAAATTTATTATATTTTAACTATCAGTTTTTAAATTGTGTCCGCACTCATTGTACCTAACGCACGAATCATTAAATTTTCTCTAAAAGTAAAATCTTGTACGGAAATATCTATAAGGTAGCCTATTAATATTATAATTATCTATTTAACTCATTTTTACAAATTCACACAACATAAACACTTTTTTTTTTTAATAGTGTTTGAAATAGTGTCTAGTAGTATTTGAACTCGTAAGTGCAAGTATATCGGTAATTCGGGATTTTTAATGATAAGTGTAGTAATAATATATTGTGAAAAAGCATTGAGTCAATTTTGCTCAAAATTAGCAAAAAATCTGACCTACTTATTTATTTTATTCACAAATAAGAAAATACCGCGTGAATGTAACATCTTTTTTTTTATTCCACATGAAAAGCAGACGTTGTATGATAATATAATACTGTAGCTCAGTAATCAAGGTTCGGTTGTGGCTATTGACTTTGGCTTTTTTTGTTCGTTACTTCACTATCCACTTTATGAGTCTTTTACGCCATTCAAGGAAGAGGGGAAGGACGAAAAAATCTAGTATATCCACATTTAAAACATCTATTAAGTTTTTAGCAACTATACGTGTGAATACAAAACACCACATACAATGTCTTTGTGCGCAACATGACGGAGTTTAATCTTTTTTTAAATTGCCTAAATGTACCCCTCCCCCAGCCTTTCCCGAATATTTTCTACCAAACATTATTTCGAATTTAACTAAAAGAAAATAAATGTCTTTTCTAATATTCATATATACACTCCACAGTCGTTCATTCTGTTTAACAATAGGTTCCACAAGACTTAAGTATTTTATCTGCACATATTTAAACTTGTGAATCTTTTCTCTGGAAACGGCGTCATAAATAATGATTAACGCTAAAATATAATTGTTATTTCTTTCGTCATTCATCTTGAGCCCAATTATAAGTTTAAATTGCTATCATAGATAAAACGTTTTAAGGATGTAAATTATGGCGTCGCTTGACCTCATACTCTAAGTTATAACAGGGTGTCCTCGAACACGGGATCACTGAATGCGGACTCATGAGTTATGTCGGCTTAATCCAGGTCTTGGTGCAGCTGTCAGAAAGTGACATTAGAAATACTCGCGGCTTTTTGCGGCATTTAAGAGCTGGTACGGAGAATGTCTGTGCATCTGCAGTGAGATAAATGACATAAAATCGTTTTTGTAATAAATATATTAAAAGAAAATATTTTGTAATAAATATTAAAACGTGAATATATATTTTTTTTTAAAATTGAACAGTAGAAATAATCTATATCTAGTAGGCTAATAACAAAGTATAAGATCATTATTTTAGGGTTTTTTTTTTATCGTTGTAGGCCTACGGTTGGGTAGAAGATTATGTTTAGGTGAATATCATATATAAGGTTTTCGCTCTAAAATACTTATATTTTATAGATTGAGGTTATAGATTTGCCTTTAAGGCTCGGGTCTCTAAATTCAATACGGCGAAGTTGGCAACTAATTTCAATGTTAAAATAACCTAACAATACTTTCACTTTTAAGCATATTTTTGTGTTATTTTCGTCAAAAAAGGAAAGCTGTATTTTTTTCTTGAAGTAAAATAGATTGTGGGTGTTGATTGCTAAGATTTTTTGCAATATCTTTTTTTTTGCAACTGAGTAAAAGATTAATAAAGTTTACTATTTTTTACTATTTTATTTATATCATACGTTTATGAAACAATAAAACGGGTTTTGAAAATGTATTCAACAATCAACATCCGCATATGACAGTACTTCAAAATGAAACCAAATTTTAAAATTTATTCCACCCAAAATTAACGGGAAAAATGACTTATTCTGTAGCATTGCTCTTTTGGGAATCAGATTCAATATGGCGGACTGGGTACCGCCCACTTAAGTAAACATACACATTACAGACATTTGGAATCAGAGTTTTTAAATTAATTTAATGAAAGTAAAACAAAATTAGTACTTATTTGGAAAACTAAATACATTTACCCTACACATACATACATTGCCTACTTTGCCTATAAATTTTTTTTTAAAGTTTCTATCTCCCTTTTTTACAATATTTTCGTTCTTAATTTTATAAAATTCTTGTTGAAAAATACCCCAATATTGGTGTCTACACTAAGATCTGGATGTGATTTTAATATGATATTATTTGTTTTGCTATTATTTAATCTATAATAATCCATGTCTCTGTTATCCATTATTAAACTTATCGATATACAATTTGGTACAGTCAAAATAAGTTTTACCCAATTTTTAAAAATTCAGCGTGTATCAAAAATTAGTTTAGAACAATCATTATTTATTATACTCTCCAACATAACTTTTCAAAGTGTGTTATTATTATTTACAAATTAATAGGCCAGCTGTATCAATCTTACACTCGACCAATTTGTAATTTCTAATGATACATTTTCAGAAAATTACAAAAGACCGTGAATGAATTACTTTAAAACAGCTAATACTTGGAAATATACTAACATAATCGAATACTCATAGAGTGTTGACAAGTCCCCCACTGAAACCTATTTATAAATTTGCTCCAACATTCCGACAATAAATCACAGCATAAAGCCTCCAACTGAGTCCGACTCGGCGGTTATTTTCCAATTTTCGTAATGAATTCCGTACACAACTGTAATACATTTAACAATGCATATATTTGGTTGCATTAAAATATCGATTCGAGATGTAATAATTTCCTCGGGTGGGCCACGGTGCGTGTAGCCCATGAATAATGAAGGCCGAAGAGTTTTACTTGCTAATGGTAGATGTCGCTGGTGCTTTCCGGTCGCACAGTAGGTGGGCCCTGCTTAAATTGCCTCTATGGGTAGCTTAGTGATGTGGGCGGGGCTTATAAAACACAAGAAACATTAGTATTAGGGTTTATTAGAAGGCTAACCAAATTGTCCTCATATAATGCGTATTTTGTTGGAGACAATTTGATGTAATTTTGTCGGGTATAATTATTGTGTGATTATTTCGGCCTAGGAACATTTTGCGGAACTATTGTAGATTGGCTAATCATGTATTCGTGGCGTTCCATGTCCATCTGAATACTCATTGCTATTCTGCGCTTGCGCCATATTTAAACAACTCTATACAATTTATGATGAACGTAAATTTCTTTATGTATGACAATTGTATTACTTATAGAACATAAGCGTGGGCAGGAGCAGAGATAGCTCAGTTGGTTTGCTAGCCCGTCTCAACTTAAGTTGAGGCAAGGAGGGTGGGTAATTAGGGTCGGTCTCAACCGTCATAAAACTGACCCTTATTAATTCCGCCTGAGTGAACCTGTAGGACACTCTAGTATAAAATTGCAATTCAGTATGTCTTAAGTCAAAATGAAAAAACGATATCATATTTCGTTTCATGATATTTTCCTGATAATTTTGATACCAAATTTGATTACATTTGGCCAACTTTGAGCTGTACTAGCGTTATAAACTTTCTTAGTTGAATTAACATTACTAATACGGTTTACAACAATAAAGCCACACAAATGTACTAGAGAAGTTCATATTTAAAAATTTAATAAATAATAATTTTGACAAAAAATTCGATACTGTATCGTTATTTATCATAATACAAACAATTGTGTGTTTGTCTCATGTTAATCGGCCGATTTAAAGTGTTGTAACTGTTTTTTTTTTTCAATATAAGAAATTACAAAATAAAATTTTTATTAATAATGATAAAGCGGTATTAATTATATTGCATTAATTAACGCAAAATAATAATACTAATAAATAGTAATAACATATTATAATTACCATATGTGATATTATAACTTTTGTCAAAAAACGAAAGCTGTATTTTTTTCTTAAAGTAAAATAGATTGTGGGTGTTGATTGCTAAGTTTTGGTGCAATATCTCATTTTGCAACTGAGTAAAAATGTTTACTACTTTTTACTACTTATATCATACCTTTATGAAAACAATAACACAGTTTTTGAAAATTTATTTAGCAATCACATTCGCATATGACAGTACTTCAAAATGAAACCAAATTTTAAAATTTATTCCACGAATTATCAGATAAAATTACTTATTTTGTAGCATTGCTCTTATGGGAATGAGATTCAATATGTCGGACAGGGAAGTCGGCCGATTAACATGGTTCAAAGACACAATTGTTTGTATTATGGTAAATAACGATAGAGTATCGAGTTTTTTTTTGCTCAAATGATGATTATTTATTACATACTAGGGGAGACCAATGCGTGCTCCGCACGCCAACCCCCAATGGAACCTTCTACAAACATATGTTATGTTTTATTTATAATAAAGGTGTAGGATTAATAATAACCTCAAAACTAAGATGGTAAATAATGATAAATATTCAAATCAAATTATTTCTTATATTTGATAACAGCAGTTATAATAATTGTTAAAAGAACCAGCTAGGCTCAGGTCTACACTTTAAAACAATAACCTAAAAGCTAGAAATACAAAAATAATTGCTTCAAATTTTGAAATCAGCTGTTAATTGGAGCAAACAGCTATATTATCTGTTTTTTTATTCAATTGGTTGCTATGGTAATAAATGTAAATACATGTGTTGGTTTATTATTCTAGGCCTAACCTAAGAATTTTCCCGACTAAATTTACAAATATTAAAATAAAAAAAGGTTTTTATCGAAATGAATTATAGCCTATGTTACAGAGAAACCCCCCCCCCCTT
>JAGFPH010000035.1:127533-143180 GCA_018207615.1 Philaenus spumarius
TGATGATAAGGCTACATAAAAAAGTGGGATTCTCCATGAAGACGTGAAGTGAATTTGAACGTAAATTTTAAACATTTTAAATGATCAAAAACGCTATTTAGCTATGTCCTTGTGTCAGCCTGATGATAACGCGAACAATAAATCATTTTCTACATAATAAAACTTATTAACGAGTTTAAAGCACGGTCATTATGTCGGATCAAAAGCAAATTGGTCGAGGTTCGTCTAAAGTCTGATTTGACGGTCCGTCTGGATGAAAAGGATTGTCAGTGGCGTAATGAAAGAAGCCCGATCCTTCCGAGACATGAAGCTATATAAAATAATGGAGTGGCCTTGGACAAGACAATTAGAGCTTCCGAAGGTGCACAAAAGCCAGCAGGGAATCTCAGCTTTTGTCGAGAATACAATATCATTTATAACATCGGGATTTATATCATTTCGTTCCTTATAATAGATATAGTCGATGCGATGGTTCGGATAAAATCTTAATGTGCGGGGTTTTTTTTATAAAGAGCGTCTAGGAAATAGTGTCTAAACTTCACCAAGCTATTTTATACAGTAGTTAAAATAAGAAAATGTTTGCAATCACAGTTCAATATTTTTTCTACTTCCAAAGTATTAACCAAAACAAAATAGTAATTATTAATTCGAAAACTAAGTATTTCCGAACCTAAATTTATTTGTATTTGTTTTTTTATTTTCACCTTTAGAGTAGCACGGTAAAATTTGGGACAGTATTTTCCAGACACTATGTATAAAGAAAGGCAAAACACCATTAATTATTTGTAGGCGTTAAATTATCGGTAAAATAATGTGACAACTGTGCCCTTATTGACAATGCATATGTCATATGCATCCATCTAAATGATGTGGCATTTAAATTTTGCGGAAAATACTTAAATTTACAATTAATTGCAAAATTTTAGGCCTAAATAGTTATAAATGCTCAGCTGTTTGAACGAGTTCATTGCTGCTACAACAATCAGCTGTTTACTCTTATATCTAAACTGGCTTGTTAGGTTATTTCCCAGTGGAATTTCCATTACGGTATTCACACTTTGAAATGATTTGCATCCAATTTTTATGTTATATGTTTGTTTAGGGATTGTAGGGTCGACCACAAACATATTTTGTAAAGGCGGAAAAAGAGTCAGGGCCATTTCTGATGGACAGCTGGGCTTTTTTCTCCCCCCCTTTACGCTTGCACCTGGCGATCTACATGCTTCAATTAATGTATAAAAGTTGCTTAATTTAAGACTAAATTTAATATTATTTCATTTAATAAAATCTTATTCATAAAGTAAATTACTATTTCTTTTTCAATACTGTTATCAATTACGTTGTTTTGTAAAACATAATTGCAACACTAAAAAACTATGTAGCATGAAGTATTTACTTACATTCTCCAGTCACAACATTATACCATTTATTAAACGTCAACATGTTTCTGTTTGAGGCGGACTGAGAGTCTGCACCTTTTCTAAAAGTCAGCCGGGCTCTTCGTTCTCTTCCTCGCAAACCAAGTAATCAATGTTTATAATAACCGGACTCATTGTCCTTATACCTTGTTTAAGAGTAAGTCTAAGTAATGCGGGTTCTTTAAACCTTCATTATAATTGCAGTTATATTGTAAACTTACTAATTTTATTTATACATTTAATATTATTTACCACCTTAACTTTAACGTTATGATTAACTCTTTATTGAAAAGAAAGTTCAATGCAAACAAGGTGAGTAAGGAAGAAGTCTTTTCCAGAATCAATATACGAGTTTGAGTAAAATTATTACATTTTAAGTTTCACTGGTAATAATTAAATATCGCTTTCGAAATAAAATTAACAATTATTATAAAATGTATTGTGGTTTTATTAATATTGTTTTAGCGGTTTTGTAATAAAAACTAAACAACGTTTGTTTGAAGGTAAATGATTTATGTACGTATATTCGGGGTGATCGATCTAAGTGGCATTTCCTTGAAGCAAACACGCCCCTTTATTATCAAATCTGAATGTAGCGTGATACCAAGGGCAGTTTTCAATAACAAGCCTGTTTGTTAATGTCTATTCTTTCTCTTCGGAAATAATGTTCAGTTCTTGTAGATAAAGTAGTTTACGTTTCGTTGAAGGAACACAAATAAATATTCATATATAAAGTTTTCATTTTAATGAATATGTAGTTCCCATGAGTACTCGTTCCGATTCCACACTAAGATTAGGTTAATATGTCTTTTCAAACTATTCTAAACAATTTTTACTCCGGTTTAGGCCTAACCTTAAACTCAAAAACTATGCTTTTTATTTAAAAATACCAACAACTACACTGTCGCAAAGTGATAATAACGTGTGTGGTTTAATAAATGTGGTCCCGTTGGAGTGCATTTACTTCGTATATAATAGCTTTAGAAACTCCCTTACTTTTTAGGAAATATGGCTACCTCGAATTAAGTTTGCAGATTATTACAGAAATTTTTAAAAATTAATTCATTGAAATTAGTTATGGATTGATACAAACTTTTCATCGTCAAGAATCCTTTTAAAACCTTAAAAAACCTAAATTTAGGAATACTCGTTACACAAAAAAACTGTTATCCTTTTACGTATAAGATTTTCAAATTATGTTATACGAATTCGTATTGTGGAGTGTTTATCCACATTAAAATAATGTATCCCGTCTTCATTAATAAAGTATGTAAAGTAAATAGCGTTTGAAACAAATACATATACAGTTTGTTTTCATAAAAGTGCTTTAAATTAATTGGCATAATGGAGGAAAATTTGTCTGGTCGATAGTCGAAAAGATCACCAATGTTCTTAAAGCTAATCTGTCGGTTTTGTTCAGCCCAAAAATTTCCCAGCACCAACCCTGTAAGGTGTCACTCAAGATAAAGAAGGTTCCTAACACATTGTCCTTCTAAGAAAAGCAAAAGTCAAAAGAACTAAATTCTCATACCAGGAAATGTTTAACCCTACCACAAAACAAATCGCCCAAACGCAATTATAAAATTTCAACGTTGAACGAATCTATTAAACTTTGTTAACTGCGAAGCCTTTTTAAACCAGCAAATTATCAAACAGAAATCTTTACAGTTTAGAGTTTTAAATTCGTTTTGTTCCTGATTATAATCAAATTAGGCGCAAAAGAGGGAAACTAAATGACTCATGTCTTTGTTGGCAATGAGCACATGTTGTGTCTGTTCGCTCATTACTGGGAGTGAACTCGGTTCATTATGTGATACGTATAAAAAATTTAAAAAAACTGGAGCCACAATCAATATTGACGAGTTCAACACATGTTATTTAGTTAGCAGTTAAATCTCTGTTTGTCGAACGGCTAATAGAGCTAAAATATGTCATGGAGAGACGATGGTTGTTTTAATTTGAGCAAACAAAATGAGGAATGCTTTAAATGCAGATTTAAACTATTTTTCTGTATTTCTCGTATAGTCTCATAATCATTTTATTCGAAGGTATGAGGGGGGAGATTTAAAATAACTTATCAGAAATAATTTAGAGAGTTTTTTTGTTAAAAGTTTGCTAGCTATCCTGTTAATAAATTATATAATTTTAATACGTAGCCTATGGTTTTGATTTTAATAATCAATACAAACTTGTAGATATTTTAATAAACAATTAAATTTCTATTACTGCAACATCACTCGATCAAAAACGTTAAGCATCTATAAAACTTTAAAATTATTATAATACACTTCTCACATATTTTCTTAACAGCTTAGTAGAACAGGTAAGAAATACACAGTTGTTGCATAATAACCATATAACCTTGTAAATGTCATAAAGTATTGCAACACAATTCCTGCACTACATTAGTTTCGCTAACATAACTACACGATGTATGGTGTGTTCATTTAAACTTTATTGGAAAATAAACGATTAACGAAAAAATCGTAGGAAGGTGCATGGAGGCGTGGTTCCATCGGGCGCCGCTCTGTCCGCTCAGCTACGGACCCTTGGAGGTCAAGTTCACATTGTATCGCTTTGGGGAATATGAACGATATCTCATCGTCGACATATGAACAGATGTTTGGAAAAATAATGGAAGATATTAATAGTCGTTGCATTGTTTCGATGTAGATTCGCCTGCTTTAATTCATATCCACTGTATGCTAATGTGGAGACTTTAACACCGTAGAAACGTGGTGCGGCACACACTTGGAATACATTATTTTGTTATAAACTATTTTGGTGCACTCATTACAAATAGTTGAACAAATTTTAACTAATTTCTAGAAGAAGAAAAAAAAAACAATGGGCACATACCAAGTCAATTTTTAATTCGTCGACTTACACAAAATACTGATATTGAAATATTGTGATTTTTGATAACACAAACTTCAACAAATAAAATTCAATTCGATTGTAAATACAATCGAATAGGATGGGGTAAAAAATATTAATTAAGTTTACTTGTTAGGTGAATCGAAATGTATGTTCTATTGATTTGTTTGACCGATTAATTGGGACGGTAATTTTTGATAGGATGGAACATCGGAGGTGGCCTACGAAGCTACGTCAGTTCCGAAATTATGATTACAAATATAATTAACTATCAGTAGATATGTTTAAACTGGTAAAACAAACATTTATGGGGTTCATTAAGCCATGATATATTGGGTAAACCGTTGTTTTCTTAATTGATCTGCGTCTGAAACACATGTTCTTGTGAGACACAATGAAATTTGAATTTACGACAGCTTAACTATATAGTAGTCTGTATATAGAGGAGTTATAAGAATTATTTGTAAATATATTTATAATATTAACCATTTATATTTGAGCTTTTATATACTTAATTTTTCACTAAACAATATATTGCTAGTCTATTTTTATATAAATATCCCTAAGTTAAGTTCTATTTAAATTAGATTATTAGAATCTGAGGCACAATTATTCCGATGTATGAAATATGCTTAATAGATTTAATATTCTCAAAATGAATTACTCGATTTGTATTGGACAATAGGAACTAATTATGTTTTTACAAAGTTTTTAAGTTTTCAAAATAACTTTTCCTTGCTTTTCGTCATTTATCCGACTTAAAATATACCAATAATTAATTGCAGTGAAGGAAAAATGCTATTTTTAGACATTTACACCCATACAGTAAAACAATTCTCTCATATTTCCATTGTCAACCTGCAAAACGTTTTCTAAATGATTTTTTAGCCATCAAAGGTGACGCACACAAATGTTTTTAGGGTTCTTGCTGGTATAAATTGTACCCTTAACTTGTTTACACGGCATACGTGTCCTTACCCTTCGACCAGATACAAAAAGCCTCCACCCCCTACGAGGGTGTGCCATTGTAAGGCATCGCATAGTTCTTAGCCTGGGAAACGTAGATTTTAAACGTTTCTCCCCCTGTCCCTTCTCTCCGGTAGATAGTTGACGCAGTCCCGACATTCCTAAACCGAGACGTTTGTGTTGTTCAACTTTTAATTGGAATTTTCTTGTGCAACCCACAAACAGAAGAAAGTAAATTGCATTGGATGCTTCAAGCAAGGTAGACGTTTAATAAAGGGTTGTACAAATTGACGTAGCTGTGCCCACACCACAGGTCGAGGTCCGTAGCTTTAGTAGCCTACCTACATGAATTACTGCACTAGTTTTTTTGTTTTTAAGGTGTACATTTTAAAAAAAGGAGAAAAATAATTATATTACTGTATTTACTTAAAATATTGATAAAATACCGCAGAAGGAAGATAAATTTGGTGAAATGAACCAATAAACCAATTAATAAGCTGTGTATACAAATAAAAATACAATACAGATACGTAACTGTAAATCATATAAAAATAAGTAAAACATAAAATGTACCAATAAATATAATACTAGTAATATGATCAAAATCCTAAAAATCTATTTAAATTAAAAATTGTAGTATGTTTGCCCAATAAGGATTTAGGCACTTAAAACTTTTTTAAAAATATTTAAGAATGAATATAGGTACTCAAATAGGCCTTTATGTCCTACAAAATAATATTTAAGGGCTTAGAATCATTATTTTCGTAAATAAAACATATTTCATCATATGGGATAGCAGGCTATTAAAAACACAAGCAGTTATAAGGAAAAAATATATATTATAATTTCACCTCTTACTATGTCCTTGTTAAGAGAAAGATTAAAATAAATCGTACACGGTTATGGATGAAGTTCGTTTAATTTATAAATGGTTTTAAGGAAGCTTAAGAAATTATAATGGGACAAGAAAAAAGATAGAGCCAGTGAGAGTGACAATGAAAGGGTTGGGGCGGAAACTGGATGAGGTCTTTACATCTCGGAAAGCCCCCACCCTACAACCCTTTTCTGAGAAATAAAAAAGCAAAGAACTCTACTGTTTGACAGAAAGAGATAAAGATAAAAGAGAAATTTCAATCTTATATAACAGATGGGGGAAAGTGTACGGAGGAAAGGGGCTTGCTTTGAGATTGAAATATGGGCCAATTAGATTACGCGCTTAAAACATGTGCTCCCGGATTTTGGCGGGATCAAAAGGAGAGTCAAATTGAGTGGAAATACGATAACGTCATTGGAATCAGATTTAATGTGAGAATTTCAAATTTAGTGAATATTTCTAGACGTTAGAAATTCATTTTCACTGCAAACTATATTTAAATTTGGTTTTTAATATCCGTTATTTATAGTATTCAATTATAGTTTTAGTGCTATTCGAATATTTGTTATCTTTTAAATATCATTGCAGAAATTTCATAAAAAAATTAAATATCCATTTGTGTATAAAATTTGTAAGTTATGAACTTTTGAAAAATAAGAATTTTTAAGCATTTTTCCGAATTTTCTCGTTTGAAAATGGTTTGATCGGGGTTTTCAAAAAGTTTTTTTAGGATTTTAAATCTCTACAAATGTCTTGTTGGAAGTATCGTGATTCATGCATAGATTTTTATAATATCAACGAAAAACCAAAAAAGTCCTAATTTATTGTTAATTTGTTTATATACCTTGCCCTATAGTTTTTGTATTTTATATACCTATGTGCTTACTCTTAAAGTCACTGTGGATGTCACTTGCTGTTAAATTCAGTAACAAGAAACAATCTATTGGTTGGGCTAATTGTTTTACGGAGGTCCGCCCGCGCCGTATGGAACTGTATGACTTGAATAAGTGAGAGCTTGTCTTAAATTTAAATTTAGTGAAATAAAGTGAATTTAATTATCGCGTTGTGGAGTTATTGATTTTAGTACTGTTCCTATTAACTCTTTAATGATTAGTGTTTATTTTATTCTTTAATCTGTAAGAAACTCTTGCTCTTTCAAGACAATATTTATGGTCTAGAAATGCATTAAAAAACTATTTCATGAGTTTATATGTTTTCTAATTCCCCAAACTCGTTGTTGTTAAATTCTCGGTAATGTTGTTTTTGACTTCTCCCAAAATAAAATCCCGTATCCGGCCCTGGTCTTTGGACGTTCAAAACACATAGTAAAACGTGTTTAGTTTCTACTTAGTAGAACATGTTCGGGTTAGCATGATTTGTCTCTAAACCGTCCTCTAGAGAACCTAGATTGTGTGACAGACAGGCACAAGACAAACTGAATTATTCCTTTAGAATGATGTTTTTTTATTCGTAGCATTAGAAGAAAATGTACCGTAATTTATTATACGAAAGACAAAGTAACACGACTTTATATAATTCTAATAATTCTGTAATTTTTAATAATATTATTGGTTGACCGATTGGCCTATAGAGAACTTAATGCACAGTTATGAGTAGTTTTATTTTGGTATAAAAACTAGTCTATTTTTTATGAAAACTCGATTTAAAAAAAATATAAAGTATAAAAACTAAAATAAAAACATTTCCGCTTTGTCAGTCAGAATATATCATGATGATACAAGAAAACTAAACTTTCTATCTCCGCAGTAATAAAATAGCGAATACAAGTTTAAAGTTAAAACTTAGTTCATACTTTATTTAAGAAGAAAATCAACAAGAAAATGCATACTTAATGCAAGGCATTGTAAGACAATTTCAGAATATTAATTTGATCCCAAACACGGTTCAAGTAAGACTATCAAGGTATCGAACCCGCTTAATTTGGCCGGATTGATTAATATCTCGTCTCAGGATCGATTCACTTAACCGCGTCCCTGTCTTGTAGTTAACATCGATTACTAGTTCGATGGCTCGACGCCCGAAATTCTTCTTTAATTGATTTCTGAAAGGGAGCTGCGGTGATCACATTTTTCTTGCGGCTGTCACCTTCAGATTAATGAGATAGATGTCGGATTGCCGGCAACCTACGAAATATAAAACAGGTATCGCGGACTTATACCGCGGTCGGGGTGACCAAACTGCTTTGAGAACATGTATCATGACGCCTTTGCTTTCATACTGATTTTTATCACCTTTCAAACTTACTGAGTAATGAAGTTTAGTCAATTTTGCAAAAATTAAGTAAGTAGGACTTCTTAAAAAGTAAAAAATGGCTAGTTCTGGATTTTTTAAATTCATATTATTTTTTATGTGTTTAATAAATCTTTTCAAAACATTGTGTATAAACCTTTGCGACAAACCTACCTAATGTATGTTTAGACGTTTTAAATTTAAATGCTATTCTTTTGAACGTGGGACTACAGATGTTGCTTGGAAAAATTTCAATAATTTAAAAAAAAAGTAAATTTCTCTATTTTTTATGCAAGTTGGGTTTGTTTTTGTAGACACAATAAAATAATATATTACTATTAACACTTATTAAATTATAAACTATATTATTTTATAAATTTATTCACCATATGATTATGTTAATTACATTTATACTTTTATTTTTCTTATCATTGTCAAGAAATTTAGCATGCGAAAACACATACATTTTTTCAATTATTAGCCTACGTAAAAACAGGCAAAGGAACACCCAAAAACTAATTGTAATAAAGTGGGTAAATCGATGTCAGTCTAGCAATTATAAAAAATAGTTGAATAGACAATTTATGTTTTCTATTATTACAAAATATGAAAAATAAAAAATTGTCTCTAAAAAATATAATTACCCAACAACTTTGAGTGGGATTTTAATATTAATATCCAGGCTCTGGGCTCGACAATGTTTTAAAAATAAAATTAAAAAGACTATATCTTATGAATTCTAATCAGACAGATAGCAGTTAATAACATGTTTCCCGACATCGGCTTCGGGTATGGAGTAGTCATTCCGAACCCTGTTTGACTTGCTCCATGTAAGGAATGCCAGGATGATTACAATAATTGCTCTTCCAGCTTGCTCGAGTCTTTCATCAATTAATACGAATAGGCCTAATCAATGGGATGAAAGTGGAACGAGTAGCATCTAGAAGCTATTAATAAACTTGAACCCATTCAATGGAGTCAAGTCTGTACAGTAGCCGTAGCTCCTCCCTGCTCTTTTGTTTTATCCTGCTCCTGTTTGTTGCTTATCACTATTTTTAGAATTAATATAATAGTAGAGAAATGTTGAAAAATATTTCTTACTTTCGTTTATTAACGCCAATTGTGTATGACATATAACCATGGTTAAATAAATAATACTGCGTATCCATCCGCAATCTAATTTGACATGTAGCCTATACGCTATCAGTTTTTTTAAATTTAAAGCAGTTGAATAGATCTGTACTTTTTACCCGTTATAAAGAACGCGGTACAGAAATAGTAGCCTACGTTAATAAATTGTACTGTTTCCCGTTCTGCTATTTTATATTGTTTTTTATCTTTAAAAAGCAGGCGAATAGATCTGAAATTTTTATCCTTAACAAATTAGCCAAATACACATTTTTAGGTTAACTCAAATTTTGGTGTATATGTATCATATTTGTTTTTAACAAGCCTAAATATATCTTTAACGCTAAATATATGATAATGTTTAAATGAATAGTTACGTATAAGTTAAGTTTTAATTTAAATAACCTTCTGCCATGAAATCAACTGTGAATATAAAACATGACAGTTTAACAGTCCACAGCTGATCAGTGTCAACAATTTTCGATTTGTTAGTTTTTTATCAAAACCGAGTAGGATTAATTAACGTTGTTACACGATGGAAGTTGTTTTACTATGTTTTGAACTCGGACCACTTTTACAAATTTAAATATTTACTTCCAACCTGTAATCGCGAAAGCTTATTTCCTGTTTTGAGAGGAAACACTCGCGTTTTGGTTCTCGTGAATTGGATTATTTCCTATTGCCATGATATGTACCTTCGAACTTTGTTTTAAACTTTTTCTGCGAGAGATGCGTAACTTTTCATTATGAGTTGATATTATTCGTTCCTGTGAGCAGGGAATGTTTTTGAACCTGCTGAAAGAAGTACAAATTTTGTTGGAAATTTAATGAAATATATTTTTATTTCACTCGTTTACCATATAATCTGTTATAAACACTCGTTAAAACTATTTTATTTAATTAAACTACAAATTTATTTGATTTTCTGAAAGCAAATCATTTCAACTGAAATATTAATAATGACAGCCTCCTGAATATGACTGTGTTTACAAGGCAATTATGTATTAATACTGACGTATTTACAGACTATTTGAAATGCAGTAAATAAATAAACTATTTGAGAGGAGCAATATGCGATGTATATACTAAAATAAATAATCAAATCATGATTTATTTTTAATAATCTGTAGAAATTATCCGTTTATTTTTTTAAATGGAAAACAATTTGATATAGTTTTATCATAGTGATAAAACACATAGTGATATTTATTAAGCGGAGATTTTTGCATGAATTAGAGTCTGTATACAAAACCTTATTACAATAATATATTAATCAGTAAGCTTATTATTACTCACAACCCTATGACATTAGAATTAATAGTACCGGTATATTGGATTATTTTGTTATTCGCACACTTTAAATAAGTTAGTATGTGATTATTTGTTCCCCGAAGACTTTAACGGTGGTATAGGCAAGTTTTAATTACAACAGGTTTTGAAATAAAATCTTTTTACAAAACAATAAAAATAAAACTACCAGTTAAGTCAGAAAGTAAGACCTGAAATACGTTCTTTGTTACTTTAAATACGATTACAATACGAAGGCTATCTTTATACTAAACTAAATCAAAGCTAAACAAAACAATTGTTCTTCGAAACCCTTAAACATTTATTATGCATCAGATAAAGAAGTCCATAAGTTCACCAAACACTTAAAGCGATTCTAAAAATACATATTTCCAACAGGTATGTTTGTTTAACAACTTGCATGAATTAAGGTTTTTTGTGACACAAAATATAAAATATTTGTAAACGTTTCTTGTTATGGAAATGCATGAGTCTGACCTCAAACCCATTGTATGGAAATCGCCCCCTGTATCATCCGTTCGAAAACATTCGTTTCTTTTTGCTACGTTCACCTGATCGAACCGCATTATTTTGTTTTAATTTATTAAATTTAACGTTTTTATTAGTTTGGGCAAAGTGCGTATAGTGTTTCGAAATTTTAATTTAGAAGTGAATTTTGAAGGGAAACGTAATTTTGCATAAAATAACTAATATAAATTGTTCATGTTACATCCTAGAATGTAAAACTAATTACTATTTATTCTTCATGTTATTAACACTAGTGACAACAAATGTTTAGATAATATAAACGTTCGACTGAGATTGTGTTACTAATAATTGAATATTAAATTTGTAGTACATTATAATTCTAGGAGTATCTTAAGGAGGATGGTTTTAATTTAAACTGAATAATTTTATTGTGACTGATTGTGCCAATAATTAATAATTCAAGCAATATATTTGAATTTTCCTACTTTAAATATATTTTAATTGAATTGGCTTCTTAATTAACTATGGAATTTGGGAAACCTTAACTCTAGATAAAATACATCATTTTAAGTATGTTTTGTTTTTCATTAACTAATAACTATTACCTTTTTTTAAATTTACAAATTAATCGTCTGATTTCATAAGCATCTATAATAGTAAACAAAGTAAAAATGTATATAACTATCAAAATTTAACTGTCATGTCCATTGCCAAAAATATTTATAGACAATTGTGCATCTTTTAAATAAATACATTTTTGTTCACTAATCAATGTTTTTATTTTGTTTTCAGGATTATACTTTTGGGTGCTTAGCGGTCTTAGCTACTTACAAACATCCTTGATTTGGATTTCAAGACGGAGCACGACCTCCACGAAGTGCTCCCAACTGAATTTAGTCTTAAGTTAAATTCAAGTCATAGTCATTTACGAATCTAGGTTAAACACTTGCAGTGATATTCCTAATTATTAATATATTTTTAGTATTATTTCGCGCCAATAATGTTTATTCACTACAATATATTCGAGTTTATAATTCAGTATTTTATATTGGTTCCTATATTTAATCATAAACTGTTCAGTTTTGTTATTAACATTGTAGTATGTGTATTTGATATTGGAAATGTGAGATGAAAATGAAAAAGTAAAATATATTTTGGAGGAAAGTCATCGTGATTCGATTACAGGATTAGGAAAATAAATTATGTGTAACTAATGTGATTGCAGTGGACTTCCGTTCAATAGGACTGAAACGCTGCCCTGAAATGCAGAGTTATTATTGAGGGAAATGTTTAGAAATCATAAACACGTTTAGATTTAATATGTAACGCAATAATTTTGTTTTCGTATTATGTGGTTCTTATAAAAGACTTTAATGCCTTATTAATAGCCATGTTTGAATTCAATTTGACTACAATTTAGCGTCAAACAACAAAACATACAAAACGCCATAGTCCAACTGAACCCTGTTAATCGGGAGTCCACTATAGTTTAGAATAAAATCACACAGCGTTTACTACACTCAAAAGATTTTTCTTTAACATATATTTTTCTTTTGATAACTCACTTACAAATTTTGTTTTTAATTTTAAATGTGTAATTGTTTTTTAATAATAAATCTTATAATTATTTGATGTTGTTATATTTTTCAGAAGATTTAATTTACGCATTGAATATAATATCTTATCATAAAAATAGTATTATTATAAATATTTTCTGTATTATCCTTTTTAAATGTTTAATAATTTTATACTTTTAAAAGTTATTTGTTAAAAAAAACAATGAAATTTATAATTACTCAAAGTATTGGTTAACAATGTATGAACAGTTTCTGAACCGATGTGATATAGCTATTATAGTGTTATAATGTATATGGACATTTTTCTTTACGTAATATTTTGTACTTGAATACATTTTATGGAAATGTGTAAGTGTGCCTGTATTGAGGAAAATTTGATTCATAGCTCAAATCAATGAAAGGGATTTTTGTGATCCTTACAAAATAAGTTTTTGTAAGCATTCCTGACTGATAGATTTTGTGTCGAAATGAACTTTGTCGCTTCTTAAGATCATATTTTTACATTGGTTTGTAAGATATTGTACGTTTCTAGATGTAGGTCGGTTCTGTATTATATTGTATATATCGTGTAACAAAATTTGTAAATATGTAATATATAGTTCCTTGTACAGTATAGGTTAAATACATAACCAGTCACCATGCCATTGATATTTTGTGTTTGTTTGTTACCTTGTGTCCTAGAACTAGCTTCCTCACGTTGTCTAAAAAGTGAGTTTAAAAATTTAATTGAAATAATTTATTTTGTATAAAAGTGAATTGATTACGTTTTATGGAAGCCGTTGAAAATTCAAGAAATTTACATAATTTGTATTATTCAACTCAACATTTTGATTGATAATTTTGAAATGTAACACAAAAATTACTGATGACAATTTTACCAAATCAAAATAAACTTTTAAAATAATACCTGTATAACAATATTTAAGATTGTGTATTTTAAACTTCTCAAATAAGCTGATTCTGAAACATTTTTCTAGGAAATTAGTTGCATTTGACTTCACCAATGTTAAAAATTAAAAAAAGGGGGAGCAAAGCGACCGTGAATCTAAAGGCGCTGTAACAAAGCTAGTTATTGAAGCTATCATATTTTAATATTCCATAAAAGAGGTCTAAAACTCCAAAAGTCTAACTTGACTATTACTAAATTATGTTAAGTTTGTTTTATTGAGAATTAGGATTTCAAAGAATATAAACACGTGTAATGGAACGGTAAAATAATAAATATAGTTTTAGTGACTCTGCAATTGCAGGATATTGTAGATCTTACATATTGTATGTGTAGACTTAGCATGGATATCAAATGTTCTATTTAACACAAAGAATATTCATGAGTGGCTTTTCAAAGTTTTTCTCCTCACATAGGTATCTGCAATCAAGATATACACAACAATAGCATTATAACAACACGACCGTGTGAACACCTAACAATATCACCGCTACTTGTAGTAATGCTTGCAAACAAAGGTGAGACGACATATTTAGCCTACTTTTGTTAATGCTCTTGGAGTACGTGATGTAAACACTAACCTACGTCACTTTAGATAAGTCGATTCAATCACGTTGTCCTTAATAAACTAGAGGTATAGACAGCTTAAAAATCTTTCTTAATTTTCGAGGATCAAATTGTAAGTGTATTGCTGTGCTGTTTTCGTGTTAAATTTATAAATTTGAAGTTCTTAAAAGTCTTTTAATTACAGACTCGTCGCTTTATTACATTTAGAGATTACAAATTAGCGGAAGGTGTTTTTAGTAAACCTAAACAATTAGGATTAAAGGAAAATTGAGACGATAACTTTATTTAGGGTACCTGCCCATGAACAGAACGTGAAATTGGATTTTAAAAACTATTTCGCCAACAATATTTATTTTAGTACCACTATTGTTTTATGGAGGAGGAATGTATTAGACACTACTAAAAGAAACGTGCCTCCTTTGTAGCCAACGCGAGGCATTGCTTTTGGTCTTAACCACAGTACTCACTAATGTCCATATAGTGTAACCCCGATTGCCTTCCCTTTTTGGTCACTATTGAAACTCAAAATTATACATCCTTCTCCTTCGAGTATAGCGTCTCCTTGACTATGCTGTAGTCGATATCTCTACAACTAAGGCTTTTTATACTCTATTGCTCTTTTACCATTCAGACCTTACACACGATCAATATTTGCAAAGCATCCTCTAGACAACAGTGCTCTCATAAAGCTATCTGAAATAACTTATATGTATAGATTAAGCTTAAAGCATCCTTAATTCTGCGTCGGATATCAAATGACTCCGTGTGATCGCTCCAACCAGGTTCGCAGATTGTAAATCATTCTTCCTGAGGATTCGTTAGCCTCCCTTTCTTGTCATTTCCCGATAAGCGTGAATTGCCTCTTCAAAATATGATCTTTAAAAGCGAACCTTTAGGAAAATTATTCAGATATAAATTTTCTTTTTAATATTTTATCTAGACCATAGGCCTACCAATCCTCATTTAAAACAACATTTGTTTCACCGAAGCTCTGAAACAGTACAAAGTTGATATTAGACTACATATTATTTACACTAATGTGTTTGATTATTGTTAATGTAGGTTGGTCTAAATCTCTAGCTGTTTAGCTAAATCCACTCACTCACTGACTCATCACGATTTCTCAAAAACTACCGAACGGATTACAATGAAATTTTGTATGTAGCTTCCTCTAGGGCCCTAGGTGCTCACTAAGAAAGGGGGAGGGGGGGTGGATCAAAGTTACTAAAAATCCCCATAAGAAATACATAGTGTAATATATTTAATAT
>JAGFPH010000035.1:162087-173825 GCA_018207615.1 Philaenus spumarius
GTCTCAAAGTTGACCGAATAAATGCGGCAACAACTTTGTGTTCTTCTCCTGTGACACCAAATCGAATTAGTAGACTATTTATTTGCGAATTTCCATAGGAAAGATGAGCAATTGCATTGACTCTTATGATGAGACCTAAGGTCGGGAATGATCACCGATCATGATCCACAGAAAACGTTTTAGGGCCTATGATATATACATGAGGTGATTTAGAAATGTACGAAAATGTCTCGGTAGCTCGTTCTAAAGCTGACAATAAGAAAACAAATATGTATAAATATAGGCCAGAAAACAGAACTCAGTACCCTCGGTTAAATGAGACCATATCCCCTAGATATTTTTAAAGCTTTATTAAAAAGACCAATCTGATGGTTTCTTAAGTATTTTTACCTGATAAATCGAATAAAATTGTTCCCAGTAATGCATCTTCATCCGTTTTAAAGTTATATTACGTAAAACACTAGAATTGGGGCTTAAAAATAACACATTTTTCTTTTTGATTAAGAAAAAATACACCTTAATTTACTATTTACCAAAGTAATTTCACTTTAAAGACATATACCATGCACGCACGGAAAACACTATTTACCAGGCTTGTAACGTAATGTGTTATTACTAGATTTAAAAAGTAAAATAAAGACAGTTTACTAAATAAATAAAGGTATTTTAAAATATATTTATGATATAGATATCTTATACTTGAACATAAAACATCCCACAAGAGCTCTTCTTGTAACAGCAGAAACCATAATAATAAGAAATAAAGAAGACACTTGAAATAAATGTACTAATACAAGGAAACCAGTTAAGTGGTGTACGAGACATGAAACAAAAAATTGTGTGCACTTGTCTGTCTCATTTTTGCAGTTGTTCTGAAATATGAGACACTTTATTTCAGACGGCAGGGGTGGGTGTAAAAAGTGGCAACCCGCGACAACAATAACGGCCGCTACTTGGAAATAAATGTTTGGGGGGAGGGGGTACGTCGGGAGTGTGGGGCATTAATCACGTGGGCAAGAAATCACAACTCAGTTGGGAATTGTTCCAGGATACCGGACAAAATATTACACGTCCCGAAGGACGTCCGTCATTTATATTAACTCTTACGGGAAGACTTACTTGGTTTAAGATATGTGGTTTGTTGTAATATTTTGTTATTACTTGGGTTTAGTTTTAATATGCACTTGCTGACTACTAATAAACAGAGAAGCCACAATAACGCGGGAAATACGATACTGTCTTATGCAAACAGGAAATTCACCTGACAAGGTTAGTAAAGCGTGTGTAATTTATACATTGTATCCAATTGAAATAATTTTAAGTGTTCTTTCTTTTGACAGGGTTGGATAAAAGTCCTGCAGATGTCGCAATTTATCCGCTTTTATAGTAGAAAAGTAATAGACAAATTATGTACAAAATTAAAAAAATATATACACTATTTACTTGTCCTTTTTTTGTAGGTAAGTATATCAACGTCCGTCCAACTCCGGTATCTGGTGTACAGTAACAGCATTCCTGTCATCATCTTCATCCAAATAATATGTTTCCAGTGTGTCTCTTCCTGATACACCGCACCATACTGTTACGCTCTCTCTACGACATCGTCAGAAAACAGGTTGTTGGGAATCGACCAAGGTTTTTAAACATTCTTCTCAAAGCAGTTTTACTTATGCTCATTTTCAAAGATTATGGTAAAGCTTTCTTTTCAGAGACTACAGGGTTTGCTGAAGAAGTTTACCGAGGTTTTCATTCATAGTGACACACTTACATCGGAACTTCTCGACTACGGCAATACTTGGCACCTTTTTGTGAAATATTTCTTGAAACTCTATAGCAGTTTGAATCAAACTAGACCTACCGGGACGACCTCTTCAATATATACTTAAACTTTCTCTGGAGTGGTAAGAACAATTACAGCGTTGATGATCTCATAAACAGTAATAATAAACAACAATCAGCAATTTATTTTGATTTACTAAAAACCAACCACAGCTGCTTTAATTTCCGAACTGTTTATTTTGGCGCTTGTCTTAGTTAGGCATATATGACGCAACGAAGTGTTCTGTAGATACTGTTTTTGCCAGCAGTTTTTTAGCATTTTATTGTAATGACAAGTGCAATCAATAAATGGAGCCAAATTTTAATTAAAATGGTTATTGTACAAAAGCAGTGATAGAGAGGTAGTGCTTTCACTGTATTAAAACAATATTTAATAGAAATGCAAGGTAGTAAATGTTGTTTCTTTTTCATTTTACTTATCGTAACTAAGCAACCATTATCTAGTAATAAATTTAATTTAAAAATAATTTTAGAGTTACGCAATATTTTTTTGTTTGACCCACTCAATTGCAAATTATATTGTCCCTTATCTATATATAACTGTACGTAATGAATACATTTGTGCATTTAATTGTTCACTTTATAAGCCCAAAACCATCAACCTTTATCCGTCGACCTAACTCCAGTGCTGACCTCTATATCATTGTATACTCATTACATTCTTGACTATGTAGCCAATAATTACCTTGTAAGCTAACTGTTATACCAACAACGCCTATTGTTTACTTTTTACTGGCTCGAGTAGATCACGCGAACTTTTATGAAATGCTATACTTAACAATAGGTTTGGGTAGGTGAAGGTTAACGTGTTATTGATTAGATTCCGAATGAAGGTAGGCCCAACTCCAAGAGGGAATTCTGCGGGTCTTATTTCTTTATGGAGAAAGTTATGGTTATTGTAAATTTGTTTATTAGTGTAAAGTTTGAAACTCAAGATATTGTATACTACAGAATAAAAAACAATTATAACAAATCATACTTTTATTTACTCAAACAAGTTTCGATGGCGATGCCGTTATCTTCAGTTACACGAATTATAATGCTCAGTTGACATTGCATATCAAATTGATTATATAAAACGATAATTAAATCCTTTACGAACCTATAGGACCCTACAATGTGGTTGATGAGTAACTAAAGTTTCGTTTTCATATGATACGAAAAATCTTGAAACTTTGACGAACAATATAAATACACGAAATTCGTTATCATGACCACTGTCTTTTAGTTTTCATGGAGGACAATACCGCGGTACTGAAAATCATGAAAATGAACCCATTCTACAAATTCAGATATTTCAAAACAATGAACAAATATCATATAGGCTATACCCGATAGTATTAAAAAGATGACCAAATACACAGAGTCTTAAATTCGGGCTGTCAAAGAAGAAGCCAAGAGGTTAGTACCCAATCATGAAAAGAGAACCTGAAACACAGTGGTGCAGGTTTTAGCCTAAGTGCTGAATTTCGGCTCATGTCTTGCTTAGTTTTCATTAACAGGCCTAAAAATATGGTTATTTGTGTCTTAAGGGAGGAAAGTCTATGTTTGTCGCCCAGAAAGGAAATTTAAAGTTTTCCTCACTGCTTTCGTGCGGTATAATTTTTGTGATGCCACTAAGATACTTTTTTCCCGAAAGACATATAACATTTTTCTTCCAGCTACAGTTTTAGTAAATAATTAGCATTTTACTATGAAACAAACTTTATTAAAACAAGGACATTTATATCTAAAACAAAAATTGAGGTTATTCCCTTAACACAAAGACACGGACGTTTATTGATGAATTGTTGTTTCTGTACTGGTTGTGGTGGCATGATTTAGTGGGCAGAAAAGTGTCCGTATAAAAAGCATTAAGTATGGGCGACAATTTAAGCTCAATGCTTTTTATATGGGCACATTTTCGCCCGTGAATGATAAGTTTTTCTTCTATCTTATTAATGAGGCAGTAGTTGGAGCAAATAATAATAATGTATTAGTTACATAGTTAACTAGTTGCTTGTCATAATGACTTTATACTTGACTACATTTGTGAAGTAGGTTTAATCCACGCTCCCTTATAGATAGGCCACTCCCCTTCATACAGTACTTGGCACTGAATAATTGATCGCTAAAGTAAGTGACACAGTTTGAAAAGCGATGAGCAATAAATGTATTAATTGTCAAATTTGTTATTCAACCTTAACTGTATTAAATAGTCTATATTATCTCGCAAATTAAACTAATATTTATTCGTAGATATTTTAATAAATAAATAGGATAACTGCTTGTTGGAACGCGGCAAAGTAGGATCTTGTAGTTGATTTATATAGTTCCGTAATAGCTAAGGACCAAGTGATATACTATATAACTATTAAAGTTACCAAATACATTGTCTAGATGTATTTCGCTTTGGATCAGTCTGTTAAAATTCACCACACGCCCTCGTTTAAGGGTTAAAAGTAAGAGAACGTGCGTCAAAGAATCACAAAATATTCATAGCAAACCAAAAAGTAATGTATTCAGGCTAATCTTGGCTAGGCTTTGCTACCATCGTCGAGGTTTGGTGTTTTTACTGCAAATAGCATAGGAGTACGGCCCCTAAAACGTATGAGAAAGGACGTTCCACACCTCTCATAAAAAAGACAATTTAAACCGATAAAATAATTGAACAAACAACAGCAATTAAAACACAATTCCTTTCTTTACTATCATCCCTTTCTTTGTAAATAAACTTCTCGGTATATAATCATGAGAACGAACACATTCCACTTTAAATATTTTCCCACCCCTTGAATGTACGACTGAGTGCATCTAACCGGTACAATCCCCTTGCTGAAAATAATTTCATTACCACATAGTAGTACCGGTCTTGGAGTATTTCATACAGCTCGACAAATACGGGTGTTTATTATTTTATTGCACTACTTGTTATTAGGTTTACATGTTTACAACCACGTCCTTTACAGGGTATAGCACAACTGGAGTAAAATTAAATAACAATATCCTCAAACCTTGATTTCAGATTATTTCTTTTATACCTTTTATTTCTTACAAACATGGTCAAATTGTATATTCTATAAGACCAAATCAGTTGAATACGGTTTGTAGTTGCATTAGGGTTATCGAAATTAAATTCTTTCCCAAAGTCAATAATAAACTCCAGTCTAAAAATGTATCTATGCAAATACAAAGCTAATTTTCATACTATAGTCTACTTGGCACGATTTTACCTAATTTCCGTCGCAAAATAATTATGATTTGTAACTATTTTTTGAGTACTTATGGGTTTGGGTATTTTCCTGTTCTTAAGTCTCGGCAGGCCCTGCCACCATCTTGAATTTAAACTCCCATAAGTGCAATGTTAAACGCGTAAAAATACTAGGCTATTGGAGTACTAATTTATGAGAACATTGTTTTGAATATGTAGTTCTAAAGGTTAGAACAGTCCGAATTTGGATATCATTTAAATTTGTTTTGAACTAAAGTTGTTCTTCGGCTTAACTCAAAATCTAAGTTTTTAAAAATCCGATTTTTTTTTATTTAATAATGAAAATATAAAAAAATACAAAAAGTTCACCACATTCGAAGTTCAATTATCTGCTTTATTGCGGAAGCACGTACGCGCTGAATTTGTCTTCCCACTCGAGTGTTATCCTGAACTCTGGTGGTTATCACATAAACTTGTTGCGTGCGTAGGAATGCTAGAAAAGTAAGATATCAATTAATTTTGAGTGTGTGAGAGAAAGCTGCGTTTATTAACACATACATTGTCACGCATGCTCATTTCAGTAGATTTACAGTCAATGTTACGTCCTTACCCTCTAGCTTCCACCTCTATGTAGCTGCCCTTTATTTCCTAGCGGAAGAATGAAACGCACACATCAATGCTAGTAGTGTGCTCTGCCACTTGGAGAGCTACGGTCAACTCAGGATATTTTTCACTCCTGCCGAGCCTTATTATTACCACCTTGTTTTCCTGTAAACTTAATAAATATTTTTCAAAAATAATAATTTAAAGTTCGTGAATTATTTTTGTTCATAATGGAGGGTGCAGTCACTATACATTTTAAATAAGTTAAAATGTTGTACGTTTCCAGGTAATAAATTCAACACTTTTGTATTGTTTAACAAAACATAATTTTATTCTTATTGAGAATATATTCCGTTAGAGACAATAGTATGCATATACATTGCAGTCAAAATAATTCAGTGGATTTTGTAGTGTATAAGTTCCCCATTTTAAAAACAAGAACTTTAGTGACCGTTAAAGATTAGAGAACATAAATATAGTACACACTTATGTAAGGCCTTGTTGAAAAATGTTAAAATAGTTACTTCCAGCACCCCTTCATAGTATCTGTTGCATTTGTACTTTACCAATCGCACCACACTAGAAAGTAAAAAATTGTGTGTCATCTCACTTTCTATGTTTATATTCCAACAAAATTGTTTTTAGGGATTCTCGTCCAGATAATGTTAGAGGACTAATTTGGGTTTTTGGTTGGTCGCTGTAGGCATTTTTTAGCAAATTCCTGTATGTTAGGTTCTGAAGAATACGCTTTACTTCTAACATACTTTTCATAGCCCGATTTTTATAATCAACGAGGTTTATTAAGTAATATTTATATTCCTTTTTTAACTATTGTAGCATCAATTCAGGCCTAAATGAAGTAGGCTATCTACATTGTCTTTGTACAATTGTGCCAGAAAGATTTATAATTATTTTTTTTTGTTAGTTGTAGGATAATTAATTTTATAATAGTATTTAAGTTCTATTTTGAATTATTTTCTGTAAGCAATAATTGTATTTTAGTTTTTTTTATCTAGTATTTATCATAATTTAATATTATTATAATTATGTTACTTTCATAATTCTGATAGTGTACAAGGAGAATAATGGATTTAAAAAATGTTAGGTTATGATTTTGTAATATTTATAACGATTTCAATAAACACGTTCTTAACCAATATTGATATAAAGCTCTAATCAACATTTCTGAGTGATACTTTTAATACCCTATATAAATAAATTAAACTGTAGTACAAACAAGTTCACTTTTAAAAAAATATATATTATTAGAATATTTGTTTAAATACATCGATTCGATGCCGTACTCTACAGCTAGTTGTAAATTAAATATGACGAAAGCACAATTATTAAATTGTTCAGTGTTTGTAAGGAGTAGTTATAAAAAGATATAATTAACCTTCAGTCTGAAAAAAATTCTAAGAATGGATTTTAAGAGAAAAATACACGTGGAAAAACGTTATACAAATTTCAATAAATTTAATATGATATTTAAAAGATGATTCCACTTGCAATCAGTTGTTAAATAAATCTTACCAAATCAGTTTGATAAATTTCCATAAATTGTTGTGACAAAACGTTCTTAGCAAACTATTCGAAACTGGCACACAAATAAATGGACGTCGTAAAAGCCTACGTGTGACCGCGAAGCTTATTTTGACCAGAAATTCAGAAAACCTCATCCATTTCCCATCCACGCTTGGGAACGTCCTCTCGTTAGGATTTACATTGGCCAAAGCGTGTCGAATAGAAAACAACGTGCATCAATTTGAATGGCAATATCTGTTGAAAAGCGTGGAAAATCACTGCTGGAATTTCCCTACTAGGCCCTACATACGTCAAACTATGACCTGAACTAGTTGGGAATATTCTGCAGACAAAGCGGGTTTTCTAACAATCTTCGCTGAAATATTTATAAAAGCTCTCACAATCTTTGTATAATATAGTTGTATGGATCGATGCTACTAACATTACTTTACATAAAACTAAAACATGTCTTCCTTTCCAAACTATAATTGGTTTAGCAATTTGACAAAGCGAAGAAAATTATGTAAACTTTATAATCAGAGCTTTGTAATCAATGACTCTGTATCCTATTCCAACCTCATACCCAATCTACAACTCCTGCATAGTATGTAACGTTGAGCTGTAGCCGAATTGTATGGTCATGGTCTAAAGAAAAACATACTTATATTAAAAAAGGTTTAAAAAAATGTAAGTTATAAATTTTATTTGTCTCTTGTAAAAATGTTATAAAAAATACAGGTCGGCTGATTGAAGATAGTCATGGCACGATAACCAGCTGTTTATTCTAATATTTCCAAAAAACAGCTTATTTCAAAACTTGGAAACAATAATTACTATTTCTAATTTGTTTTTGAGTAGCACTAAGTAAAGCTGGTATGTTTAATTTTTATTATGCCTCCTGTTATATCGTAAACTTTATTTGGTAAATTTAATATTATGTACCATCTTAACATATTATTTTATATGATTAATCATACACCTATATTAAAAAGAAAATATAAAATGTGTGAGAGCGGATGAACAATGTGGTGGGCAGGAAAAGCACGCTGGGGTCTTCACTAGTAATTATTATTAAAACGTCTTAAAGGCTTAATAAGTTAGTTTCTGAAAAACCGAATTGTTGAAGGTCTTTGTAAAGCATTATCAATCATGTTACTGTTTTACTGTTTTTATCATGTTTTCTTGTTAGTTTTGTATGTTTTTGTAAATTTTATCTTGATCCATTTTAAAATAATTGAGTTATTATTTTTTGTTGTTGTGCTGAGACTATCAATGAGAAAAGGAATAATATAACTTTCAAAGTTAAATGATAAAATAAGGGGCGTGTAACATAATGGTATAAACGCACTTTCATTGTTCACATACTTATAATTTTTTTAAACCAGTTCCAGCAGCCCATCTAACGTAGATTTTTTTAAAATAAATTACAATGTTTCATCTCAATTGGATAAGTAGTTTTATAGTTAAATCTTTAACAAACAACGAAACAATCAAGAAAATACGTATAAAACCTTAATGTAAAAACAAATTGATAGAAGCAAACCTAAATTCTGACATCCTTTTCTTAAATTCAGTCATAAAATTTTTGCTGGGTTGTAGGCTCTTCTCTCGGTAATATTAAAACTGTTTTTATAAGAAAGCCAAACTAGGTTTTACTGTCAATATTTCTACCGCTTATTGTTTAGTGAAACTTTAACAGTTTAGCCAGCCTACCCCACAAACTTTCAATTAATTGCTTAACATGGTTCCTTCATGTCAATTAGACTTATGAAAGTGGGGGGAGCAGTGAATGAACTCACCTACAGCGCCAGTCTACCTATGCAACTGTAGCGTCACTCCTATTTCAATATAAACTGATATTGTAAGAAAACCATAATGACGTCACGAACTTTTTTTGTAAATTGGTTTTGGTTTATATTTAGAAGTGTGTAAGGCTTGCGATGTGGTTTTATTAAAACGAGTCACTTTTACAATTAAAGTCTCATTTTGAAAGAAAAACATAACACATAGATGTTACCCGGAAAGCAATTATTAACAAATTTGTAATTAATATAACAAAATACTGTAGGATAAGACAAGTAGTTTTTTAGATAAATCCTAATAAACAAACACGTGAACGTGTCCTGGCTTTAAATAATTTGAATAAATATTTACAATTAGATAAGATCGTATCTTGTTTATGTTGAGATGTCGACCCATCACTGTTTATTATTTCTTCCACATATTGCATACAGAGTGCTAGTTGTACTTTGTACTTCGTGTTTGGTATTTCATCTTCTGCACAACATACGACATTATGCACATATTAACAAGTAGGCTATCATTCTCAGGCAGGAAGCAGTACAACCAATGTTAATGAAATTCAGATGTTACTTACTGTAGTTCCTGTGTAGAGTACTTAAGCTCACTGCTCCTGTCGTAATTGTTAATGATCCTGAACAATCATTGAACCGCTGATGGGATTCAGTTTATTGTCGCGTACGTTTGCATTGGGCCCTAAATGTGGTCAAAATTTCGTCCTCACCATTGTTACTTTTGAGTTAATCTTATTTTAATCAAGAAAACTCACTAGATTATTGTAACCACCTTTGTTAATGATAAAACATTTGTAGAAATTGACAAATATTAAGAAATATTTTTAACAGCAAAATTAGTAGGGATTACTCAAGAAAAAATATTCTAATTACTATTCAGATGAAAATATTCTACACCTAAATTATCTAGTATATTTATTAAAAAGAGTAAAATATTACGAAAACTTTTATTTATTTTAACCTAGGGACATTTATATTTTTATACTTATAGGATATTCTGGAAGAGATTACAATCATTTCTTAAATAGTATTACTAGTGTAACAATTAATGTAACATGTGACTTCATTTGTTTTTTTACTGAGACGCGTTTCGTAGTCGGAACTCCATCTTCGGTTTATACCTCCGTAAAGGTCGTAAAAAAATTAAAACATTCTTGGTAAACAATATAAAACACTACACACACACATATAAACGTGAATACATAGTAATTGTTATTTAATAGTGACTTGGACAACGAACATTGAACATTAGGCCTATACTAGTTTGAATTTAATAGTTTTAATATCTAAGTAAATAGTTGTATTTATTATCTAAAAAGTAAACCCCCGTTAAAATCAAAGGCAACATAATTAGGTAGACATCATAAATACACCATTTTCTTATACTATTGAACTATTTTTTCTTATACTATTTTATTATACTATTTAAAAACAACAAACTTTATCTAGGCCTACCTAACTATCCTGAGGGAACTTTTTACTGGTAAATGTGTACAATTATAAGGATTATAAAACTGTATTCCCATTTGTGAAATTTTTTTATTTATATACATTATTATGTCAAAATAAAGATAAAATGGTTATCTTTTAATTTCTTTTAATTCCTATTGATATATCAAATTATTTAGAAGTTGTTCGACTATAATGAAGAAATTATTAATCGAATATATTTTTGTACTCTGTACAAAAATATACGAATGTTTCTGAAGCTAAACAATGGGTATTTCGTCTTTACATTTCTTAGCCTATTAATGAATTTATGTATATAATAAAATGTTGTATTTATAATTATTTTATAACCTCAAAGCAAATTGTATAAAGTATTATAGCCTGCATTATTTCTATAACTCTTGTTTTCAAAAATCAACTTCACAAGATATTTATTATTGATTGAAATTGTAAACATAACCCAAAAGTATAATCTACGCTTACATTACATATGATGGGTGAAATTAGCTGTTGTAGTATTATATTGTTACTGACTTACACTCGCTTTTATATGAGTTGATATTTTGAAACACAATTTTAAAATAACGGTTTATTCAGTTAATAATAGTTTATTACATACTCAAGTCTGCACTCACCTATTTTAAAGATTCCTTTTCTATCCCCTTCTAACGACAAATGTTTCTAAGTTTAGCTTTGGTTAAGCCAATATTACAATAATTAAATGGAAGTTGTAAGAGACTAAATATTTACCACTGTTCCTTCGTCTGTAAAATGGATGTCTCCCCCTCCCAGTCATAAAGGAGATAGTGGAGCAGAAAGAAAAGGGTCTTTTATATGCAGCGGCTTAATCTGGTTAAACAATGGTTAACTTACGCCTGTTCCAACTCAAACATTTACCGAACAGTTAGTGTAACTTTACTTCTGTATACATGCGTAAATAATTACATCTCGCCTTCCGGAATATTTACCGCATTTTGCCGCAAAGAAAGCGTCGAGAACAACGCGATATTATGACGCTTGAGATTTATACCGACTATAAATAATAACTTGCTATTCATCACGCTAATGAACGCTTCTAGTTCGGTTGACAATAACAATTTAGTACATTTAATTATAGGTTTGGCGTGCATGTAAGTAATTGTATTCGATGTGCACTTTCAATAAACAGTACTACTTTACATGATAGTAATAAATAATAATTTGCGTGCATCGCACGTTGAAGTCTTTGCTCAAACAGCTTGAGATCTGGTTTTTAGTTATCGTCTTAATACCATACATAATGAATTTGCAAATATTTAACATTTTGGAAAATCTTTTTC
>JAGFPH010000035.1:193104-206851 GCA_018207615.1 Philaenus spumarius
CAAACATTGTTACAACCTAACCTAAACAGCAAACATTGTTACAACCTCACTTAAACCGTAAACATTGTTACAACCAACCTAAACTAATCAGTAAACCTTGTTACAACCTAACCTAAACAGTAAACATTGTTACAACCTAACCTAAATTGCAAATAATTTTGCAAGCTAACCTAAACAGCGTACATTGTTACAACCTAACCTAAAAATAACGATTAAACCAGGAATAGATTGGAGGAACTGAGTAGATAAAAAATCGACAACGTGATTCGTAAGCTACTAAACTTTGGAAAATGTTTAGTGGGTCAAGATAAAGAAAGAATTATAAAAAAAATTAGAAGCTTTTACTCGGAAACAATAAGTTTCCAAAATATTTGCCATTTAAAAAAAATGTTATCTCCAAAAGAACTTAACTGGCTGATCTGATTCTTTGCGTGGTTCTTAGTAAGATAAGGCCTAATTTGAGAAAAACAACCAATTTAAATCTAATGATTTGTTTGATAATGTCTGTAGGGAATGAAATAAACAAAATGGATTGTAAAAATACATATATTTAAAAAAATGTCTGATCTCAAAGCCGATCGTATAATATATCAAATGCCAAGAGAGCAATGCGTAAAATCAACTGTTTCTTGAACCTAAGAAGTTTCACTTTTAACTCGCAGGAATCTCATTCATCTTTTTTTCAAAATCGGTTGATAGGTTTAGGTTCTAGTTTGTAAAACCCTGGCAGGAAAGACGTTACAATATACATTTCACATTCTCATTATCCCACAGTATGTCATTACAACAATGTCTCTCTTTACAAACAAGTAATTATAGTTTTCTCATTTTCTTCTCCCACTCGTTTGATTAAAGTTCATTATATTTATCATGTTGTTATGTCTATAAATAAACAATTTCAATTACTTATATCATAAAACGACACTAATCACATATTACGTACTCTATAAACGCAATCTGTTTGTATACCTAATCTTGCACCGTTTCCAATTTAATTTATCTACCGTCATAATTGATTTGTGTGGATACAAATTTCGAGTTTTTAAAACGTAAATGTAAGGAATTCTACGCAGGTAATTGGTAAACAAACTGTGTTACCCTTTTCTTCATATTATTTAATATGGTTTACAAGTGAAGCTTATTTGTTTGTTTAAATCTGTATACCAGGTACTCACTCACTAGCATATCAAAATACCCAACCTAAGCCCTCGAGCATGAAATGTATCACATATGTTGACCTGTTAATAGAGGTAACTAATAGAACATTATAATGTAAACATTTACACTTCCAAAAACAATATTATTTTTCTCGTAAGTGGAAACACTCAAATATAATATGTGTTGAAGCCAAATTTCACATGGCACAGTAAATTTGTTTGGGTGATGATAGCGAGTATTGCTTTTTTATCTCATTTTTGTTCAGATACAACAGTTGCTTCTAGCGGAGAGAGTGGATTTCTCTCAATCTCATCTTGATAAAAAACCTTGAATTGTTAAAAATGAAATCAATAAGAGTTACTTGTATAACAAAATAATTTCCAGATATAAGGATCTGTGTCTTGATTCACAGAATAAACGTAGAGTAAAAATTAGAAAATGTAAAAGTACGAACATTTTAAGGTATATTCTTATAGAATAGCCTAACTGAGAAAAGGTTTTGCAAAACTGTGATTTTAAAGCTTAAAAATTGCGAAAATCCAGTGCTTCAAATTCAGCCTTCTAACAGAAAAGACAGCTGATTCAGATCAACAAAATTTTAAGTTAGTCCTATACTGAACCAATACACTTTCTTGAATGCATATCACAGAAACCAACTTAAATTTAAACTCAGAAATAATATAAATAAAAAAAGCAGTCGTGGGACTGTTGACAGAAGTGAAAACCGTCATGAATATAAATCGTTGATTACATCCGAAATTTTATCATTATTATTATTAAATCTTGTCCAATTTAAAATTTAAATATTAAAAATAACATAAACATGATAGTCGATAAACTATTTCTATAGCCATTTAAATTTTAAATGGGACATGATAAAAATAACGATCAAATTTCGGATTAAAACAATATAACCAATTATTTATACTCATGACAGTTTTTACTTATGTACTAAACCAACAAAAGTTTCTTGAAAATTTTAGATTTTTTTTCTTTATTATAGTTTTAACATCTGTTGTTAAAAATAAAAGTTCAACAGCTAATTTGTATTAAAAGTTTAACAACCAAATTTTAGATTAGGCCTATACTGAACCAACAAATGTTTCTTTAATGCATTTACTTACATTACCATAGCAACAAAGTTATCAAATTAAGAGATTAAAAAAAATGAGAATGCACAATGTCCATTTTAGAGGTATCACCAAGTATACTAATTTAACACAACTTACAAAATTCGGAAGTGGAATGTCCATTTTATAGACAGAGTAAGGTGACTAAATCCATACAGCTATTGAGTTTAAGCCACTCTATATTTTATTTCGTCGATTTCTTCTTCTTTTACGATCAGCTGTTTACCAAACTTCTGGTTTATATTAGTACGTGTGTAAAATAATGATACAGGAGAAATAAGAGACGAAATAAAATACACAAAGCTTTTTACTTTAAGAGTCGTACATTTGACCTTATCTTCAAAAACTGCTCGATGCGCCTAAAGAAGTTAGTAAATTATCCCAGCATAGCTGAATCGCATGGGCCAAGCTTGGCTAATAACTCATATGACTTACTATCTAAACAAATATGTTGGGTGTAAAATACTCGTAGCGCATTTATGAAGGGCGAAGGTGTTGAATATGTAAATACGAATGTTATTGGTGTCAAATCCTACGGAATGCATAGTGACACCCCGAGAATATTTTAATTAATATTTTGTGCAGGAAAACTAAACATTCTTCCGTTGTGAAGCAAGCTCGTATCATATAAATACATACATATTGTATATATATTTTAATATTAAGTTATTTCTTTGCTTTTCTATACGTAAAATGAAAGGAGTAAGAGCATATGTTTGGCTGTAACCCTGATCTCTAAGTGTTCTATTTGATGGATGTAAATAATGTTGGTGTTGTTGGCGTTCTTGTGTAGGCCTACCGTATATTTAAAATAAATATGAACAAACAAATTTCATTTCCTCTCATCCCACCCCCTCCCCCTCCACCGATGTAAGCTCAAAAAGCCTTCGATCTTACCTTAATTATTATTAGTTAAGTTAACCGAGTTTCCATAACATAGTTATTTTAGTCAGTTCTTTTACAATTAATTATTGTTAAACAATCTCAAGAAAGGCATTCAAAATTACTAAATTTATTTAAATCGGCCCTGTCGAACTCTGGAATTATGGGCTGAATTATGGGACATTTCTGTAATGAAATCCATAATGCTATATGCTGTAAAACACTGTTTATACTGTAACTTTATTAGCACCAAAACAAATAAACATATATAAGAGAGCTGATTTTGAATTTGTTTTATTTTTGAATGTTTAAGAAATATAAGCATAGTAATAAATTTTTACCTCAGGCCTAGACCAGAGTAAAACATTTAAAAAACAGATCGAAAACCAACTTTAAGTTGATCTGGAAAATTTGTGTATGTATAGTAAGTAATTATCATAAGTGTGATAAGATATAGGCACAGTTAATTTATTAATCATAATTATGTGAAGCATACACCAGGACCTCCTCCTAGTTTTTAACAAAATACAATTATGAGAATGTTTACTCCGAAACATTCCAGTAATAACTAACACACAAAATTAATATTGGTTACGCATTTTCATTTTGAGTGCAAACTGAATTTTTCATAAATAGTTTTTTCATTCTTAGATCCAACAAATATTTTCTGCATCCCACTTCAGTAGGACAGATGCGTTAACCGCATGCGATCATAATCTCCGGTCAAATTTTATAATAAAAATAATTACAGCTATGATAGGCATTATTTGACGCTATTCTGATCAAACAACTGTGCCTTGTTTCTTGGGGTTGGGGGAGGAAGAGGTTGACTAATTTGGGTAGACATCTTGAGGGGGAGAATTTGATAGCCTTGGACGTGAAATATGAGCTCGCACTGTTTCCTTGAAATATAAAAACCTCGGTCCACAAAGTCGAAGCTATGTTAGGAGAAATGAGCCAATGTTATTAACAAAATAATCGTTTACTAATCATAACTTTTGGTTCTTTATTCATGCAAACAAATTCGTTGTCAGTTAAAAATATCTTTGTTTGACACATATTAATCTTATTTCTCAAAAGAACATCATTCAATTTTAAACATGTATATTTTACTAATAATTATATAACACAAGTATTTCGTTTAAGAAATATACTAATTAGGTTTATTTATGTATATTATTACAAGTATACCAGATCACTGAAGGAGAAGACATTAACGTTGAAAGGCATTGTTAATTAACTTATTTGTGGGCATTTGAATTTAAACTTTAATGTTTAATAATGAAACAATAGAAATTCAATATTTTTTATTTCAAGCGTTTCCACTTACATTAAGTATACAAATGAATACTTATATACACTACTTCTTTTGACAAGACTCGGAGGGCAGGAAGGTAACATAGAAAATGATTTTTGGGTATTATACTTTAGTGCTAAAGTGTACTAACAAACTGTTGCGAGGAATTTTAAACACCTATTTAACGTTACTAAACTTGAAGATGTAGTTGTAGAAAAACAAAATAATTTTTCGGGTTTTTTCCAAAGGGGAGATACATTAAGGGTGCGCTACCATGTCCGCCATATTGAATCTGATTCCCATAAGAGCAATGTTACAGAATAAGTAATTTTTTCCGTTTATTCGTGGAATAATTTTAAAAATTTGGTTTCATTTTGAAGTACTGTCATATGCGGATGTTGATTGCTGAATATATTTTCAAAACCCGTTTTATTGTTTCCATAAACGAATGATATAAATAGTAAAAAATAGTAAAGTTTATTAATTTTTTACTCAGTTGCAAAAAGAGATATTGCAAAAAACCTTAGCAATCAACACCCACAATCTATTTTACTTTAAGAAAAAAATACAGCTTTCGTTTTATGACAAAAACAACACAAACATATGCTTAATAGTGAAGGTATATTTTGGTTATTTAACATTAAAATAGGTAGCCAACTTTGCCGTTTTGAATTTAGGGAGCCGAGCCTTAAATCCTCTTTTTAAGTTATTTTTGGTTCTGTGCTAAAAATCTAAAGCAATAAATCCATAATGTCGACCAAATACTATGCAAGTAATCCATTGCAATCAATCTACAAGTTTTAGGCAAATAACGATTTTTGAAGTGAAAACTTCTTTAGGCTACGAGCACCATTTTGGATAAGGTGAAATATACGAACTCGCCATACGCGTCTGAAAGTAAGGGTCCTAGTATAAACCAGAAGTTTAATGTAATAGCTGATCGTAAAAGAAGAAGAAATCGACGAAATATAATAGGCAGTGGTAAATTCAAAGGCTTAAACTCTATAGCTGTATGGATTTAGTCACTTCACGCTACCGATGAAATGGACATTGCACTTAATAATTTTGTAAATTACTATGCTTGTTGGTACCTCTAAAACTGACATAGAGCTTTCTAATATTTTTTTTAATGTCTAAGTTTACCTACCTTATTGCTACTTTAACGAATGTAAATGCATTGGCCTAACCTAAAATTTTTGTTGTAAAACTTTTAATACAAATTAGCTGTTTAACTTTATTATTTACCATCTGATATTATAATAAAGTAAGCATTTCTTGACCCTGTGTTGGATCAGTATAGGTCGAACCTAAAACTGTGTTTTTTTATTATTATTTTACTATAGACGACCATGTTTATGTACATTTTTAGATTTTAATTTTAAATGAGTCAAGATAAATATAATTATACAATTTATGATTAAACCAATATAACCAATGATTGATATTCATGACAGTTTTTACGTCTGTCGGCAGACCCACGAATGATTTTGTTTTTAATTATGTGCAAATAACCTTTAAGTATGCGTTCGAGACGACCCGCAAGTACTTGTGTAGAAAGCTATGTCCCATTTTAATTATTTAACGACCTTTTAATGATGAACATTACGTGTTCATACTTTTATGTTAGTGTTTTGTGTGATTATCTCTAAAATGTTCGTCTTTCGACAATGACATAGGTTTGTGTCGAAACTAGTAAAAATAAATAGACCATTAGTGGTTGTAGGAAATTAATAGGACCATTTGGTTAGTATATTAATTTAAAAAATTACAATAATGGTCCAGGAAGTAGGATTTAAATAAATAAATAAATAAACTTTCTTCAAAAAAAGAATTAGGCAAAGTTTCAAAAACCATTCACAGGTTTACGCCTAACGAAAAGGATGGAAACATATTCTTGAAATTCTCCACTAATGGTTAAAAACCAACAAGAATGGCAATAAACAAAATAAGTAAACAAACGAAACAATTAATTATAAAATTCCACTTAGGGATCAAACACTTAACCCATCCAATGTAAAGAAGAAATTTCTAATAAATTTATATGTCAATATGTATGTTGCTGCTACGAAAAGAAATGTTATGGAATTATAATAAAATTATGACACTAACTTGTTTTCAATTAATCGATAAATTAAGATTCGCCCACTTGAAAACAATTTATCCTTAAATAGATAGCCTGCTTTAGAAACAAAGTTGCTGTGTTTGTATATCAAAAAACTTCATTATAAGAGGTCTTCATGCGTTTTACCTTATTAGGCTGCTTACGCAGTGAATTGTGCCGACGTAGAATATGTCTCGGGTATTAAAAGTAAACTTTTTTTATACAATATACAAATAGGATTACTTCCTGAGACAGGTTTTAAACTTCCTTGGCTAAATAGGTTTCATATTAAATAAAAATAGTAAGCCTAAGTCTTCGTAATCCCTTAATGTTTTTAACAGTGTTTAAGTTTAATTACTTTTTCGCCAGCCGTTGTTTGGATAGGACTTCAAAATACGTTGTCCTACTATTCTTTTTTTTCTCGAATTTGTATTATGCTGTCAGGCAGTTTTTTTTTCTAATAATTGTACTTGTTTGAGTCGATTACAACATAGAAGAGTGGTTCTACAAAGTTTTAGCAAATACTTTTAAATATAGAAATTATTTTTGAAAAAGTTTTGTAAGAGCACATTGACACATCATGCCCCAATGTAAACAGTTTTAAGTTTCTGTATTTTTGTCTATTTTTACGATTTAACCTAATTGTGTAGTATAATAATTCGTATTGTAAATCGTGTTATTGTGTTTTGAATTTATTTTGACGTGCTCATATTTGAGTAAATTAAGCAACAAAGCCTTTCTCGAAACGCGTAACAAAGATCTACAGCAAAAAGTTGCAAGACGCTTAATCAGCTAACATAATGTAAATTATACTTTAAATTAGTATTATACTATTTTAATTGGAGACATAAAATGGATTTCGGAAGAGTAGTATCTACTAAAATCTACTATAAAAACAGTTGCGTCGGGAGAAGAATTTAAAAACAAAATTTTTGTATTTTGTTTGGTTCATAGCTATTTTTAAGGTACTTTGTCAATTATTTTTTGTTGATGCTATCCATTAAATCTCACTTTGTTTCTTTGCACATGACGCGTTTCAACTAGTCTTGTCAAAAGACACCAATAAAGAAACACTTAAATACTGTACACCATACATCACAATTTGTATTGTTATTTTGCACCACAAAATGCCACCAATCACCAAATATGGTGTACTGTTGATGTTGTACAGTGTTTATAAGTGTTTAATTTACAAACATTGACCGACAGTTCTTATTGATAATGACTTATAAAAAATCGAAACCTCTAAAATAATAATGAAATAGAAAGTAAGAAACAAAACTTAATATGGATTGATCGAGAACGTCACCCAAAGTAATTAGTCCGGTAAGGTTGTACATTATAAATACGTATATGGCGTCAATGTATTTAACCAAGAAAGTGGAGAAGGGAGGAATAAACACAATATAAGCTTTAGTTTGTATTAATTTAATTTGATTGAATCCTTCTTGAATTTGGTTACGTAACCAATACTCGTTTACCAAAATCTTAAAACAAGCTCAACGTTAAAAGGAGGGTTCAATAATTTCACCACACCCTGTAAAACTTGTTATTTACATTATAACTTCTCCGAACTCCAAGTACATAATTTGAGCACGTACATTCCCCCCATCGACATCCAGACTTCGATTTTAGCCTTGAGCGCTGAAAATACTCAATCCCGTGGAAAGTATCAGCGGATGCGTTTCTGGCTGTAGTCTCCGGCCCTCGGTTCGGGTTTTATGCCCTGAATTTATGGTATCGATTCGGATCCGCCCAAACAACGCTCCGCACAAGAGTCAGCAAGAAGTAGTACTCTCCCCCGTTTCCACTTTTACAACCCTGTCATGGCCCGAGTTCTGTATTCTTCATAAAATGTAATCCACCGCATTCCTCGTACCACTCGGGTTATAAACATATTTATGAATATGCGTAAAATGAACCTGAATAATAAATATATTCCGGAAAAGCTTGCGCTATATGTAATCTAATTTTCTTTCGTCATATTTTGAACAACTTAAAATAATGTACAGTAATATATTATTTAGTGGAACATCGTTATTAATTAAATTCGAGAAATAACTCGCGATCAACTTACAAGTTTAATTAAGGAGATTGTTTTTAATATACTTTCTATGTATTCATTAGGCCTATAATAAAAAGAGCAAAAGTTCGCGTGTCGGTTTATATGTAATAATGTATGCAAAGAATTATTTGCCTGATTTTGATGCAACATTACTGATGTATTATTAGGCATTACAGTTAGTGAGACAGTGGACTGAAACATTTATTTTGAGTTTGTTTAATGACGTTGCTGGCCAAACTGTTGAAGATAAATCAAACAGGAAAATCTGGAACGAAGGTGGAGAATAAAAATTCCCTTACAGCATGTGTTTAATTAATACGGTTTTCTTACAATAAACGTTTGAATACTGTGTAGAGTCAAAAATAACATTTTTGTAATTTTCCTATTGCACTTTTATAATATAACGTTTGTCTTAATTTTTTATGAAATACTTGTGTAATTTGTAATAAATTTGCCAAACTTACATTTTTACAATTTTCTCTTACTATATTATGAACTGTTTAGAGTAGGCCTGAACTTTGAATTTAACAAAAAAATATTATTTTAAGTAAAATGGGGAGACAGTAAACTTTGGTTATGATTCACTCTTGGAAAAGTAACAAGAGAAGGAAATGGTAATGGATGGAGTTTATTCAAAGTTTCCGGAAGACTTTTTAGTTTAGAAAATTAAAATCATTATAATTGCATTGTAAAATTTAATTGAATTTACTGTAAACTTGTTTGAAATAATAAGTTTTGCTTAGGTTAATCAAGGTGAAATGGGTTTTGCTTTTAAACGACTGCATTTATTACAGTGAATAACCAGCCCGAGATACGAGAGTAATAAAAAGATGTATTACTATTACGAACAGTAATAACAATACAGCATTAAGAACTAGAAGTATCTTTGTTTTTTTTTATTTATTTTTCCTTCTTTCCTTGAAGTATATAATAAATTTATCTAATTGCTTCATAAACTTGAAGTGTACAGAGTTTTAGAAAACCGGCCAATGAACTATCATAGTAAAAGGATTTAAAATGAAAGAGCTGCGCCAGCCTATGCCAAGGGCCGAGTCATTTAAAGAGTGTTCCGTAAGTCAGTTATCAAACTTGGAAAATTTTTCTGTAGACCAAGATGAAAAAAAAAAGAATAATTTGTTAAGGGAATATCATAATTGAATAGAATAATCATAATTTCCAAGTAAATCTAAATTCAAATTTAAAATGTTTAATTATATTCAAATTCAATTTAGTCTATGAATAAAATTGTCAATATTTTTCAAGGATGAATTCTAATTAAATATCTCCTACAAATATGGAATTGTTAAAATTTTCAAATAAATTAAATTTAAATCTGAAAGCAAATCAAAATATACTTTTAAATAATATATTTCTTTAAATTAAATATTCTATATTTCTAAGAAAAGTCCACATTTTAATCATTACAAATTTCAATAAATGTTCAATTAAATTTAATGTCTAAATCGAATTGCCATTCCAGGTAAATGTGCCCTCCAATTACAAGTTACACTAAATATTAAAATTTAATTTTGTTTCTAAATCGAATCATCACCATTTCCAAACAAGTATAAATTCCATTAAGAACTCAAAACCAACTCATTTTCAACTAAGATTTACGACTAAAAAATCAAATACATAGACTATTAAAATAAAATTTTACCTTTAAATCTCAAATCTGTTCAAAATGAATTGTAATTTTAATGTTTTTTTGACGATTGAAGGTAAAATTAAATTATAATTGCATCAGTTTTTAAACAAATATTAGCTTCCAATTCTAAATTCTGACTACAAAACTAAATAAATATTAAAATTCAATATTGCGAATAAAGTAATTAAACAAAAATATTTTTGAGCAGTAGTTCAAATAATGTTACGTCTATGTGTACATTACGAGCAATTTATTATTTTCAATTTAATTAAACGTTTTTGATTTCGTCAGAGTAATATTAATTATTAAACCCAGTTATCCGTAAAACATCACCACTCCACCGTTTGTTCAGCGATATTTTTGTTTAAAGTTATTACACCTGTTGGCAAAGTTCATCATCGGTTACACTCAGATATTTATTCAGAAAGCTGTGATTTCTCTTCGCGAGCTTTTGATGGATATTATTTCCCGATGGGAAACATTCCCGTCCTCCCATGGGATCCCTTCGTTGGTGGCAGGCCGGGATAGGCGGTTCCTACTGCATATAAAATAATACTTTGCTTTGTTTGAATTCGCTGCGGCCACAACACACAAAACTCTATTGGAATTTTTGATGTCCCACAAGGCTGTATACAAAATGGACACGACAAATTGCATCGCATTTCCTTTTCATATTTTAAAACAGGGTTTTGTTTAAACATGCGTGTGTATCCATACATCTCGTGATTTGTTTTCGTAAAACAAATGTGTTTGCTTTAAAACATAAATTGAAAAGACTATAAAATAAACAGTAACAAATATTTAAATACCTGTTTCAATAATTAATACTCAAACGACATCTGCACAATTTATCGTTGTTATAAATAAATTACACTTGTATTTTAAACAACCAAATAAAATACAGATTTAAAATATAAAAGTTTCTAACTTTCTACATTTATTGCCTTATTTGAAATCTAGCAAATAAATTCACAAATTTTAAGTTTGATAATTCTTCTACTCTACTTTTTTACAATTGATAATCAATAGAGTAAATTTTGATAAACATTGGTGTTCGATGTTTTTTTTTTGTATACAAAATACTAAACATGTATTTAAAATAATTATAATATTTATTACAGTAGTTCTACTGCAAATTTTTAAAAGTATCTAAATACATAAGTTAGATTTTTAAATGTTCACCCTTAGATACTTTTAACTAAAACGAAAAAGTGTTATGCCGAAATCTGTAAATTAACAGGCACTACCAATGCCTACATGAAACCGAGATAACGTCGACAAATTTAATTGGTTCGACAGGATAAGGGAGTCGTCTAGCGCGATGCAGTAGCAGCTGTTTTGCTTTTTATTTAATCGTGTTGAATGGAAACAATTCCTTAAATTTCTTATTTCAGTTATAATATATTAGTTTAAAATATCTTTTATAAATAATACAACATAGTAGATATTATACAAACTATTATGTTTGACATTTAACTAAATGTTCCATTTATAGGTGAAGTTGTTTTTGTATTACACTCTAATAAACAATATACATAAATATTTAGCTTGACTTGAGAGAAGATATACTTGATAGAAAAAACTTGACCACATAATCTGACAAACAATATATTTATAATCAAACGCGTTTCAGTGACAATGTCACCATCTTCAATGATGCACGAAGATTACATAGTGAATTAAACTAATTATAGTTTGATAATAAAATAGTTATAAATATATATTTTGACTTACTGTCTACAATATTCAATTTGTTGTCGTATACGACGGCCGTTTCAGATATTCAGCCATTTTCTGTATTTTTAGCACCATATCCTTTGTCAGTTATTAACACGAAAACACTCATTACAGTACACTAACACAACATATTGTAAAATAAATAACACGATATTATTTAAAAAAGATCATTATATCAATATTCGGTTTGGCGGCAAACATAATGAAAATAATTATTTAACTTAAAAGTTATTGTTGATTATTTTATCTCGTGTATCACTGCGATAACGGTATTGTCTTTGATACGCGTCTGATTAATATACATATTAATTGTGTTTAGAAATTCTGAATTCAAGTTTTATTCTACCTAATAAAGGTAACACTCGGATAGGAATCAAGGATCGATTACAGAGTATCATCAACATTGTTTCATCGATGGGTTACTTTTCATGATAATTTAGATTCAAAACTGAATGTAGACCTGAACGTAGTATAAAATGTTTAGTTTTAAAAAAAATTTACTTCTGATTAAGTATTGCCATACAATATCGTTTCGAACTTTACCTAAGCCTTATCGAACGTTGTTATCTCACCCTCAGGGACCTACAAGTAGAAACTCGCAAAGCCCACTTAAACAGATTTTTTAAACACAAATTTGCCAATCTTTTCTCTAAGCTACACAATTTATAAAACGATAACACGATTTTACATTTACTAAACATATCTCGTTAGATAACGTCTGCATATAAATGAGAGATTATTTTTAATATTATTCTAATAAAGTTGACGATTCAATCCGTCTTCCTTATTGTTCTACGTATTTTTAAGCCGCTCAGGTTTGATAGTCTTTATCAAAGTATATAAATATTAAATAGCTTTTTGATAGAAGTAATAAAATTGTCAATGTATATTCCGCCTTTTATCGCGTCAGCATGTAAATAGGTCCCTGAGATGGTTTAAAGTGATCAATATGTAGGCTATAATAAAATACGAGATGTTATGAAAAGTGTTTAGCAAAATATGTACTCGCACCTTGGAGGAAAGTTTTAAGTAACACTTGGATTATTTAGATGCAGATGGGGTCTGGAACTTTGAAGATAATATTCTTTAAGGGAGAATAGAACTGAAGCAGACTTACAGACGAGTTCTGTTGTGTACATTAAAATTGTTCGAACAATTAGGCCACTATTTACGCTAGCTGCAATAATTTTCAATCAGTTTCATTAAATTTCTGTGTATTGACTAAGGATTCATTTTTCAAATAAATTAATAAAGTAAATACTTACTCCGGCATTTAGCTGAGTTTATTTTAACTATTCCAACACGAACTATTCAAATGTTCCAATGTAAACTTGTAGTAATTTAGTATTATTTTCAATCTTTGCTTTGTGGATATAATAAATCTACAACTATATTAGAAAGAATTTTTGGAGCAAAAATGGATGTAATAATATAGCTTGGGGGAAGGAAAGGGTATTACGAACGAAGCACGCAGGTGTCTGGTCAGCAACTTATTACTCTACGGTTTTTTTAGAAAATGAAAGACAAATATCTTTTGTTGTAAATTAGTACGAAAATCAATCTATACGGCATCTACTTACAATTATTTATTACAAAGATAGGGTCGCCGGTCAGAGATCGGGGGGGCAGTTTTCCAGTCACGCTCACTCAAGTTTCGAAATAATTAGAATAAAAAAAACTAGAGGACTGACCTAAACTGTTTAGTCACAGTATGTTGCCGATAACATTA
>JAGFPH010000035.1:220193-234264 GCA_018207615.1 Philaenus spumarius
ATTATTAGTCTTATAATGGAGCTATAATAATAATGTGTTCTGCAATTCAAAATTATAAATCTTAGAAGTGATCCTAAACAGTTTTACAGTTTGAAATAATGTAGACCTACAAGAGATGATCAATACAAGTACAATTATTAATCTCATATTTTGGATCTATATGAACGGAAAACCTATTTTTAAAGGTAAGAAGTATTATTTTTTGGTTTTTGCCTACATTATTACAAATTGTAAATTATTTTGCCCCTTTTGTACTCGTAACTGTGTTGTCATACTTTCAGATTTAGAATATTATTATTATCATTAATATTTGTTTATGTAATACTGTGTCTGTAAAGTTGAACGTGTGGGTAGCAATTCTTGTTTGTAGTTGCTAAGGCAATAACTAAGACAATCAGGATAACAAAGACCGAGACTTTGTAAAAATGTGCGCCATTTTAATACCCTATGATAGATTTAATATTATATAATATAAATATCCAACCAAATGTTATGTGTGTACCACTACGTAAAATATACAGTTTATTAATATGATATTAATTTGGATTAACCTTAGTTTGAAACAAAATATTAGTTTCATTCATTATAAAAGAATAAGTTTAGGCCTTGGAAATGCATATGAGGCTCACCTACCTGAGAAGGAAATACCCAACATATTGTGAATATTTTTATACCAAATGTATATTTAATAAAGGACATTTTAAAGTGTGAAACGTCCGGGGTCTACCTGTCTAAAGTATAAATTCATAACTAATTTTTTATTAAATAAAATATAGGATATAAATAGGGTTTTAAGTTTATGAAATAGAATAGAACTTTTAATAATAGGCCTACTTCGTTTATTCAAGTGAACCTAAACAATTTAAATCGTCTAAACAAATTGTATTCTCTAAACAACAAATAAAATAAAATTATCCAAACAAATACAATTATCTAATCAAATTAAATTTTCGAACCAAATAAAATTCTCTAAACATATTAAAGTCTTTAAACAAAATAAATTCTCTAATCAAATACAATTCTCTAAACAAATAAAATTCTCTAAACAAATACAATTATCTAAACAAAGAAAATTCTCTAAATAAATACTATAATTCTCTAAATAAATTAAATTCGCTAAACAAATACAATTCTCTAAACAAATAAAATTCTCTAAACAAATACAATTATCTAAACAAAGAAAATTCTCTAAATAAATACTATAATTCACGAAATAAATTAAATTCGCTAAACAAATAAAACTCTCTAAACAAATACAATTCTCTAAACAAATAAAATTCTCTAAATAAATACTATAATTCTGTAAACAAATTAAATTCGCTAAACAAATACAATTCTTTTAAAAAACTGCAATCCTCTAAACAAATACAATTATTCTCTAAACAAATTAAATTTGATAAACATATTAAATTCTCTAAACAAATTATCTTGATTAAAAACATACGACTTATGATAGTAATATTTGTTGCGCCATTCCATATTTTTTTAGAAGACGAACTAAGTATTTTATTTCTTTGAGAAAAACATTTTTTAAGGGTTTTTCTAATGAAATATGTTTATCTAGTTATCAGAAAAACTTCCCGGATTGAATGTTTTAGCAAACTTAAGTACAAAACAAATGCAAATGTTACATACTTTAGATAAGGTTTTCTATAAACCGAATATGAGTCTATGGTAGCTTGAATAAATCAAATTTTCAATAATAAGATGAATTAATTATACCAGAAGTGTTTTTTTTTTTTTTTACAAAATAACATTTGATGGTTTAAAATTTATGGCACCTTAAATAAGTTTTTTTTAAATTGCAAGTGTTTCAGATGAATATTCTTACCGGAAGAATTTTGAAAAACTAAATTACCATTTATAAATTTGAATCAATGCTTGAACTCATTGGATATCGGGGATCATATATATGGTACTCTATCCCTTACTTCTTGTAAAATATTCGAGCTTAACAATTAGAGTTCGGATTTTGTTCCAAACCACGCGCCTTCGTTTCGAATCTTCCTCCGGGAACTCTGCAGTAATTTCGACTGAAGTAACATTTAAAGGGTGATTTCCATAGATATACGGTACACTGATTTTTCCCATGTTTTGAGCCCAAAATTAACTAAATCCTTACAACGACTTTAATAGTTTTGATCAAGTTTATTTTACAAAAGTTTCGAGATCATGTAATTACAAATATTAACTGAATGAAATATAACCTCTCACCACAAACAGTAACTGAAACAAGTTAAAGAACAAGTTTGGTTCAGTACGCTACTCTTATGTACATTTTAAAGACAGTCATTGTACCCAAAGCGATGCTGCTTTATCTTCTCAAAATACATTTTGTCACAGCTTCAGTCGATTACTTTATACAAAATATTTACTTAAAGTGCATTTATTTTTTCTTAAGTGTAACAATACAATAAGTATTTTAAAATGATGACGTTAGACTTGCAAAAGGTGTAGTCGAGGGACTTTTATAATACCTTCCAAAAGAGAACAACAAAGAGCATCGTTCACAAATTCTGGAATACTGGATCGAGGGAGGAACATAATTAAATTCAGCCCGAATGAAACATTTTAGTTTCATTGTATCTTTTGAAATTTGGACCCTGTAAAGTTAACTAAAGATAGTAAAATAATATATGACTAGGAGAGACTCCTGCGTGCCCCCCACGCCAACCCCCAATGGAACCTTCTAAAAACATATGTTATGTTTCATTTATAATAAAGGTGTAGGGTTAATAATAACCTCAAAACTAAGATGGCAAATAATGTTAAATGTTCAAATTAAATTATTCCTTATATTTTATAACAACAGTTATAATAATGGTTAAAAAAGAACCAGCAAGGCTCAGGTCTACACTTTAAAACCCTAACCTAAAAGCTATAAATACAAAAATAATTGCATCAAATTTTGTAATCAGCCGTGAATGGAAATATTGGAGCAAACAGCTATATTATCTGTTATTTTATTCAATTGGTTGCTATGGTAATAAATGTAAATACATGTGTTAGTTTATCATTCTAGGCTTAACCTAAGATTTTTTCCGACTAATTTTACAAATATTGAAATAAAAAATGTTTTTTATCGAAATGAATTATAGTCTATGTTACTCAGGGATAGTGTAGCTTTTTATTAGTAAAACTATTGTTTCAATAGGTTCAGTAGTGCCAGAGATTACCCCCTACATACATAAAAAAAAAACTTGACCTCTTTATAATATTAGTATAGATTAATGATAAATAATCCTATTAAATTGAAGAATTTATGAAGTTGATTGAGTATTTTGTAATAAGACAATTTAAATAATTTTATAATTTACTAAGTATGAAATTGTACTAAAATACTTAAGGAACTAATATTATTTTATTTTAACAATGTGACGATTTTTATCTAATTTGACAGCGAAGAAAATCAAACTAGGCTCAAGATTGGCTTGCAGCTGAAGGGTTAGTATATCTGACTCCAAAGCTAAAATTCAACCCCCTCAAATAAAAATAAAAAAATTTAACTGCAATTTTTGTTAAAATTTACGTTCTTACGGATTATTTTATCTAGAGTTTTTGCTATTCTTTATGTTGGTGCACTCTTGAAATTCACAAGTGGTCTAATTGGATGGTTGGGTTTATGTATTTTTGGTAGTGATGTTAGTATAGGTGCGCTACCTCAAATCATCCGATATCGCACAAAACTAGCAGCATATAATAGCCTTATTCACAGATTGATTAACACACCATTAAACCATAATGATTTTCAAGAAGAATTAAATATTATAAAAAACATTGCCGTCAAAAATGGATACAACCCAAATATTGTTGACAGATTGTATAAAAAACAAGAATACAATCACCAAAATAAAAATAAAAACAAAAGAAACGGAGAAAAAGTTAAATACGTTGTACTAGACTATAAAAGACATTTGGAACATTTTATTGGGAATTTATTAAAAAAACAGGGATATATCATTGCTTATAAAACAAAAAATAATCTACGAAGCACCTTAAATATAAAGAAAAGACACGGTGACAAATTCGACAGTACAGGTATTTATGAATTGTCATGCTCAGATTGTACAAACAAATACATAGGACAAACAGGCAGGTCCTTTAAAAAACGATTTAAATAGCACATTCCAACAGCGGCACAGTCGGCTAACCCAGAAAAAGTAGAATCGAAATTTACAGAACATTTAATTGAGGCCGATCACAAATATTCCGTCATTGAAAAATCATTAACAATATTGCATCATTGTCAAAAGGGGAAATTAATGAACGCACTAGAAGAGTTTGAAATATATAAACAGACTAAAAATGATATTAGTTCATTGTTGAACGAGAAACTAAAATTTGACTCTAATATAATCTATGACACAATAATATCTAGTTTAGATAAGAATCCCTCCCACCTACCTCCGATACAGGTTAGACAAAATGTACAGTACGCATCTTGACAGTAGGCCTACCACACGGGACAGAAAAAGATGCACAGTAAAAGTTATGTGTTACGTGTTGTGTTTTGTGTATGTGTATATCTTTGTATGTATTTTAAATATTGACAACGGGAACTACCCAGCAATCCTGATGATGGTTGAATAACCGAAACGGCCGTAGAAAGAAAAAGGAAAATTAGACTATTGTGACGGTAAGTCGTAATATTAATGTAATAAAATCAATAGTCGGAATGGCGAAAACAAATATGTATGAACATATTAACCTCTTTTGAATTCCTAAATATTTTAAAAGTCGCCATAAGTTATAATTTAAACACGTGAACTTACCTCTAAAAGTGTTCCGTTGCTATTTTGCTGAAGTTATATTTTCATCGCTGCAGCTTAGCCTTTGATATAATATATAACTACGCAACAGGCTATTATGGCTTTGTTTAGTAAGTTGTAATCCAATCGTGCTTTCTCGCTACAGGTTTCACTACAAAAACATCGCATAAATATCTGCGTATATTGTATGTAGTAGGCAACGGGATGCAAAGAGCATTTGGATTTTTCCAACAATAGAAGACAGTAAGGGTGTTCAACTTAACAATGGGAACGTAGATAATGGATTATTTTCATCGCTTCACGTTTTGGGTTTTCAATGTGCTTTATGTACGAAGAATCACATTTTTACATTGAAGGTATGTAAGTGCATTATAAAAAGATATGTACGTTTACTTATTTTTTAAGTAATGTACATAAAACCATTCATTCAAAATAAAAGCTACACAATGAAAGGTTTTCCTAAAATTCTGATTACAAAACATAAACTAAAATAATTGAAATTAAGGTATCTTATATTGATATGTCCGAATAATTAAAAATAATGATCCGTTACGATTTAACTCTAGAAGCGGCAGTGTTAATTAAAATGGATTGTCCGGCGTTTGCAAGCATTTTTAAAAAAATCGCCAAATCCGCGTCGAAAATCCGAACTAATATGGACCGAGGGAGTTTCGGATAATCAATTTGTTCGGATTTTTTAAAACAACAAAGAAAATGCCATTTAAGTTCAAATATATGCCCTTTAATCGATTAAAGTGGTTAAACAGTACAAGCAGTAATGAAATTACAATACAGTATGTAAGACTATTTACATATTATGATTTAGAAGAACCTGCACGTACACAGTAGGGCCAACGTGATTACACTTATAACTCTCAATTACAGTACAGTACATAATTAAAAGTTCACTTGTACATTAAAGTTAACACAAACGAAAAATAAAAAAATACTGTATAGTACACTACTGTATGTATGACAGACACATTGTTATAATGATTACACAAAGAGAAATGAATGAACTTTCTGTATGTTTACTGCTAGCGCTAAAGCAGCTTATTAGCGTGACAGTGATACTGACAGCCAGTCTGTTGTGAGGGCGTGTGAGAGCAGGTATTAAGAAGTGTTTATAAAGAGATAATAATATCATACTGCAATGAAGATTTTTGTGAAATTTTTAACGACGCAATAATAGGAATTTGCGAAAACGAAAACGAAATTTTTGCAGGGGCTGCCTCAGAACGCGTTCGGATTTTTGACGTTTCGGATTATTGACGTTCGGATTATCTACGCTCTACTGTAGTTATAATCCAATCCAAAAGTGGTCATAGCTTTTTTGTAGAGGTTGAAAGGTTCAAACAATTTGATGTAAAATTTACAAAGTCATTAGCTCAAGAAACAAAAAATGTTCAGTAACGAAAGGAAAAAGTTCAACTTTAGGCCTACATAAAAAGTAGTAAACATTTTTTGTAATTCTTTTCAAAATTTACAAAAGTTTTGTAATTTAGTTGTTAATAGAACTGTATAAAAATATATATCAATTTCAAATTTATTATTTTGAAAACACCAATGTAGTAGTTTGTATGTTCCTACTACAAGACTTCTAACAAAACTCGGCTTAGTTTGAATATTAATTTAGAAATATATGCTTTGCCCCAAAATGAAATATTATTATTACAAAGTGTAGAGAATAAGTCAAAGAATTGAACTGTATACTTGTAAATTATTATTTCATAAAAGTATTTGACTTAGCTTTCTTAAGGGTCGGCTCTAGTAAAACAGAAAGCAACCTGCGACTCCAGCGTAGCGGCGGTAGGTTACGCGGACATTGCTCATCCTAAATCCATTTAAAACCCGAAATTGTTCAAATAGCGTTTTCAAAAAAATACCAAACTCTTGGGGACAAAATTCTTCATCCGAATGGCTTGATAATTTTTCGCTATAATTAATAGTTACATCGTAAACAAATATTTAAAGTCACCCTATAGCGGCGGTAGGTTACACGGACATTGCTCAGCCTAAATCCATTTAAAACCCGCAATTGTTCAAAGAGCGTTTTCAAAAAAATACCAAACTCTTGGGGACGAAATTCTTCATGCAAATGGCTTGGTACTTTTTCGCTATAACTAATAGTCACAACATAAAAAATTATTAAAAATTAATTTTTTAAATTGTTAATAAATATTAAACAAAACGTTCTTCTTAATTTTGGAAAAGCCATTTGCATGCGTATTGGCCATAGCTTTAAAATGACATATCGTTCATAATTATCCGATCAAAAATAAAGGAAAAATATGGATTTTAATTTAACATTGGTCTTATGGAGTGTCAACCAACATGGCCGACAGCTAGAGCCGACCCTTAAATCACAAAATGAGATCAAACAAATGAAACCTCTCGCGTATTATGTAGTCTATACAACATAGTATGTGACCGACCGTTGTAAGGTTGTTTTCAAAGCTTGAGCTTGAGAACAGATAGTTTTGAATTCAATAAAATTGTGTATTTCCTTGGACTGTACGAATAAAACCGTTACAGTAAATGTGGTTTGCTTTACACGAATCGAAAGATTGAACTTCAGTATACAAATGGATATAAACCAACGACACAGAAAAATGATAGAAGGGTCACTTGAGCCGAAAGCTGTCGCTACCCGTATAGCACTGCCTACCACAAGATGGCGTCCTATGGATGAGTCACTGTACTAGCACGCGCCTAGACAAATAAGAAATCACCTTTGAAAACCATAACATTTTTAGGTCAATGAGACTGTCAGCTTAGATAGGCTAAGTTATGTTTTTTTCATATTCAGCTTTAAAATGTCTTTACACGAATTTACTAATTTGGTATCATAAAAGCAAAGTTCTGTACATAAAATATTGTTTGTTAAATAAATACAGTTACAACCTTACTCTGACTTTATTGTTTATTTACATTTCCACACTAAAAGAAACTAATAGTGGGAGATATTAAGGAAGATTTTAAACGGTGAATATTAGGGCTGAAAGTTTGTTTATGAAGTTAATATATTTTTCAAGGATATAAAATAAGTTCTGCAATATAGTAATAAAAAAATATTTAAAAATTAAATACATGTCGGTAACTAATCTAATAAGTTTTATTTAGCTGTATATACAAATATACCCAAAGTATGCCTTTCAAAACCGTAATTGTAAACTCCAAGCGGCAGCCTAGCGCATTTAGTGGTAGTCGCCGAGACGCATAAAGCTATCTCAATCAACCTGCCGTATTAACCAAACTAAAAAAGCCAAATTAAAAAAAATATTTTCATACGATTTTACTAAAACACCTGCCCTAAAAATACGCAATTTCCCCACTATCAAACTTTTTCATGTCACTGCAAATTAAAAATCACTGCAAACTGTCAACTTAATTTACGTATTACAACTGTATTGAAGTTAAAATTAATACTTTCATTTACACCATTAGCATTCACACCTAATATAGTTTAACTGTGTTAAGTTTCAAATTTGTATCTTTACGCTAAGTATTGTAAAATGAAGTGTGATTGAAAAGGTTTACATAAAGCTTTATATTTTCGGAACTATAAGAGTGACGACTGATTAGAAGGCAGTTTTAGAAATTTTAAATCTCGACGAATCCAACGGTACTTTATATTATTTTCAAAACAATTTTGTTGAGCCATAATGAGCCTTAGAGAAGTGACAAAGTTGAGTAATTTCTTTGTGTTTTTTCGAGCGGCAGTAGCTGTTTAGAAAACTAAAATTTTAAAACGATGATTACATATGTAAATATACGTTTTACAAATTATTTTCAAATACGAGAACTAAAGTTTGGAAACTTTGATTTCTAATGGTTCTTGTTTTATTGAGATTGGATGATTTTTAGTGGGTGAAATATTCGATACAATCAGACGTTACAAAAGTGCTGTCTCGGCTCGCTGAGACGACACTATAGTGTTGTCTGCCGCTTGAAGGTAAACAGTTGACCAACACGATTCCTTTAACAACATTAACTAAACCAAAAACCAGTAAAAATAGCTATTTTGGGCTGGAAATATTGAAAGTTGGACATATTTCTGAGCTTAACTCTATCATCACTTCAATATCAGTTCGAAGACATCTTTGCCCGTTAGAATAAATAAGTCCAATTTTCAATATTTCTATCACACATGAAATTGAAATTGAAATTTTAAATTTTCGGGAGTAATAATAACATGTCATTTTATAACTTCTATTAAAAGTCACGAGACTGACCAAACAAAGTCAATATATATATTTAAAAATTATTAATATTGACCCTATGAACACAAGTATGTAAATGGCATTATAAAATGTTACGTGTTATGTTAGCAAGGAGATTAGCGTGAGAGACGCGCGGTTCTCTTCTTGCAAATTATAAAAAATGACCACTTTTATATATTGATGTCGGTTTTACTAAATCTCACCTTATGTTGTTTTTTTAAAAGATTCCTAACGTAGTTGATTACAATATAAAAAATAAATCATATAATTCAAATACACCACCTTGATAATAAAACCTGCTATAAACTGAGAAAAAACGTAAAATCGAATGCTGACCGGCGAGTCTGTTCATCTTTTTTATGTCCGCCATGGGACTTTAGAAACAAAAGCAATACTTTATTTGTCCGTAGAAAGCTCTGCAGTTCCATAACTGTCAGAAGGTCCTGGAGATGTTCCCGAGGGAGTGACGAGACGCTTGAATGTCACTATACCCTTGTAGTAAGCCTTTCACACTAAACACATATTACAATACTTACAAGGTGGAAAAGTCGACTCTAATAAAAGTTTGTTTATTTTGCTTTTACTTTCATTTAACATTTTTTAGTTAAAGTTTTTTATTTGTTTTATATTTTACATTTCTGTATCTATGTAGTGCTTATATTGCCCATGTTAAAAACAAGAACTTTAAGTACTATCAAACTAAGTTTGTGAGTTTACATTTAGTACAAATTTATTTTAGAACTGGTCGAACAATGTTGAATGGTATTTGAATTTTTTTTTAAGTAATCCACTTTGCACTTTTTTTAAGTCCTAGTCCCGAGTTTAAAAAAGTCCTAAAGTTGGGATTTTTAAATATAGAAACATATTTTTTGACACCACTAAAGAATTAGCCAAAAAAAATAAGGTAACATTGTAGGTTGCAGACTAATTTATAACAGAAAAAGAATAATTCAGCTTGATAGGTAAAGTGGTTTTTAGAAAATGGGATTTTCGTTAGAGCGAAAAAGCTGCAAACAAGTCATGTTATGTTCTTGAACTTTTCAAGCACCATATTGAACAGTTTTTTCTTCCTCTTGCATTCTTTTTTCTTTTTAGTCCTAGAACCCTTTTTTAGTCAATTTGTTTCAGGCACATTAAGTTACCAGTTACTTCCAGCATCCCCACATAGTTCCTGTAACACACAGATAAATGTAATGATATCAACTTCGTGAATAACTCTGTATGTGGATTTCAGTCAAGTTCTATTAAATAATTATATACTCCATCTCCGTACAGCATATATTTTCCGAAATACATTTCAAAATGCATTAGGATACACATACTCCAATTTGTGAAACAAATCTGTAATATATATAAAAAATGCAATTTGATTTGATTATAAAATGGAATTAAATAATAATAAGTTATACAATTTTATAAAAATGTGTGACACGTCACAGAACGCCATGCTCGTTACACGTTTTGTATTTTAAAACTTTAAAAAAATTGCCCATTTGTTTATGAAGATTCAACTCAAAAATATCATAACAGATTTTATAAAACTTATCCGGTGTATTAAGAACTATCGTCTTAAATTTTTTTTGAGGCGAAAAACCTGGGATGCTATCATCGCCTCTCGTCTTACAATAACCGTTTTAATAACCATTTTACGGAAAAGTAAAGTTGCTCCATTTTAATTTGTATTTAAGAGAGTGAAATCGTAGGAAAATTTATATTTTTGTTTATTTATTGGGTGAGTAGGACCTATTCCTTTATTTTGTTTTTATCTTACTACAAAACGAACTACACAATATATAAATATTACCTATTCAATTCATATTAAATTTATAGCCATTTGACAAGTTCGTCCTTCAGAGATAAATCTCGTCTATTTAAACTATTTGTCAAAGCGCAAACATTTGCGTCATTACTTAATGAATTAGCTGTAATACATTTTTGATAACAGTATGAAATAAATTTTAAATTGGTATGCCTACCGTAATCATTGGCAAATAAAAGCCCTACTAAATCTATGTCATTAGTTTTAATATTAATTATTAATATTGATAAGAAACAATACAAGTCACAATATTGTTCCCTGAAGCATTCCAGTTGCCAAATCCTGTAAAAACTGTTTAGTAAAGAACTAGCATAATCTATTACATACTACTTAAAAAACGTTGACTGTGTATATATCAAGCAAATAAAATTTATTTGGCTAGATATGATTTATCTTTAGACTGGCATACTTGATAGTTTTAAACATTTGTGTGTATAAACATTCTGCTTATATAATACTAAATATTGCCATTTAGATTTATGTATTTTTCGACAAAGTAGAACAGATTGCCTGACATGAAATAGAGTATTTTCGAGGATAATAAAGAATAGACTTTTCTAAATAGTAAAAATCAGTTATGCTGTTTTAAATTTAAATTGATGCAACTCTATAAATTCCTTTTTGCGAAGTTGCTTAGAAACACATTTCTGACTACAATTTAAATGCATGGTTTCAGGGCGACATGTGTCAAAACAATCTCATCAGATGGATTCATAATAGCTCCACGATTCGAATGGTGTAAAACATTTCGTAAGCAATTACATAATTTCTGAATAAATTTATTCATTCCCTACAAGTAGTATGGTGAGAGGGGTATAGAAGTGACTCCATAGAAATGGTGTAAAATGAACACGTCCCAATATGAATAGCCGGTGAAGTAGGCCTACATATGAATTCACATTCAATATATCGTATGCGCGCTAACTTTTCTAATTCTTTACGCAATGAACATGTCCTATCTTTACGATAAAAAATGCTCTCAGCTTGAAAATACTGCTATTCTCTGTGTAAAATAAACACTTTTTAATCTTTGGCAATAGGTTTCACAAGATGTAATGTAGGCCTACAATTTCCCATAAAAAGTATCATTTAATAATAAAATTAGTTTGATGGCATAATGTAGAACAGGCTGGTACGAGTGATAGAAACAACAATTGACTCGACTCACATTTATCATTACTTAGTTAGTTAAATTGTTCATTACGAGTTTCACAACAAAATTGATTATTTTCTAAGAGATAAAAACAAAGCAACGGAATAAAAGCAAAAATAACAATTTACTTCAGTTTCTAAAATTGAACCTAGGCTTTATATACCACCTGGATAAAATTAAGTGAAATCAACATTGTTCCAAAATATTCTATTTTCTAAAAAAGTCTTTTACCAGATTTGAACCATAAAATCAGAGACGCATTTGGAATCAGAGACGCCAAACCCTTGGTAAGAGGGACACCTACCACAACGTATAATAAACTTCAGAATAAAAAATCAATATATTTAGAAAATGTTTAAATTATTTATATAGTATACCACTATTAAACAGAGAGAAAAAATTTGAATTTGTATTAGAATTCCTCCAGTTCTTAAAAAAAAGTAACTATTGACAACACCTCGTGTTCGTCCATTAAGAAGGCAGCCATCTCTAAGAGCGTGGAAACTTATTATTATCCGTGGTAAACACGACGATACTATAAACAGAGCTAATGTAGAACACACCCTAGAATAGGTATCGGGAGCCTGGTCTCAGCATGACCCATGCAAAAACTGTGCTTGTTCTCTTCACCAGGAGAACGAAATTAAAGTTGAAATGCCAATCAAAGGGTCGAACTATCTCTTCTCTCTACGGAGGCTAATTATTATCTTGGACTGTGTTGTACAAAAAAAAAAAAAAAACCACTATGGCTAGTATCAATGAATACTTAACACTTATAGTGTTAAGTATTCATTGCTAGTATTCAGCTCTATGGTAAAATATGGGGTATTACTTTTAAAATGACTGCCTGGTCGTACACCGTCGTAGTCAGGATTATCATCACATAAAGGTCTTGGTGTGGTAGCAGGAGGCCATGCCGACAAGACCTTTAAAAAAACTGCAAAAGCTTAGATGATATCGTGTTTCGAATGTTTGGGGCCATTCGCTCCTGTACCACATCGGCTAAGGAGTTGCTTCACAACACGTGAATCCTTTAAAACCTTCACGTGACTAGGTTGCGTTACTGACTGCACTGTGGCTCATAGAGTCGAGTACTTACAAACGAACCAGGGAATCTGGTAGGTCAACAGGCTATAATACAAGAATATTATGGTGTAGGATCTTATGGTGTAGAATATAATGAGAAGAACACATCTTATATTTGATTATTATTTTATGATCGAGATCGATGGTCCCCAGCAGGTGGGTAGGATTAGACCGGTTCCAGGTAACTGTGTTTACGCATGGTACACGGTTGGATCCAAAATTAACAGCGGAGTTGCATCAGAAGTCTTAAGTAAAGTTTATGCTATGGGCTCCTCTCTATCGATTTTTCAAGCAGAAGTTGTTGCTATCAATCTCTATGCAGAAGAAATCATTAAAAGAGTAATTAAGTGATCTATGATTGAAATAATTTCTGATATTCAAGCTGCCTTAAAGGCACTGAAACCATTCACATCTGAATCAGGGTACTACGGGACTTCTTCAAAGTAGTGAATGAAATGGCTAAAGTTAACGATGCCACCCTCAAAAGTGTGCCTGGTCACTTGAGATCGCCCGGCTGAAATCTGGACGGAGAAGTGCTGGACCCAATACAGGAACGCTTCTGAAGGGCTAAGGCAGGAAGAAATGTTTATTTGCCTCTGTAAGTTGGAAGCTAAAAAGCTTCTACTGATGAGCATAAACATTTTCAGACGGGTTTTCTCAGTGGTCACTGAACGCCCAAATATCACCCCAAGAAAATAGCGTTGGTTGCAGAGAACTGTCGGTTCTGTTCCTTTAGGATTGATTCATCTAACAAGAGTTGCGAAAGTGCAAGGCTCAGGCTTTAAGGAAATTCACGGTTTTCGGAAGCGAGGTTTTTACCCCTAAAGAGTTTTTTGGTGTTGATCCCAAGACCCTTTTAGGCTTTATACGTTCCCTGGGCAGGAACTGAGATGATAACTAAATGAAATTATCTTTACCACAATAGATCAACTTGGGTAAAAGTGGTAGAGAGTATTTGGGCTTCTTTATCACTTGGGGGGAAAATAGTAAGATACAAATAAAGTGACTATAATATATATAT
>JAGFPH010000035.1:236209-305280 GCA_018207615.1 Philaenus spumarius
ACAGTTTTTTTACTGCAAAACATTCAGGGAACTCAGTTTTTTACTTTAAAGTAAATTTTACAGATTCGAATAGTTACTATAACACTGTTTCGGCATTGATAATTTATTTTGAGTACTTTGTATTAGAGGCTTATTTTAAGCAGATTAACCTAAAAAGAAACAAAATACTTCCGTTTATAATAAAAACATTCACTGTCAAGACCAAAGAAGACAGATGAAGAATCTACATAATTATCTTCATCTACAAAGGACAATATTTTAACTAAATTAAAACCTGAAGCATTTTAATTAGAGAAATATATTAATCAGATTACTTTTAAATTTCTGAGTAATATTATTTCTGTCGGACGTAGTTTGGAATTTTTATTTTGACTTAAATAAATGATCAAAGTAATATTAGCACGCCTTTCAATAGAGCGTCTGACAGTAATTAAGTTAATAGCTATCCTTGCTCATGCGCTGTGGGACAGGTTATCAATCAAAGCCATCCAGTGTCTGACATCTTGGAATTATCAGCTACCATCCAGCGAAGCCAAGGATTTAGAAAAAAACCAACCCTTCGAGCAACTTCCCTCTTGACACGATCGTTCTATTAACTTAAGTAAATAGGAGGACCGGCAATGTTCTGGGTGTGATGAATAATTCAACCTAAACAACATTACAGCCCTAAAGAAGTAATTTTCTGTGTTTGTTTATTAACTTAAAAACTACCTATACGATCTTGTCAATACTTTTACTCATAAATATGTTAGGTTTTATGTAACATCCAAGTGACACAGTTGGATTTTGATAGTTTGAGTGGATCGAGTGATCTGCCCATGCTCGCTGCACTCACCAATCCTCGAGGCCAAACCAATTGCAAACAGATTATTGTATACTATGATATTTTCGAGGGAATGACGATTAATGACGAAGTTGATTTTGTATTTGTATATAGAAGAGAGGCAATTCAAGATATAAAATACGACCAAAAGTGAAAAAGAAGTATTTAAAACTGGTCAAAAAGGCATATTAAAAACAAAGTTGGAAACTTGGTATGATTTTAATAGTGATATGCCTTTAAATTATTGCATAGTAAGCATGTTTGCGTTCGCTATTACCTAATCTAAATAAACAGTTGGTTGTGAAAAATAATTACGTGACTCTAAACTTTCCAATTTGTTTTCTATTGTAATAAATAAAAACGTTTTTAAAAAAACCTGTGTTGGTTTAGTGTAGGCCTAATCTAAAACTGTGTTAAGCATACAATCCAAACCAGCTGTTTTATTTGTAATATGTTACAACAGAGGTTTGTATTACTATACAGTAAGCATATTTCGTTTATTTTTATATTGTGTTTGTATTTATTTTGCTAAACCAACCTAAAAAATTGGGAAACAATTATTAATTAACTGATTATAAATTTTCTAAGTTGGTTATTATTGTAATGTATGTAAATGCATTTAACAAACGTGTTTTGGTTCGGTATAGGCCACCTCTAGAATTGTATTGCTAAGCTTTTGATTAAAATTATAAAGCCCTATTGCTTTATCTGTTATAGGGTTTTGAATGAACCCCTGTATTTTTACCATTTTCAACCCTTAAATTCAATAGTTTTCAAAAAAAATTCTGAGTGCACACTACCCCGATCCAAGTACCTCTGCACTATTATTCTAGTCAAAACTCTGACCCTAATTCGCACGGGTCAATACCCTGGTAATCACAACCCCACCATTACACTATGATCTAAGTGTTTTTGTCCCAATCATCCGTTATTTCCTTGAAAATATTAAAGCATAAAATTATCAGTATTCATTTTGATCGCGAATGCTATTGAGCGAAGCGAGTAGGAGGCGCAGCCCTCTAGTAATTTTAATTCGCAATGTTTTTTTTTTAATTTGATATATATAAGTGTAATGAAAACGGGTCTAGCTACGCATAAAATCAGTTAACGTCCTAAAATAAGCAAATTCAAAACATAAAGTTTTCCGTCATTTATCGCAGTCTCTCTCTGTTTATCTGATTTTTGTGATTTATCGGAACACTGGGTCATTTCAACATTCAACAAAAGCCAATTAAAACTGAACTGAATAATAATCAGGGCAGCTGTTGTCCACTGGTGATGGTGGGGGGGGGGGTGTACAGCTGTGAAATATACGCCGTAGTAATGCCACTGTTTATGTGTTGCTTTAGTCGTACATAACCCTACTTGTATGCTGGTTTCATAAATTCTAGAGATATTCACTAAATTATACCTCAATGGAATTCGACTCTTGACGGGATTATTACAAACATTATGACGGAGAAGTGAATATGTGGTTAGTAGTACTTTCTTTAAGGGAGCTTTGTTGAGAAGTTATTCTTTATTTGTCTGATCATTATTTTAGAATTGAGCTCCTGATCAGTCACCATAAGAACAGATTTAGATGTTTACATGCAAGATATTCAACAAAGTATTTCGTAAAGCAGAACAATTTACGTTAAATTACAAAATCTAAGGATTTAAAAGAAATAAATACAAATTATCGTTTTAATAGAATACGATTTGAACATAGAATCGCACCCAATAAGTTTATTTACTACAACGCGTTTCAACAAAAGACGCCAACTTCAGTGGTGAATGAGCTACAATAATCGAACTATAACTATATAATATAGTTTTTATTTTTTTATTAGTTTTTCGGAGATTTGGCATCATTTGTTCGTTAAAACCAACACTCGACGTTTTAGGAGTATGAATCAACATCCGTTATCAAGTGTCTAAAAGCTAAGGGAACATAAACCTAGAGATCTAGTAGAGCTGAAACTGAAAAATCAAAAAGCCACAATATGACAAACACAAACACACACCTAACGGCAAAACCTGTTGACAGACCGGAGTCAGAATAACAACTGGCCGAGTGCCGTAGGAGTGGCACCCAGCTGAGTGGAATATTGTTCTTTGAGTTTAGTTACCTTGTTCTTCACAGAGCTGATGTTTAAGGTGAGTTGTATATTTTTAGTATTACTTATTTTCTATAACATAGGTCTAGATGTCTAGGTTTATGTTCCCTTAGTTTTTAGAAATTTTAAATCGGGAGTTTGTCCTTACTCCAGAATCGTCGTTTATTATTTTAAGACACAAATTATGGCAAATGTATGAATAACTAATTAAACTAACTAAATGTAATATAATTAATCCATCCTTAATAAATGATAATCTCAAACATAGAATGATGTAGTTATCAGAATAATTCTGTGTTCAAGATTTATTCTAACCTATCGAGTATAGCATTTCACACGCCAAGCTCAATATTTGTTTATGACAATAACTTCATCCAAATAATTGTAATCTCAGTTTCCATTTCCGTCACCACCTTTATAATCTACTTACTTAAAACAATTTTCCAAAACTTTGTACAGTCGCCACGATATTTCTACCAAACTACCTCTTTGGCTTCTCAAAGTTCACTCTGATAGCGTCTCAGTTCGACGGATTTACTCGCGTTATTGCACACCATTAACTACTCACTAATAACAATATTACATAATTTTAAAAACTTGTCAACAAAAAACCTAATAAATATAATTAGTTAATAAATATAATTGTTATGCACATTTAGATTTTTATACGACCTTATAGCCAGTCTGGTTCCACCAAAATCAATCAAAAAGTAATACTATAAAATTACCCGTGATTTGTTATCTCGTGAAGCGATATTGTCTACTGCGAGAGAAACGAAGGAGTGCATAATCCGAGGCCGCAAGGTTGAGGTGAAACGAATCAATTCGAGAGGCAGGGGTCGAGTCTGAGGTGCAAACAAATTTTTTGCTAATTATTTCATACTCGTAGGCAGCTATTAAACGCCTTCATGAGTTAGACAAATTTCCTAAATAGTTAGTTGAAACCCTAAAACACATATACACAATTTTGGACATTCGCTTAACTCACATCAGCAATTCAGTTGCATGATCGAATTATTTGTAAACTTAAGTATTTTCCTCAAACTGATGTCACATCATTTAGGTTGGTATACAATACATACGCAGTAAGTACACTTCAGTAAATGTGTATATGTATAAAATGTTTCCACTACTCTTGTGCCTGGACATTCCGTTTATACTGTACCAATCAGAACTCATGTAATCTTCCCATCTGTAACTGAATCACAAAACCTGTAATTACACACCCCACCATCGGGTCACTAATATTTTCTGTCCTTTGTGATGTGTTTCCCTTCGTTCTTGTCCTCCCACGCAGGACGTTGCACGTACGGACATAACCATACTTCTCTTACCGTTTCATTTTTTGTCCCACACGGAATAAATTCTTACTAAAGTAAAGGAATGACTGCGGCATACTAATGGCCCTAGATGCACCCGTGTACAAAGACGAGTGATACCTTATGAATACGTAAAGAAATTTATTAACCTACTTAAATATGCAGTTTTTCTACTGCAGCTCAACTCGGCTACGTGCTTTAGCGTTTCGTTTTTAGTTAATTAATTCGTTTCTTGGGTGTATTATGACAAAATTATGCATCAAAAGTTCCGAAAGTTAGATTTCCTAAACTCAAGTCCGTTGGATAAAAGTGAATTGAAATTCTAGCCGTGACGTCGTGAATTAGTGCTTTATGAATGCAGAGATGTTAATGAGTGGAGATTGAAGGAGGACTTTGCATATTTAATCATTTATTTGATACTTTGTCTTTAAAGTTGCTGAATGACCATGTGTACTAAATCAAATGTCAGTTTTTTAAAAGGTTGTCTTGTACTTATATTAGTATTAGAGAATAAAGGATCATTCATTGGTCCCTCTGTTGCCACAGAAGAAATTATCTAGGGCGTTTAAAGTAATCAAGTTGAAATTTGCCTTAGTTTTAAATTTCACTGACTATAATGAATTAAGAGACACAGAAAAAAACATATTCATAAATGCAATCAGGCACAGCTTGCTTCCCGCAACAATTATAACTTAGTACTCGGAATTTCATACATTTTATTAGCTCTGTTTATAGATCTTTAAAATGTCTGAATTTTGCTCTACCTTTAATTTTCGAGTTATTTCTGAAAATTTAGCCAACCCCCGTTTATATATTACCAAAGAAATGTATGTTTCTGTTTAGACTATTTTACATTGACGTAAGTCACAAAAAACCAAATTCGTTTTTACTTTATTTTTGTGTCATAAAAATGATTTATTTACTCCTCCTCCAAATAAAACTCGTACAAAGACTATATATGAGGATGATTCTTATTACACACAGAAAGTGTTCCATAGAAAAGATGAGCTATTGCAGTGACTCTTATGGTGAGACCTAAGGTCGGGAGTAATCAATGATCACTGTCCGTGGTCCCCAAAACATATTATGGTGGGTCATTAAAAATTGTATATGCCTATATACATATATACAGAGTGTCTAAAAAATCCCACCCCCTTAACTTTGGAACAAGTAGAAATAAATAAGTGAGCTTCGGGGTATCTCTACGTGACACAGTTAGATACATTTTGGTGTAACCGACCATTTCACCCATTACCCCGTAAATGGGGGGAGGAGAGGAGAGGGGGGTTTGAGAGAGTAATTAAAAAATCTTAAATTCAACCCCCATCAAGTGATACCTTATTTTAAAGGGCTTGATGAATAAAGAAGAATGACACTAACTAGAGGCCTCTATCTTAACCCTATCAAAAATGGCTGCCAGTCAAAGTTGAAAACAAAGTTGCCAATTTAAGAAATTTCGATAGGGTTAAGATAGATACCTCTAATTTGTGCCATTCTTCTTCGTTTATCAAGCCCTTTAAAATGAGGTATCACTTGATAGGGGTTTGTATTTAAGATTTAGAATTGCCCTCTCAACCCCCCATTTTGAGGAAAAGGTGAAATGGTCGGTTACACAAAAATTCATCTCCCTGTGTCAAATATAGATACCCCGAAGCTCATTTATTTATTTCTACTTGTTCAAAGTTAAGGGGTGGGACTTTTTGGACACTATAAATAGTTATATATATGTATATAGGCATATGTGTTCGCACTCTAAGGGCATTTTAAGTACGCTTAATTTCAAATTTGGTACACAAGTTGGATTTATAAGTGGCTCGAACGAGTTCATTAACCAAAACATTTTGACCAGAAGTAAAATGTTTTTTGAGATTTTCTTAATACTAGAATGAAACGTTTTTGGGGTTTATCTAGTAAAATAAATATAAAATATTACTGTGCACATTTTGTTTTTTTACACGACCTTATAGTTCAACTGGTTTCCCCAGAAATACCCGGTTCAAATACACATGCGGGATTTTACCGAGGGGGCAGCTTTTGATCCGAGGACTACAGGCGGAATACAAACTCGCTAAGTAAATCAGTCCAACATCCGAGGCAGCAAAATTGATTTCGTTGAGAGCAGAATGAAGCATCACGTGAACCAGGGCTAAAGGCTGAGGTGAAAACAAATGCTATGAATATATTTCATAAGCACAGTCAGCTATTCGTTAGTAGATTAATTTCCTAAATACTTGGTTGAAACCCTAAAACCTATAAACTTAAGTTTGTAAATTCGCTCAAATCAATTGCGCCAAAGAATTATTTATATAATATTAGACATTGTTAAGAACATTTAGTTTTTCACTGCGTACAATTCAAAGCTGCACGATAATTAGTTTCATCTGTAAAAATTGCGTTTCGCACAGTGTCCCAGAGATTTGATTTTACGGAACTGTGATTTCGAAAGATCTTTTTTCATTTGCCTTTTTTTTCTTATTGTTTAAATATACAACATTGAATCTTATGATTGGACGAGAATTGTTAACGCGATCTAACAGTGTCTACTGTTTGGTCAATAATAACTTTTTTTAAGAACCCATATTACGCCTTCTTTATAGCTACCATTATATTACGATAATTCAACATTTGTGTAATCGAGTTTCTCGTCTTCCAAGCCTTTTTAATAATATGACATGGTCTTATTGCACTTTTTAAACTATTGACATACCGCCATCCCTTATAATCCCTGAACTTCAAATTTGAAAAAAACGCCCTATAACTGAAGAAACCTTTAATATAAAGAAAAATATCTCAAACAGAATTAATCTACCATATTGTTTTAACAAAGTTATTTGTTAGCCATTTTGTATCCAAACGTGTTTAAACACATCACCTCAATCACACACAGCCTTATCGATCTAAACCATAATATTCGAGACAGTACAACTCGCTGTTCATAGTTTTGACTATAAATTCCCATTTCGGGACATGAATACAAAGCAATGTAATTGAACGCGTGATCGTCCCCATCCCAAAACATCCAATCTCTCCATTTGCATACATTTTTCCCGGCCAACATCTGCGGCTCAAACTCAAGACTGTCTCCCCCCCCCCTGTTTTGTATTCCTTCAATATCTTACATCTCCATTCATCATTCTCAATGACCTTCTTAGTCTTTCCCTTTGTTTTTTCTTTCTTTGCACGCTTTAAACTGATTCCAACAAAACGCCGGGTGCATTGTTGGGAATATGTCGGCCGGTTATGAAAGAGGTTTTATTTAAAGAAATCAGTTTTTTGAATATATCGTTTGGTTTTGGCATTGTACGGTAGTTTATCATGATGGTTTTTTTCAAAGCTTAAAACCTCTATTATTAAAAATAGAGAGATATAGAGATATACAAAATCTGATTTTAGAACAGTAATTCACCGTCAAGAGGAACATTAGAAAACCTATTCGTAACCACCACCCCCTCATACCACTCATTCTCAGAAATGTGTAATGAACACATATTATGGATTGCGATATATCAAATTGAAGCCCTTTAAAAATCATAAGTTCCTGAGGTAAGAAAATTAAAATCGGTGTATGTGTCTATTAAACATTTTTGAGATGGGGTGATAGGAGAAAGAGGGGTTTTGGGATTCAGTAAACAGGTTTTGTGAAGTTCACCCTGATTTTGCACGCCTATTTCCGTCTTTTAAATAATGTAAATGAATAAACATAACTTAGAAAATAAAATTTTTGAGAGTAGCTAACGAATACGTTGATCGATTTTTATTTTCTTACCACAAAATTAATGTTTTTTAAAGGGCTTTAATTCGATGTATCATAAGCCATATATGCAAATACAAATTTTGAGATGGGGTGGTAGGAGGAACAGGGGTTATGTAAACAGGTTTTCTAAGATTCCTTCTGACGGTGAATAACTGACGGAGATCAGATTTGGCATATACTATCTGATTCCACATTTCAAATTACAGACTAATGCGGTAAGTTTTCATAAGATCACCCTGTATAAATTGCGTCTTGGTGTCTTGGTAAAGGAACAATAACTTGCGCGATAATAATGAACACCATTTCCAGCAAAACTTTATAAACACTTTGTGAATCACAGTCAACTAAATGTTTTGAGGTAATATTAGCAATAGTGACGTCACTGGCAGGTTAAATGCACGTACAGCTAATAACTAAACTAAGTATTAAAAATTGACTAAACTCAAAATTTCTTTATAATTTCCTTGTTTCGTACTCAAGTTTGTCTGAACGAAGTTTCTTTTTAAACTCTTTAAAGAAATATTTGCTATTAGTTAATTTAAAGTTATTAAATAATTTAAGCCTACCATTGTAACACTGATACTCTCCGTGCACGTGTTCACTTTCCAATTTTTATAATATGTTTCAGTTATACATTTTTCTCCTCTAGTTTTCTAGTTTGTTTGATCTTAGTTTATCGTAAATATTTGGCCGGTATTGTTTCTTGTTAATGTGTGTCTTAATATATTATTACTGTATAGTTATGAATTAATTTTACTTATGTATAAATTCTAATTACTTACAGTCAAAATTGAGTGTATGTCTTTTAGGGTTTGAACCAACTGAGGCTAGCAGAGTGAACTTTGAGAAGCCAAAAGGGTATTTTGGTAGAGATATCGTGGCGACTGTACAAAGTTTTAGGAAATTCGTTTAAGAATATAGATTATAAAGATGGTGGCGAAAATGGAAACTGAGATTACAATTTGGATGTCGTTATTGTCATAAACAAATATTCAGCTTGGCATGTGAGATGTTATACTCGAAAAGGCTAGAATAAAACTTGAACTCAGAATTATTCTGATAACTACATTATTCTATGTTTGAGGTTAGCCTGTCATTATTAATGATGGATTAATTGCCACCATTTGTGTCTTAAAATCAATAAACAACATTTCGGGAGTATGGATCAGCTCCCGTTTTCAAATTTCTAAAAACTAAGTGAACATAAACCTAGAGATCTCGAAATCTAGAAATTCAATGAACCCCCAATGAAATTAGGCCACTCCCCCAGCTGGCTGCCACTCCCTCGGCACCCGGCCAGTTGTTGTTCTGACTCCGGTCTGTCAACACGTTTTGCCATCAGGTGTGTTCTTGTTTTTCAGTGTTTGTCATAATGTATCTTTTTGACTTTTCAGTTTCAACAAGTTTATTATTTCGATAAACCGAATAAATGTTTTATTCTACTTTAAAAAACATTTCGAGAAAACTGTTATTTCAGGTCATATAAAGTGATTCCAGTTGAAGGATTTTTTTTGTCTAATAAAATGGTCTGAGCGACAAAGAAAACTAACGTCCAAGTACCGAATTTGGACAAAATCGGACGTAAAATGAGGCCATTAGATTGCAGACACATATATCTCTCTTTATAAAATATAGTTAAAGACAAAATTCTTTTTTTGTCCACTAAAATTAATTTGCACAGATGATTGCAACATTTTCGATGATGTTTCAACATCAGATATTTATGAAACTCTGAAACTCTAATGAAGGCTATTCGCAGTAACATTTTCATTAACAGCTGATTTTATACTTTGAATCTTAAATTTTTATAATATGTTTTGTTTAGGAGTTTAATGGTTAATCCTAAAAACATTGTGGGTTGGCGGGCGAAGCAAGCACCCATAGGTATTCCTAATAGACATTCGGACAACCGTTTTATATTTTGTAACATTTTGTAACATATTTTGTACATGGATTGACCATGTAATCGACATTTTTACTGTGAGTATCAAGCCACAATTTCATTTACTAAGCAATAATGATTTTGTAAATAGTTTGTATTTATTTATTGTTCAGTCCTACTTAAAACAGACTAATGATTTTGTAAATAGTTTGTATTTATTTATTGTTCAGTCCTACTTAAAACAGTACTATAGAACGTATTTCCCGGTGGCAATGGTGGTTATCACATTACTTAAAGTTTTATCTATTCGGATTGATTGTTTTTTAATTAAATTATTATTTTTAATGCCATTTTACTAGATTCAGTGTTGAATGTAAATTATTCCTGATGTATGCAGACACATTTTGAACGTTTATTATCTATAGTTATAATTATTTTATTTTAAAACCCATTCTTTTGTATCCAAGTCACTATTGAATAAAATAATAATGTGGTCCGTCCGTGTGACTTTATCAATTTAACTTACTTTAATATTTTTGACGCGTTTTGGAAATTCATTCCTTCCTCAGAAACTCGCTCTAAATTGAGGTCGTTAGTACATTAAAATAATACAGATTCAACAAAACACAAAACGCAATACATAATATTATAAACGTAATAATTCGCTGAGTTTGCACCGTCGCGTCGTATACACACATATGACAACTAAGGACATTTAACGTGCATTAGCGCTCAATGTTTGCGTTTCTTATCTATTGCGATTGAGGTAGTTTCAGAGGATGGAATGAATTTCAGAAACGCGTCAAAAATTCAGTAAGTTAATACTTAAATTGATAAAGTCATGCAGACTGAATAAATTGTTATTTTACTATAATTTATTTAGTTTGCGAAATTATTTTACATTTTTGCCAGTGGAGTTTTTTATTATTATGATTTTTTACTAGATATTACAAACTGAGTTAAGTTACTCATCAAGCAATTTGCATTTATCATACAGGAAACATTTTGTGGGATATAACCAAACCAATCGGTTATTCAACATAATTGACATGTCTAATCTAAATCTATCAAATCCAGTGGTTTAATTCTTAGGAAACGTCTACCTGCTACTTGTGTCAAGCAGTCGGGATGGACATTGGATGTGCTGAGAGATGTCGCAATGTGTTGTCCATGTTGAAAGTGGAGTGTTTAAGTTCTTTTGTTTAATACAAACACAACAAAAATTTCTGTACGTTATCCAGCAGTTCCGGATTTATTTTTCTCGAAATTTCTATAATATTTATTTGTCACAGAGAGTTATCGTTTTGATTTGTAGAAGCAGGTAATTGCTTTCATAATATGAGAAAAACTCACTAATAGACAAGTACTTATTAGGTTTTACAAACTGGTTTTTTTCAATTATTTTCAGAAAATTTAAAATAAACTGTTTTGTTTTCAGTCGTGCAAAGCCAAAAACAAATCTTAATACAGTTTCTTTAAACAAAATTTGGTCATTATTGTTTTTCAATTAAATTCAATTTCCATCTCTTCAGAAGAACTGACTTTAAGAAAGGACACTTTTAACAGCTGATCGGCTTCTTTACTTTTTACATCAGCTGGTAATACAAATCACATTGTCTGGACAATCAGAAAGCGTAACTGTGCTCTATTGTTGTATCAGAAAGTATAATGGATTTACTCTCACTGACAGACCTAAAAATACGGAAACAATTGAATGAGAATTATAGATCGATCTCTGTGCCATCAATTTAACACATAGCTTTGAGTGCACTCATGACTGATTTAGTTATACTACTAAATAAAAATCAAAAGATACAAATTTTCATCGGCAGTATTTGGTATAATAATTGACTTATTTTGACTATACATTTTCTATATTTAAAAATTTCTGAAAATTGCCATAAGTCATAGAATTTAATTTAAATATTTCAACTTTTCGACTGCATATTTTGTGTTTTTTAAACTGTTACTTAGCATAGCGATAAAACTTTTTTTTAACTGTTAACCTTTTTCACTGTGTACTTGTGTTTCAATAAAATAGTACGTCAGTATTTTTTCCCAATACAAATTTTGTTTAATAGAGTACGTTTGTTTCAGTTCACTTTCCAAAATCTAATTTTAGCTAAAACTGTATAGTGCTCCGTAATAGTTAGTTTGCAATTTTCATCTTTATGTCTCATTTTAAAGTTTTAAAAATAAGTAAATCGCAGCTGTTTGTTTGCTACTAAGTACATAATAACCACTTAGATTCACGCTCGCATTTGTTATACCTATTTCTAATTCCTTGTCATGTTTTTTTCTTTGTATACATTTATTTATCATCGATATATGTTGCATATAAAAAAGAATAATTACAAAAAATAGATATTATTTTACTAAAATAAAAGGTCGGTAGATTTATGTGTATAGTCGAATTTTGTATTTGAAATAAAAATCAATATAGCCTAGATTAAAACAATTTAAAAAGCTTGAGGAGCTCTTAAATTTATGTCAATATACAAAATATTAAGTAAATAACCAATATAGCTCTTAAACTTTTTGTCTTTAAAACAGACAAATATCAAATTAGTCCCTTCACTTTGAAGTGATATTAAATTCTAAATTATTTCTGGCCTTAGTTCTTGATAATAAACGACATAAAACAAGCAAAAAAATGAAAAACTGTTATAGAACATATTTCTGATGATTTAAAATGTATAAATAGATATAAGAATTAGGTGTAGTAGGCTACTTAAAAGATAATGGGAATGCTCTTATTTCATATATTTAGATGCAAACAAGATAATAAATAATACAACTAGTCTGTTAGCGGTTTGAAGACATAGTTGTAACAGTCCATGCATCGTATCATACACTATTTACAGAAGTTTATAAGTAAAATTTTAAGTTTTTCTTGTAATTTCTGTAAAAATGTATTTTAAGAGTAATTTAGAGTTTCATTGAAACTAAGTCTGTGCGATTAACAAAAAGTATATTATTATTATTTGTTGATAACCCTAAATATATATTATATAATATTTAAGTTGAGTTTTTGCTGAAGAAATAAGTTATTTTATATTAACACGTTTTTATTTTGCTATGTTATATTTTTAAATAATTTAAAGTTGTTTTATTTTATAAATTATATTGTAAAAAAATCAAGTAAAAATGATCCATTTTACACTACTGATCATCTTTATTTTAAAGAAAGTCTATTGCCCGTATTACCCACGTGGTAATTAATGCCTATCAATTTAATGTTCCTTCAAAATTGGATATCTATTTTTTGTTTTGAATTATTGCATAAAAACCTTGAAATTGTATTATATAGAATAGATCATAGAGAAACTTACTCATTAAAAAATAAAACTAGTTTTTTAAACTATGAGTTAAAGCGTAACATTTTAAATTTAATTACTGAAAATAGTAAAGAAATTACGAGAGACAGGCAAGAGTGAGAAATTGGAAAAAAATCTATTGTCCCTCAAAAAACCCTTACATGACAAATTCATACTGTCGGAAATCCATTTAGGAAATAAATGTGTTCTTGTTTTTGAGAAATCGATGTAAACCAGGTCACCGAAATTTTGAAGTTCGCTCTAGAGCTGCGTGCCGCATTTATTTCTTTTAATGCCGGAACTTGCCTGACACTCTAATGGCCCGCAGTGAAATTTATGAGGGACCTACTTTTCATCTTTTCCGATGGCTTTACCTCTTTGAAAACTTATAAACGTAATAACAACGTGTACATGTTAACATATCCACTCACAATATTAGGTAGATAACAGTATGTGAATACTGTGCAGTCACTGCCTACGTATTATATATAAATCCGCAAACAAATATGGACAATTCTAAAGACTTGTTTTTTTCTAAATAGCCTCCAGTTAGTGGGAAAAATATAAATGTTTACTAATGATTGGGAAAAGACTAGATCTATAAATAGTTTCAAACAAATTCATTTAAAACACAACGTTCAGCAGATTGAAAATGTTCAGTGCTGGAACTATAATCAGCTGTTTATTATAAAAGGCCCAAACTTTAATGTAGGGTAGCCTTCTTCTAGATGGGAATTCTACCAATATCCTAATTCAAACTTTCAATCAATATGTATTTCTTATGTTAAGTTTATGAAAAGTCCACCTACGCATGTAGTGGTCTGCTTTCAGATAAATATAATTATTTTGAAATAACAGATTTTTCAGTAAAAGAGCTATAAAAGGTTTACTACAGACTTTCCATTTGTTGAGTTTCGTTTCTAATATTAAATCTGAATTACCGATCAAATTGCACTCTTTTAAAAAAATATCTGTAAAATAATAAATACTGACTAAGTGGAAGTAAAGCAAATGTGGTTTATAATATAAACTTTTTTATTTTTTAGTTCGGTTCATTGACAATTTCTCTCTCTCTTTCTAGATTTCCCAACTAACATATTGTAAATGTCAATCTAGGAGACAATAACAAAATAAGCAAAATATGTTTTTTATTTCACATTATTCACTGCCATCTGAAATCGAGGCGTCAGTCCAAAATTCCTGTTCAACGAACATAAAACCAGTAAAATAAAAAAAGTTAAATTAATTTAAATATATATATATATATTTATGTAATCGTATCACTTATAATTGAAAGAAACTTATAGTAATATAAACTAAAGACAAAACTATTTGTTGCTTATTCGAAAATCAATAAAAATATTTACACTTATTTTCATGTTCGTATTCTACTTCATATTTTAGAATATTCCTGATATTTAAGCTATGTAGGCCTACAATGGGTTTTCTCTATATAAAATGGATGTTCAAACTATATATTCACTGCGATAACTAATGCGAGACTGAAATAAGTTTATAACTCCTAAAATATTAATATTAATATTTACTATAATGGACTTTATATTGATATAGTAATAATATATAATAATGACAGAGTATTAATAAGTCTAATTTAACTTATAATTAATATTTTTGTTGCTGTTTTATTTTATAAACTTAGATTATTTATAATATGAATGAGTTGGATAATTTTTTTAAATTAGTGAACTGTAAGAAGCTAGACTAAACATGTAAAGTATATTCTTTTTTAAATATTCTTGAAGGGGGGGGGGGATTTCAATATGTATTAGGTTTTTGTACTTTATTTTAAACATATGTGAATAGAATATGATAGAATAGTCTTTATTTCGGGCGAAGTTAGGACCATTAGGTCCTCTCTTACGCTTAATATATACAGGTGGTAATAGTGAGGACTAACAAAAATGTTTGACTTACTAAAAGTAAGTAAAACGATTGTACCTAATAATTTATAATTTGTAACTACTGTTAAAACAAACAAGTGATATGATTTATTTTTGCACCTTTTAACTTATCTTCTCAGATGTAGAACGTGTTAAAAAAAGAAATAACATTTTTTAGTCTATAAAAACCTAGGTTTCTTATTGTGTTTAAAAACAAACGATTTTTGTAAAATTTGAGTGTGCGAACATAATATAGCCTATATATAAAACTCACTGAATAGCTCTTTCCTATGAAAAATCGCAAATAAATATAACAAAATATATTTAATCAGAAGTTGAGATTCTGTAACGCATACACTTTTAATTAAAGCAAAACAAATAACTCGCGAAAGACAGATGACTTCGGCGGGTATTTTTACTGCAGGAAGTACTTTTTGCCGCGTATACTTTACTATTTGCATGAGTTATTTTTACACTCAACGTCATACACGTGTTTTCTCCATGCGTGACCCTAGTCTCGGAGTAATTGGGCTTCGGTTTATGTTTCGCTTCCTACACGATGGCATCATTTTTATCCCATTCTCTCATTCTTGTCGCTGCTCCTCGAGATGGTATCAGCGTCTACATGACCAGACTAACATGATGAATTAGGCCATAACTTTACGGTTCACTTCGCATTCAAATTTCAACCATGAATCTTTAAACTTGTAAGCATGACTTAGTTCGGGAGATAAGTGTCCCCGTTCTCGAGATTATCTCGGTGGTCCGTGGTCTGATTCTCAAGACTCTGGTATAAACACTATATTTATTAACATCTGCTGTTTATAAAGTACCGAAGAGTATGTTCACTGTATTGTAACAAAAAGAAATATTTATTTGTACTGATAGAGGCAATAATCAAAGTAAACAAGAGATTTGTTGGTAACAATAATAAACAAACTAATAAAACGAAATATAGTACAATATAAAATCAAAATATTGTCTATGTATATACAGTAATAACATTTACTAAATCAAGTTTTTCTATAACGATCCAATACACGAGACCTAGACCTAGAGACATAATAAAACGCAGTTACGTTCACTTTTAGGGTGACCAATCGAGCCAACTATTTAAAATAACATTCAAATTCATGATTAATTTGTTTGAAATTTTATGAGAATTATCAATTATAAAACAAAACTTATAAGTTTCAACCATTCCGACATATATTCCTGCTTGACATATAGTTTCAATCGGACTATTGTGCACCTACAGAATCCGAAGAAAATATATTTTTTATTCTGGGGTTGATTTTTGAAAAACAAATTTAAAAAAATTTAAAAATTTAAAAAATTATTTTAAAGTCTTTAAATGTTAATTACTTACTAGAACCAAGATGGCTGACCTAAAAGTACATATAATTTTGATAAAATATAATTACAACTTACTTATGATGTGTGACAACGGATTAATTCATCCAACAAATTTTAACTTGAAAATGGCAGAATAAGCCGAAACGGCCGTCGTTTGAAGAATTTATACGACAATTGACTATTGACGACGGTAAGTTGTAATTATATTTTATATATAACAATAGTCGGAATGGCGATAAGCATAATAAGTAAATAATTTTGATGTTTTTATTTACTATCGCTAAATGGTTTTATTTTTAGAACTCAACATTTTATAGATATAGCTAATAATTTATAAGTTTCAATCAATATCCCCCTTAGGAAATTTCCACAAATTTGCCAACATTTGAAAAAAAATATGATTTCCGAGAGTTAAAAAACCTAGAACTAAAAACATGTAAAAAATGTATTTGTATGTTCTGATTATGAGAACATATTTGCCGGTTTGGATGCAGTATAACTGTGTCAAATATCACTGTGAAAACCTTATTTCCAGAGATACTCGACTCTTTTTACTTTACTTCAGAAAATTTGGTTTCATCGTAGAGTTGGATACAACCCTTACAAACAATACGATTAACAACTAAAATAAACGAATCGATACTTGAAATACGATGACCAGCATTTCGATTACTCGATACGTTTTCCCGACTCAACGAGTTCATAACGGATCGGAAGACCGTTTCTAATTGTTTTCTTCGTGTATAAAGTAACAAGTTAATCCGAAGCCGCCGATATCGCCCAATCAATACTGTGCCCTAGTTATTAAAGTAGGCGATGCACGCTACAAAACACAAAGGAATGTTTCGGACTGTAATTGTTATGGTTTGACACAGCAATAAAGTGGGAGATCGAGTTTTTTCTTTTTCGTAATGAATTCACTTGCCAAACCGTTTATTCCCATGAAATCGTTTCTCTATATGTTTCTTTTTGCAACAACATGTTCGTTCGACGATCAATTTTACAAGTAATAATTTTTTTTCGTGATTTTAATCTTGAGGTAGACAATGAAGAGAGTTTTTGATTTTGAATATTTCAATTAATTAAATTTATTAAAAATAAAATTTAACAACCATTTTTCAAACTTTGTACAAAAAATAAAGGTTAAGAGTGTTTTGAAACACGATGCCAATAATCTTAAGAATAATTCTATCTGGGCAATTAAATACAATTTACAATAGTAGCAAAATGTCAGAAAGTACCAAGTTTTTCACATAAACGCAATTTTTGTTTTTTCAAAATTAGACGCAAAAACAAATTAGTGTACTAAGTTACAATTTTGAAGGGCTTTGAATAGCATAAAGACCAAATAAAAAATAAATATATTTTCCAATACATAACTTAAAATGGCGGCCTTTTAAAATGTTTGATGTTGAATATCACAAAACCATTAAAATAAAAAATAAAAATCACAAGAGGCAAAACAATTTTCTTTTAATTACATGGATATTTTTTTTCTATAGATCAAACGTGCCCGAGTTATTGGCAAACAATTTTTTTCCCTTATTATTTGTTACACATAGTATTTTTCTATACTAGGTAAGACTAGAGCAAACATTGTTGTTTAGGTTGCTGGAAATGTATTATTATTATTTGTTTTTTACTTTTGTCTTTATGCTATGAATCATTACGCACAATTTAAACCTAGTTTCAATCCGTTTAATAAAAATATCAACCCGTTTTAGAAACAGATATTAACAAGTGACAAAAAACAAAATAGAGGCTGTGTGAAAAGCTATGGACTGTCGGACGTTATAATTATGATATTGCGAATTGTCTGTAGCACAGAAACAATAATTCAATCACGCAGCTGAAGCGCTGTCGTGAGTTTAGAGAATTTCTAAAATTAAGTTTATATGTTTTAGGGTTTCACTACTATTTGGAAAATTTATCTACTGAAGATATTAAAGAAATAGGATTTAAATGGCGAGGTGTCCTATCTCCTCATGTGCACCGATCTCGGTAGGTATCAAACAGAGACGATTGAAAACTATCGCGGCGTTGCGATTACTTTACAGCTCATGTGCACCGGGCCTTAGCAAGGCTGGGCGATCTTTGTTCTGACATAAGGTTTAGTAGACGACGCGACGATCATACTGATTAAACTATGCCGATAGGGAAAAATACTGAAGTTGCTTAAAGCTGATGTCTTCAAAGTAAAGAGTCAATTGAAAGAGTGCACAAGGTTTAATATTTCATTAAGGTTATTAAACGATTAATAACTTAGCTCAAGCTAAAATAATACTTTATCTACACAAACAACATCATTATTGTTTATGTTCGCCATACCAACTATTGTTTAAAATAAACTTGTCGAACTTACCGTCCAAGAGTTCAATTGGACTATTAGACTATTGTTTGACTGTTAAACAAGTTTACTTAACACATTAAATTATTATAAACTCGATTTATGTAGGAATATGTATTCACTATTTGAATAAATTGTTGTCATACTAATTAACAAGCTATAATCATAATTTAAATTAACGCACTAGCGCGTTAAAACAAGATTTATTTGAAACCAACCCATATCCAAATAATAAAATACAATTACAGGCTCAACGATACGTGGTGGTATTAAATATTTCCGACATGTATTATGGAACCAATTATTTCAGTGGTTTAATAAATGTATATGCTTATATAACAGTTTCATAACCAGCTTGCTTCACCACTTGTAGGTCTACGTATATTGCAGGCTAAAAATATATCGGGATATTGTCAATGAATTGCAAGATTTTAAACGCAGTCTTACTTCTAGTATAAATAATATTAGTATATAAATGGAATAAATAAATAATGTTACTGTTAAGTTGTTATCGCCTTCCTATTGTAACGTAGATTAAGCCACGTACTACTAGTTTTGTATAGTTAATTACGGTGCGTTCACACTCTGTTAGGATAATTAAAGTTTGTTTAATGTAGCTCGTGCTTCACTGACGAAGGCGACATTGTTATTGAAACGCGTTTGAGTTAGTGAACGTATTAGTTGTGTTTTTTTTTTTTTGTGTTTAACGTCCTACTGTTTTGCACTTAAGGCTAATGAAGACGGGAGATTTTGTGTTCAAGTATTATGCTATCAATCTATAGAATCCTGTCTCGCTTTCTTCTTTTGTATGTGGAAAATACGAGAATGTGTAAAATTATAGGCCCTGCGAAAAATAACTTTTTAAGTAATTTATTTTAATATTAATCTAATTAATTGTATTCTAAAGCCAAACCCTTTAAACAACACTCTGGGAAACTGTTCGTTACTTTCCAAGGCACGACAGTTAGGCCTACATTAGGAGTTTTGTTAAAAAGTTTAACAGTTTCTAGGAGAAATTTTGAAAGGAAATCTCTGAAATGTGGTCTGAAATAGTAAACTATAACAATCTGTAAGACAACCGCTTAATATTTCGAAAATAAACGACGTATGAAGAGACGTTTGTGTTACCTGGTTACAAATATTTTGTCACGAGTTTGGTCTCCATCTTGGATCCACCATCTTGGATCTTAGATGCAATTTATTATTTTAATAGGAAGATACGATCATACGATACTTGTTGCAGTGTGAAATGTCAAGAGAAAATAAATAGTGAAAACTGGGCATCGATATCATTAACCATGTTTAAGATACAGAATGTACTTACATTTAAACACCTCATGAAATGTTATGTTTTATTAATCTTCATGATTTATTATCTTTATTTTAATATATTCTTGATACTATTCCGTTAGCCTGATTATATTTAATATCTACTCTGAGTACACTAATGTGGACTTCGCAACCCAACCCCTTTCTACCACCATACACATATTACATAATTTCATTATAATAAAGGTGTAAGATCAATTTGACCGAAGCTATGATGGTTGATAATATTAATTGCTAAATAAAATTTGTAATTTAAGGGTGTGCAATACAATTATTAAACAGTCACGTACAGTCCTCTTCAATATAACTTATCTGTTAACGAATTTTGAAGATAATGTTTTGTTATTTGCAGGAAATCGTTCATGACCACGTAAATTATAACTCGTAGGTGACTAAATTGTACATTACAAATGTGTATTATATAGTTTTGGTTATAAACAAGACGAAAACATGACTTTCATTGGAGTCACTTGTAGCAGTAAAACATCTTGGTGAATTTAATTACCTACCAACTATACATTGGAGCTTTCTGCAAATTTATATGTCGTACATACATGACAGAAACTAAAAATAAAAGTAGTAAAAATGTAAGTAGCTACAAGCGATATTCTAATCTCGCTCGAGCACCTTACCAATGTAATATCCTTCTCAAGGTTGGCTCGATGTTTTTACTAGAGTGGTATTGTACACCCTTAATGATGTAACGATAGTTATAATAAAGGGTTAAAACACCAGCATGATTTAGGCTTACTCATGGGCACAAAAATAATCTTCAAATTAAAGTAAATAACTACAAAACTGACATCAGCTGTTAGTGTAAATGGCACTGAGAATAAAATGGTCTACATCGAAGTTCAGAGGTATTATGCATCTCCAATCTTATGCATTATAAATGGAAAAAATTGATTTTGAAGCAATTATGAGTTATTTTTTAGGAATTATTTGTTGGATGCTGTGCTTGCGGCCATTTTGAATAATAAAAGAGCATTTATACTGTACAGTATATTTATAATGATCAGACATATATAGTGTTCAGTTTCAGGAAATCTTACTTACCACTGCAAATATAATTATAAAATGTGGATTTCTTACTTTAATTACTTTCAATAATTTACATTACAACTTGAATCGAAGTAAACAAAAGTTGTAATGCAATGGTAATGTTTAAACTGCTTTTCCTCATCACCTTGGTAAATTTCTGATTTGATGTATTGGCGGTACAAAACATGAGCACACAAATAATTCAGCTATGATGGAGTCCTGAAATGAATTTTTACTAAAATAGCTAAAATTTAAAATGTTTTAGATATCGTTACGATTTTCAGTACAATTACTAAATAAGTGATACTATCATTTTAATAAACTTCTGTAATTATCTACGTAGATAAGAATATCAAAAATACCAAATTGATCCATATATAAAATAGTTCTCCCTGTGAAAATATCTGGGAGCAAATTGTTCGTATTCAGAACATTTTGATTTGACCTGCAGTTTGTGCATCATTTATGTTTACTTTAAAACATAGTTTTCACAACGTAAAATATATTCTGAAAAACAAAGCAAAAAAAACCACAATACGTTGAATAATGAAGTAGCCTATAGAAACATAATGTATTTTTTACACCAAACCACACACGACAATACAAAATTTAGTTATAACTGTTAAAATTTGAAAATTATTCCATCCTATTTTTAAACTCAATTATAAAGCAAAGTAAAAAATTCAAAACATAACTTAAGCAAAATTTTAATTTACCTTTTAAATAAAAACAATGAACTTTTTACTATTTATTCACAATGCACTTTATTTACTTTTATGCTCTCATAATCTCAACATAGTTTTGCCATTACGGATGCATTAGTTTTAAAATGCGATGTGGCCCTCATCATTCAACCACTGTCAGGGTCTCATCCTTAGGGACGTCGATGGTCGAGGGTCGATGGTCTGCGGCTGTGGTTACTTGATTAAGGATCTATCCTTGGGAAATAACAAAGAGCTTACTAAAGTCATGTTTCTCGGAATACGATTGAGTAAATTCATACTAGAATAAATTTATTTATTTTGTACATAAGGCTTATAATTGCATAACAATTTGTTTCTACTAGATGGGGCCTGCGGTTTCGCTCGCAGATGTGCTTAAATAAATAAAAGGACTATCGGGTAAATTTTGTGCCTTAACATTACACGCAATTAAAATCACGATTTTAGATCCGAGTTCCTTGCCCAAAAACTATTATGCCATAGCAATATACCTATAAACCTATAAACGCTAAAAATCCCGTTTTCCGCCAGTTTGTTTCTCAACTTCGGAACGAAGATAACAATTATAAATGAGGTTTAGAGTAAACATCTATGAGTACATTTCACATTATTGCATACTGTTTTGATATATATTTAATAGTTAAACCAACGTATACAGTAAATTAAAAAACAAATGATTTTCATCCAAATCTGCTGTTTTATTTGTAATTGGCGATTGTCACGTCCGTTAGTTGTGTCCATAATTTAAAACATTTTAAAACTTTTAAATAGGAACCCTAAACTTTTTTGGGATAAAAAGTAGCCTTGATTAATCTTTGAAAAGTTCTCACATGCCAATGAAAGTTTCGTAAAATTTGGGTCAGCCATTCCGGATATTAGCCAGGACAAATAGACACAAAAAATTCAGACAACAAATATAAAAAATACATTTTTAGGTTTTTAAAAATGAGAATAAACATAATATGAGCTTAGAAAAAAGGGTTTATTTCGAAATCACAGAAAGATATTTCAATTTTATTTATACGTATGTAGAGAGAAAAAATTAAAACAAGACAGTATTCCATGGATTATGAAATGTTAAACTATTTACACTTACAGCAAAACTTCGTGTGCAATCTCGCAGTTCCTTTATTATCTCCCAATACGTTTTTAACCTGCATTATTTAAAACAAGTGTTATTTATTCATTAGAGCCAAAAGACATAAATACGCAAGAGCTACGACCAATATAAATATCTTTGCAAATACCAAACCTCCATAAAATGTTTACAAAGATAAGAAATCACAACTATTAAAATCACTGGTTATGTATCACTATAATGTTGAATCACTAGTTATGGAGCTGTCGACTTTGCATAATAATGTACATTTATTGAAACTCTGAAATATTTGATTCCTTAATTTCAAATCGGAAATGTATTATAATAATTACCTTATGTCCTAAATATTTTGATACTTCATTAAAGCATTGCGTGGGAACGTACACGCTGTATCGTTCATTTCAATTAAACCTGTAATTGTATTTTATTATCTGGATATGGTTTGGTTTCAAATAAATCTCTTGTTTCAACGCGCTAATGCATTAATTAAAATTATGATTATAGCTTGTTAATTTTCATGACAACAAATTATTGAAACAGATAAGTACAAAGTCCAAACCAAATTTTAATTATGTTTATGTACTTTTTACATTTATTATGTAATTAATTTGATAATATAATTTTCACAGACGATTACAATCAGAATGTATACTTGTTTTGGTGCAGAGTTTGAAGTGGTAATTTTATATGTATGCTTCTGCTACCTATAATGACCTCAAATTGGTGGGAGACATATTGGAAGTTACAAATAATTAAATTTAGATGTATAAATAATTTAAAAAATGTTATTTTTCCACATAACTCAGCTGATATGAAATCTGCAGTGTTTTTATAGTAATTAGCTAATACACATTTTTGTAGGTTTTTTCTCAGTTACAATTTCTATTGACAGGTGATTACATAATTTGAAACAAAGCTTAGTTCTACTTTTACGTTATTGTTTTATTTAGGAGTAGGCCAAATTTACCGCTTCCTTTTGACATTTGTTATATTTTCTTTCATATTTAATAATTTGAGTTAGATATTTAATGTTATTTTCCATTTAGCTTTGAGGACACCACAACATTATTATTAAACAATCAGCTGATTCAGTTTTTAGTAATTTTATAAACTTTGTCTTACGACTGACCTGAGGAGTTGGTTCTGATCTTGTAATTGAGAAGTATGTTTTCCTAACTACAAAAATGAATATTTTAGTTTTTAAAGGTATTTAATTGATACAAATAATATGTGTAATTAATAATTTTCCTTAATTACTTAAGATTTATTAATCTCTTAAGTCCACGGCATACTACTAAAATTTTCAATTCAATCAAAATAACGACGTTAAAACGAATTATAAAAGAACCTGATGAACCCACCACCACTCCAGTCTCCACACTAATGTTTTTGATTTAGCATTGCACTCGCTGGACAATACACGGGACGATTTATCATACGACATGTCTTCTTTGGGTGTTGATTTACTCAGCCATCGCCAATTATTATTTGTTTATGTATTGTTGTTTGACAAATGGCTTTCATACATTGACAGCGTGTCTCCATTAGTATATAGATGACGAGGTGGATATTTTTCCAATCAGTCTCTTTTTGGCTCTGTTGAACCTGCGCCATATATTGAATTTATTTACCAGTAAATAGTGGTATAAGTATAATAATCCAAAATATTACTAACATATAGTTTCCATTTTCAGTATTTATTCTTCGAAAAATGCACCGCTGTTACCCATTTTACCTAACAAATTATTTAATTTATTTATAACTTATTTTTAAATATATCCATAAATTAAGATTTCAAACTTTTTAAGCTCAAACACCCGTGAACTACTTTAACTTTATTCAACAGTTTTTAGTTGCAATTAAATTACAAAATAAATAGCAACTATACAACTGGTACATATAGATTGGCACTGGCATATTTTAATTAAAACCGTAAACTTTAGATTTTAGTGTATACGATTCTAACACTGATCTTAGTTTTGTACCTAAATAGCATTTGTTATTAGTTAAATTTAATTTTAACTTTGATGGAATATAAAATATAATTTTGTAACATTCAAGTAGCCAAAGAATGTGCTATTAAAAGTTTAAATAAGTATACTCCATTTATTGTCTGCTTGAACTAATACTGTAATTTATAAAATAATGTGCACAAATATTGCACGATAAACAAATCAAATATATTACAATAATTGACAAATATAAGTCACTTATATCTGATGCGACGTCTCTGAGATATGTTGATCGCAATTTTAAATATGGTTGCAGCACGCACATAGCTTTATTCTAAATACATCCCTGACGACATTGCTGACCAAAAATAAACCGCATTGCAAAATTTAATTAATGCCAAATCAATAAACGGTGATTCTGCGTGGTTGGATTATGTACTGTTATTGCCTGGTGTTATTTTAATGTGAGCCTAACGTTTAACACTTGCGTTAAATTTAAAATATAGAAAATGGTTGTAGTAAATGACAATTTATACAATAAAACAGTAGAAATGTTGTTATACAAATATGTATGTTTTAAAGTTGTTTAAAAATAAAATATGATTTATTGTAACTCACACGCGTAACTTGTAACAATTGGTGAAGATTTATAGGAAGAGAAGTCTACTGTACATGGATATTTATTTAGTACGTTTTGTTCAATAAAATGTACTTGCCAATTGTGACTCTCCAGTCCTTCTTCTCCATCATCCTTATCAGATAATAATAAACAATAACAAAAGTCTCGATTTTGAGCCAAGATCTTTAATTCTTCCAATATCTTTCTATTCCCATTTCCCTAACGACCGTTCCTACCTGGGTGATTTTAGGCCTTTCTGGTTTTATCCATCAATACTGGTTTCACTCCAACCTGTAACTGATGTTATTTTCCATCTCTCTTGTGTAACCAAGCCCTCAATAATTTATTCTGTATCGCCTTCCCCAAAAAAAAAAAAAAAAAAAAAAAAAACATTTGACTAAAACGTTTGTAATTTCCCTTTTTTAGTTTTGGAATCGAATGTTTTGGCAGATTCAACACCTTTATATTCTTCATCCGTCCCACCGTTTTTCCAGATTATCTACCAAGAAAATTAAACTGGCAACCTATTAAATTTTCTCACCGACAATGTTCTTCCTGATTAAAAGAATTCAATATTTTGTAGATTTCATACAGTAAAATTATTTTCTACTGAAAGTGATAGTAAACTAATAAATGTTTTGCCTTTTTATGTCTGCGTTTTAATATGCAATTAAAGTAAACTTAGTTTTATTTCTGTAGTTATTTTCCAACGTATCACTGTATTTTTAGCTTTTAATGTGTTAAAAGCTTTAAATCGTTAGTTATATACAAATATTACTGGCATAACATATGTATTTACTAAAAATCCTCCGGAAATAATTGGTTCCATAATGACATGTAGTAAGTGTATTAAGTAGGCTATTATAGTCTATAATAAATATGTTTATATTTCATTAAAGTATTTTGTGGCAACGTAGAACGTACCCTTTATAAATATCGTATATTAAAATTATTTCTCTCTTTTATCTCGATATGGTATGGATTTAAACAAATCTTTTGTTTTAATGAGCGAATGAACTATTTTAACTTGTTAATTAGAGAGTCCACAAATTATTGAAATAATTAAACACATGGTTTGAACTAAATTTAAATCGTGTTTATAATAATTTAATTCATCTCATCAGACTGATGTATTTAGTTTGATGTTTTAGGATTTACACTAAATTACAATTAGAATTTATTTTGACCGAGTTTAAGGCGGAAATATTTGGCACATACTGAATATTCCGAAGTTGTTTAAGTTATTCGAAAATAAAAAGAAGAAGTTTTAAGACCAAACCCATAATTGCACTATTTTATCCTGAAAATCAACTTAAATTCCAGTTACACTCCTTCATAGCCGTCCGGAATCGAACCGAAGATCAAGTTCGTTTCCCGTTTGTACTAAGGTTACCAGAACAAACGTATTATTTTGATTTTCCTAACCAACCCTTTAAACTTCCGACCCATTTTTCAACCACAAGGTCCGCCAATTTCCTTCAAATGTACACCAACCATAGGAATATGGGACAAAGGCATAGATCGTCTGAAAAGCAACATCTTCTAACATCTCGAGCAATCTTTACAGAAAACAGCACTGAGTTTTGCCAAACCTTACGCATGACTTTATTTTACTTTACTGAATGCAGCACTGAGTTTTGCCACACCTTACGCATAACTTTATTTTACTTTACTGAAAACAGCACTGAGTTTTGCCAAACCTTACGCATAACTTTATTTTACTTTACTGAAAGTATAGCCATATAGTTCAAACATATTAAATTAGGCCCATACTCTGACTACATCTGGAAATTGTAAAATTATCTTAAAAGAAAAAGACATTATAGTGCATTTCAGGTGAATTCTACATTACAATGACCATGCCGAAAATCAATTTTTAAATTCCATCACCTGTAATATGGTCTCTATTTATAATCGCACTGGTGATCTTAAGATTCACAATCAGGTTTGTTGTCCCAGTCAGTTACAAGGTCCAACATTTATCTTGAGTCTATATTTGCCTCTTTTAGTAGTAAATTCACCAATGTTTGTCTCATCTATTAGAGATAGTATGCAAAGTCAACCTACCGTGCAACATCCATTGAGGACACCTGATTACACTGTTTTAAATTACTGAAAGTACATTGGCAAACAAATTTTTCTAGCATGAACTTTTCAGTTTACTGTTGTTTTTAGACGATCTGAAATCCACAAACGTCAGAGGTAGGGACAATGTATTTAGATAAGAGACATACAAAGTCTTCACCTCTAGAAGAACTAATTAAATTGATTAGTTTTCTGTAAGAAATAAAACGTAATTTGTAACAAGTCTAACGACACTAGAGCAGCACGTTTGTCGTGGGTGTAAGGCAGACACATAATGTATCCCGTCTTGTATTGCGATACAATACGTTACAGCCTTAGTATTGCATGCTGTCTCCCGCTGATTCCTTTTGATTGAAGCACTATTTTATGCGGCGGAGTCGTGACGCGCGGAGCGATCCGCTCCAGAAATATGTGGGAATTGCTATCCATTGTTATTAACAATCGTATAAATCAAACAAAAGATTTATTTGTTTTTAGAGCGGTTCGGTTTTATTTGATTTAGCAGTTGTTAAAGCCGGCCCGCGAGATTGTTTGTTTGATATCTTATTTATTTAGAGTAATGTACATTGAGGTCTGTGTTGGTTTTGTGATGAGAAACGTGTCGATTAGAATGATACAGTAGAGAGATTATCGTAGCTGGGTTTATCTTTACGGTTGCCTAGTGATGTTTATTGTTTTATCGAAATACAAGCTTTGTGCTATTTTTAGAGACGGATCTGTTACATTTTTAATCAAGGTGAGAGAGATCTCAACTATTCTAGGTAAGCTTACATGTGAACCAACAAAATGAATAAAAATGCGTTTGCTGTGTTAGTCAGACCTATTATACATAAAATAACTGTTTAAATTTGTAAAAAAAAAAACACATTTTTGTATTTATTTATTGTAAATACAGTTTATTGTTTTATAACTTGATTTGGTAAAATGTATGAAGTTTAAACATACAGTAGGCGATTTAAAAAAAACATTTGTCAAAATAGGGTTCCCACATTTAAAAATTTTATGTTTATAATGCATGATAGTTTTTGACCCAAATTAAAAAATTAAATTTAATTAACAAATTAATTTTATTAAAAATAATTACTCTTTTAGGTGAAATAGGTTTGCTCTGTAGGATACAAGATACAATCTGGCAATACAAGATAATTGCCTTTACAATAACGGAAATAATTATTTTATGAATACGAAAAGTATTGAGAATAATCTCTTATACTCTTTTTAGCTAAGTCATTCTAATTTCTGTAAACCTTCTTTTAGACTGAATTTTAATATGTACAACAATTATTTGTTCTACTTGTTCGTTACATTTAGACAGATTTCCGTAAATAACTATTACAGTAAACATGCTACAACATAATTAAAAGTAATTACTTTAATGTAAATTTAAAAATATATAAATCCCTTAACCTTATATATTAACCTTGGGAAGGGAAGTGGCGCAACCTAAGGACAGAATTAAACACATTTAGTAATACCTCCACTAACTGAGGGGGCGCAGCAAGCAAGGCCCTGCCGCCAATCCGATCCAGCCCGGAGGCTTTCTTCGGCTTGACCGCAGAGACAGCGGCCCGCACCTCCTAGAGAGTGAAAGGTTCGATGTCATCGTCAGCCTCCGGTGGCTCAGCAAAGTAGTCGTCTACGAACTCCTCGATCATATCTGCATGATCCTTATCGCAAACGTCGTGATTTGGTTGAAACTGATCCAGGGCAGAGTAGGCTAGGCCACGCTGCCCGTGAAAAGGCCGACTGGAGCGCTTTTCACTACGAAGTATCTTGGCCACTTTCCAAGCACTACCGTCTTGCAATTCCAGAGTATGCAGATATGAGGTCCATGACTCAGACCTGAAATCATTTAAAAGATTTTTAACACGGTTGTTCTGCCGGTTGAAGAGATTCTTTGCTGCCGGAGAACGAGCGAACTGCCAATTGGTTCGTAGTCTTCGCCTCTTGGCAATTTCCTTCCGTAATCTTACGGGAAAATATAGCAACTTTATAGAGCGTGGCTATTTAAACCCTACTCTGCGTAAGCTCGTGCAGTCTGAACGCAGAGATCAATTCTTCCCAGATATTTTAACGCTCGTGGCACGCCACGTTGGATTTATTTTCTTTAGTTCCAAATTCAAGTTAGCAATTAGCAATGTATTTAAATTTGTAAAACGCTTCAATATAGTAGGCAAGAGTAGACAAATTTCCTTTTCATTTATTTGTCGTTATTTATACAACATACAAATTTAAAAATCACTTCAATCAAGTTCGAACCTCAACAAATAATGAAAAATCTTTAAATGTTATGAAAACCAGAGATGAAATCACTCCAGAAAAACCAAAGATGTAAACCAGATCCGGCCGATGTTATGCGAAAAATTTTGGGTTACATTCGCATACTTTTCAAACGTCTTTCGCTTTATCTGCTACAGTAGGCAAGTTATGAATTGCCAGGTAAGTACTTTATAATTCATTATTCAATTAGACGAATTATAGTATTAGACTATTAGACAACAGACTAATACATGTTTATAGCAGAATGATATTTTGTTTTTGAAATTATTTTTAAGAATTGTGGCATGGCAGTCGGCATGGACAATGCCCTTGTGTAGCGGCCTTCTGTCAAACTTGTATACTCAATAAAATAAAAGCCACTCTCTCTAAGGGTACTCCCAATTCCAAGCGTACTCAGCGTTGGTACTCAGAGTACGCTAGGAGCACACACTAGCTCTCACAACTATTTTTATTGTCTCAAATATAATCTTAAAAGGACACATCTCATATAGCTATCATGATGAAGTTCGGACTGTACACTTTTAATATTTAATATTACATGAAAACGATTATTGTAAGAAAACCGTAACAGATAGAGGGTGTGCAGCCACATGCTTTTACCATTCCTTTTTCTACTATTAGGCCTCGGCTACGATACAAGCGGTGTGCGGTGGGCGGTGGGCGGAGAGCGTTACTATATAGCAAGTTGCATGAGCGGCGGACGTGGCTACGATACAAGCTTCAACATTCCCACAGTCAACTAGATGACGTCACACGAGGAGCTAGTGCTGACGGAAATACTTAGTGAGAGACCAATATTAAAGAAAAATCACAATATAGGACTACTATATCTTTAACCGTAGACTTAAGTGATATTTACTTTTGTCCAGAAATTCAGGTGTAACCCTGGTAGAGAGTATTTTAAAAATATATACTTCCTGTGAAAATAACAATGTTAAACAGTCCCACAACAGAAAGTTTAAACCCCTTATGAGGTTTAAAAAATAAATAAACTCTTGAACAGAATGATAAATTCCAAAATTATAACCGCACAATTTAGAATCTTTTTTATTTACAGTCGGATTTTAACATAAATTCAGGTGTAACCCGGGGAGTGAGTTATTTTAAAATATATGCTTCCTGTGAAAATAACAATGGTAAGTAGTCCCATAACAGAAAGTTTTAATCCATTGGTGTTGTTTAATCCATAATTCCAGGTGTTTAAAGAATAAATAAATCCTTGAACCGAATACAAAATTCCGAATGTACAAAAATTTGCATCTTTTTTGTTTATCGTTGGATTTTCTTGAACTTTTGTATATAAGTGGTTAGTATCCCATAAACGTATACGTATAAAAAAATAAAAAATGTTGCCTTTTTAACCAATGTCATATGTTTGTTGAAAGTAAAGAAACCCATTAGCGTCGAGCGGCAGACGAAAAATTATCTAACTGATTTGATCCTGAGCGGCGAGCGTTAGCCAACGCACATCCGCCGCTTGTATCGTAGCCAGCCAACCGTGTTTAACAAGGAAACTCCATCAGTTAGATATTTTTCGTGCGCCGCTTGCACCTGCTACTGCCGCCTGCCGCCCACCGCCCACCGCCCACCGCTCACCGCTCACCGCTTGTATCGTAGCCAAGGCTTTATGTGTTTCGCTTACTGTTTTAAATTTAAAATGTGAATTTTGTGGTATTGTTAAAAAAAATCAGGTTAAACTTGAACTGACTTTGGTCAAAATCTTTCCAGATACTGTACCACTATAGAATGGAATATATGTAGACTATTGTAACAACTAAAATTGGTATATATATATATATATATATATATATATATATATATATATATATAAAAATACATAATTCAAAAAGTATTGCAAAAGCAACTGCGTCAGGTTAAAAACAAAATTAATATTTGTACAAAAAAAAACCTTCTTTCTATAGTACCATTACCAAAACCACTAGATATAAGTTTGAACACATTATATTCAAAGAAATAATAAAATAATGAAATAAGAAACTAACATGTATAACAATTTGTTGATTCTCACCGAAGATTGCACACCCACAATTGAAGCAGGTTTGAACAGTGGCACACCGAGAATGTGGCTTTGGGGGAGACTAAGCTGAGGTCAGGGGATATAATGTATAATTCAATAAAATCTAAATGAATGATGAATGGAAGTTCTTTAACTTATCACACATTCTGAAACATTATAAATTTTTTAAAGAGAATGATGACGCTCTTTAGTCAGACAATAGTACAATATAAACACTCTTTCTGGTAGTATACCCCGCACTGAGCTTGTGTGACGATCTAGCCAGCACCCCAGCGCGCTGCGGGCCATGTATATACAAGCGCTGATAGCGCCGCGTTTTCAACGTCGCGTTCACGTCGGATAATTGGGTAAATGGAACTACCGTGGGCCATGTTATAAGAGCGCTATCAATAGGGGTGAATCTGCGTTAACCGGGCGTTGAGCTTTGGCAACGCGGATTGATGCGTTAACGTCGCGGATTTATCAACTCCGTACCAAGTTATACGAAGCTCTGTCAACGCGAACTCGCAGCGCAGCTACCAGAGGGGCCACAGTAGTCAGAAGTATCAACTTTCTACTAGTTCCTGAAGTTATTGTTTATTTCAAAATGATTATTGTGTACTTCAAAGTGGCAAAATATTTGACACGGAAACATTTATTTACGCTATAGAAGAGCAGCCACCTCTATATGACGTTCATTTAAAAGGATTATAGCAATAAACAATTGAAACACTAAGTAAAACTGTCCTGTTGATACACGATTTGAAAACTCTGGGTGTGTACCCCACCGTCTAGCCTTCCTCATACATAATTTCTCATATGTTTCTGTTACTTGTAATACACCTAGACAGCCTAACTGAATGGTGTCTATTTTTTAAGTGAGTGGCGCGACAACTCCTCAAAAACGCGGTGTATAACCCGAGACACGCGTTGTCGACTCGTTATCAAAGTCGCTCTTTCAACGTCCCGTATAACTTGGGAATTTAACACCCGGTATTCAGCGTTATCAACGTGGCGCTATTTTTTATAGCCCTCTTATACCGTCAACTCATGAACAAGATCGCCTTGACTCAAACATTACTGTTCGAAATTCATGATTGCGTAGGGTATTGATCATATTTATTTAAAAAAGAACGATTATTTTTTCGTAATCACATCACGAATTTCATCATAAATGTAATTTTTAATTGAATATCGACTACGTATTCAAAGATCGATTAGTGTAAAATAAAATCCATATTAATAAAAGACCTTCTCGGTGGGGGGGAGGCTGGTCACATTCATCCCTCCTGTCAGTGCGCCACTGTGTTTGAAAAAGCCTAGTAATCCTACGGAATTTAGAAAAATCCCAATAAACATCCACCTTATGAGCGACCACATTATTTATGTAGAAATAGAAATGTCGAGTTCAGCGTTGATGGATGACTCATGCGCATTGGTTCTAATGCGTTCCTGGTAAAGTGGTATTTTGATTCTTCTCCCAATAGGTGGAACATACTGCATGATTTGTCTTAGGCTCTCAGGATCCTCTATTATGTCACACATAACTCCTCTCAAGAAACAAATTTATCTTAACCGCCAACGAACTAACTTCAAATACCATTCAAAATTCCTTATATCTCCCGCTCAAATTTGTTAGTTATTAAATTCAAATTTCTTTATAAAACAATACAAACAAAATTATTTTCTGGACTTTTTCTGTCATATTTATGTAATATTTTGTTGATGTGAACCAGACAATACAAGACAAGTATATTCCACACTGATCTAACCAGACTATTGAATAATACAACTTTTAGAACGATAATACTATCAAAATCCATTACCATTCATTATAATACAATATATATGAGAAAAAGTGACGAAAATTGCACATGCCTACAATGTTTTCGTGGAGAGAAAGACAGTTGGAGAGGCATTGAGATGCCCACAGAAATTTGAAAGATGATCATAGTACTGTATATAGAAGGCCCTAGATTAACTTGATTTAAATTTAGTTTGTTCTTTCTAAGTTAGTATAATAAGTAAGGCTATTGCTTTATTCATTCTTAGTAGAAGTTGAAGATACTTCTTTTAACCGGAAAAGTCTTTACACAAAGGAATATCAAACCGTCCTGAATATCCTGCGTTTATACAAACGACTTAAGTCGTTTAAGTGCGTGCCTCGCTCCAGAATAATGCGTGAGGGTCCGTAATCTCGTGTTTGTATATACCCTACTGTGTTTTTGTAAATTCTTTGTTTAACCTAAGTAGGTAAATTATTGAGCTCTGAATCGCGTGATAGCTCGCGACTCTAAGCTAAATCCCACTAGATTCTCAGTCATTATGGAAATGCAGTCGGGAAATATGAATCGTACAATTTCTTTCGCCAACTTTTCTTTATTTAAACTTTATTTTATTTAATTACTAGAACCAGTTAGTCACGCACGGTAGTTAATTTAAATTCGTGAAGTTTTTCCCTCCCGAATGCAGTCAAGTTTGAAGTTTTTTTTACGTTCAGTAAACTGCATCGAAGATTTACGAGTTTTTAACTGGGCTGAACACTTAAAATGTGATTAGGTGAAAAGTATTGGCTCGAGATCAGTCGTTGTGATGCGGTCTTTCATAAAACTTTCTTTGCGTTTGATCCACGTCATAAGATAAGGCGGGCAACGTTCGTGACAACGTCCGTGCCTTCGTTATATCGAGTGACGCCAGAACTAAACATTGAATTAAACATGTTGCACAAACAAATATTGCCTTTTTGTTGTCGGTTTTTATTCCTTTATGGTGCGTCCTCTATAAACTGAATTTACGTGTTATTACGTTGGCAGAACTGTTTATTGAACGCAATGTATGTTTGCTTTACATTATACAGATCAATAACGAATGAAATATTCAGTTAATAGCATACAGTTAACGAGAATGTACTCCTCTTGAAATGTTTATCAACAACAAAATGTTTCCTCTCTATTTTGTTTTAGTTTAATATTAAAGGGTTGATGGTGTCGAATACAATTTGTAAAATACCAAAAAGAGAGGTGATAGCATTATTAAGGCTATAATTATTCATCACAATACGGTCTTTTATTCTTAGTTTGAAAGAAATTTTAAATAACCATAATTTGTTTGAAAATTAGACTTCTGTTTTTAAGTTATTTTACAGAATTTAGTTAGTATTTCTCAACAAAATATATATTATATATATTTTTTATCAATAGTGTCTTTTTTTGGAAAGGTAAATTTAACTTTGTGCTTCTGTCCTTTTCGATTCAAATTTGATATAATTTTATGTAGTGTATTCTATTGAACAGAACTAAAACTATACTACTATGTATGTTGTATGTATGTACTAAGTATAGTACTACTATAGTTTTGGTGTTAAAAAATTATTATTTGCTAATGTCGTCATTGGGATACAGTTTGAGAAAGTGTTATTGAAGGATAGAAAAACATTTTTTTCCGAATTTTGTGATGAGTGGTTCACAAAATACTCCTAAAAATTATTACAAAATCTAGTCCCACTAACAAGTCTAAACATCTTTAATAGAAATACGTTCCTATGACAGGATCGATAGTCTGTCCTTCTACCTGTCAGTCGATTTTCTTCCGTCACCCATTAAGTTTCATTTCACTAGCACAATAATTAACAAGTTTACAGTTATAAACCCACATACACGAATTCTCCAATAAACAGTATAAAACCATTTCGCTATGAATTTTTCAAAACGAAAATTTGACGCTTCACAAAAATATAAATTGTGATACCTGTAAGTTGGCTATTGTTTGAAAAGGCATTGTGTAATATAACAAATATATTATTTATTCCTGAAAAGCTAAATGACTAATTCCCAGCAGTTTCTAAAAATCCAAATGTGTTAATGGTCCTACTCATGGAATGAATAGAGAGAGTGAGTACAATAGTTCCATTTTTAAAGCCATACAAAATGTTTATTTTCATTCGTCGTAATTCATGCTAACGCTGGGTTTCCTTGTAGGCCAGTCGGTAGGGGTAAATTTAGACCAAAAGTTCCAGTAATTTACAATACGGCTGATTTTTGTTTTATAAGAACATTAAAGTATGTAGATTAACATTAAAAAAAGTTTACCAGTCAATCAATTTCCCAAAGTCGAAAAAAAATCGATTATCATTTTTGTCGATTATCCTTAATATTTCGATCTGGGATGAAGATAGAGAAAAATAAAAATACCACCGTGTAGGGGAAGTATTTTTCAACAAAAAAGGTTATATGACATGTATTTATTTCGTCCGAGTAATGGTTTGTCTGGAAAAAATTCGATAATGCAAGTATGTATTTTGCAGCAGGGGAAATCACTAAAAGGAGACATCTTATTCATATATGAAGCGTTAGCTCATTCTAAATTGGCCAAATTTTAATATATCGAGTTGAAACTTGACGTAGGAGTTAAAAATATATTTTAAACATTTATGCTGAGTCTCAGCTTGTTATCTTGAAAATGACCCGATCTAGGAGTCGATTTCGATTATCGATTTTAGGAGTACCAGACCCACGACCTAATTTCAATCTATTCCAGTTTCGTCAATTTTTGGAATATGAACATCAAATTTGTTTTACAAGTTAAGTACACCAGTATAAATATTCTTAGTAAGTATGAACGATTTTTTCATGTTATTTTTAAAAACGAGGAGCTTGAAAATAGTCTTCTGTTTTACCTATCTCGTTTTAACTATAACACCTTTGGATTCAACGACTTCATTTTCGACATTTTTGAACATATCGATTTAAAAATTGGTACAAAAGTTGAAAACACATTTTTTTTTCTATACTTATTTTAAAAACTATATTTAAAAAAATGACTAATCTGCAGCCGATTAACTCAAGCGTTTTGATGAAAAATCTAAAAAGGTCTAAAATTATACTTTTTTAAGTTACTTGTGCTTTGAAAAGTAAATAATAAAATGGTTTATACTCCTTGATCTTGTTTGAATCTATATATTTAACTTTTAAAAACACTTTCAGGTTCATGTTTTGAAAATGTTCTAAACTGGAGCTTTTTAAAATGAATTGGTGGGTCCGGTACTCCTAAAATCGAAAAACCCATTCATAAGTCAAGTGGCTCTAGATCGGGTAATTTTCAAGATAACGAGCTGTGACTCAGCATAAATGTTTAAAATATATATTTTAACTCCTATGTCAAGTTTCAATTCGAATTTGGCCAATTTAGAATGAGCCAACGCTTCATATATGAATAAGATGTCCCCTTTTAGTGGTTTCCCCTGCTGCAAAATACATACTTGCATTATCGAATTTTTTCCAGACAAACCATTGCTCGGACGAAATAAATACATATGACCTTTTTTGTTGAAAAGTACCTCCCTTACACGGTGGTATTTTTTATTTTATCTATCTTCATCCCAGCTCGAAATATTAAGGATAATCGAAGGGGGAAAAAATGATAATCGATTTTTTTTCGACTTTGGGAAATCGATAGACTGGTAAACTTTTTTTATGTTAATCTACATACTTTAAGGTACTTATAAAAAAATCAGCTGTATTGCAAATTACTGGTAGTTGTAACCTATACCGACTGGGCTATTGCTTTTAATAGTCAAACTAGCATAAAATAAGAAGAAATACAGTAATCATGTGAAACTGTGCAGGATGACGTAGTTGGCTAACACTGTCTGAAACTCTACAGTTAGAATTTTCAACATAACGCAGGTTCGAGCCTAATCGCTAGGGTTCAATTTATCTGCATTAATTTACTTTCGCTTCTTAGTTTGAATGAATCAGTTAGGCTACAGTGAATCAGAATTGAGGCCTGGGAACCGTGTACGAGTAATTCACTACATATCTGCGAATGGAAGCATTTAATCTTCATAGTGTACACTTTTAATTAAATATTTATTTAAATTGCTCACTGTAAATGACGCTAAACATGTTATACAAAAACACAAACTAGCAAGTTTGCAATTAACGTTTAACTATAACGAAACCTTGCTTGATAAAACTACATTTTAAAAGGGTACAAACATGAGATTAACTAAAGTAGCTTTTATAAAAAGCTTATCTGGAGTTTATTACTATTTTATGTTTTGTTTGCATTCGTGGTTGGCATAAATCTGTTACGTACTTCTAGTTTTAAAAACAGTCAGTAGTGTGGAAATGTATTTACAGATTTTTTCTAAACATAGGGATTGTGTCGACATAGTTTACGTGTGCACACGCTTGCTATCTTCAAAACCTCAAAAACTGTATATCAAGTTGGAATCTAATTGTTCGACGTTTTTGTACGATATTTTCTCGTTTTTAGTGTCAATATCTTAAATCGAAGAAGTAAACAATTTAATAATAAAATAATAAAAAATATTTTGTAAAAATAATATCAACTAACCCCAACACAAAACTTGTATTGTAAATGAGAAAGGTTCTCTTTTACTTATCGTCTTCAATTTATGTCAGTTAAACTAATGAAGACGGGGAAAGTCAATTAGAAAACGCCAGTAAGGATTAAAATCTTGTATTTTATAAAAAGATTATTGTGTCAATGGTATAGACGGGTTCTTCTTCAAATAAACCCAGAATTTACCCTCTAGAAGGAGGCGGTATCTGTTTCAAATTGAAGCAGCACATTTACGAACAAATACAATATTCTTTCAAAGTCAAAACTCTACAAACGTGCTAACTTTATCATAGGACAAATAGAAGGGTTACCAACTAGAAAAAATATAATTATTGTAACAGAACTTGTTACTTTAGCACAGCGTAATGCAAAGTAATCTGTATTTTAAAAGAAGCTCGTATTTCATTAACTTCCAAGAGATGTGCAGATAACTCACAAGGAGCTTGTGGGGGGAACGAAGAGCGACGCAATATTCGGAGCAAAAACGAGCCATATGTTTGGGAGAGGCAACCTGCAAAAACCCGATCCCTCTCGTCCCCCCTCTAACCCATTACATCCAGAGCCGCGTGTACCTTCACCCACGTGCCCGCAAAAACCTGAAATCGCACTTAGGGAACATCACGGATTCACTGGTTTACACGGAATTAAATTTCTAACTCTATTTTCGCTATACCTGTTGTTGAGGATAACAAACGAAATGTAATTTCAGAAATACCACAGTTTGTGTTTATAGTGCTCGAAGTAAAGAAAAGTTATAATGTACCGGTATGTTATACAACTGTGTGTTAAAGTGTTAAATATATTAGTAAACACGAAGAAAAAAGTAAAAAAAACAAATTTTAAAGTTTATATGCACAATTTTAATACAAATAAATGCTTCAATATGCTGTCCAGTTTTTACTATACAAAAATAAAGTTTACGTTATTAGGATTCTGTATTTTGCAGGGTTATGTACGTTAAATGGAAAAACGGATTCCTTAAAGGAACAGTTATTTACAGCGGTGGTTCACAGCTAACATGGGTGGGGGGGGGGGGTTAAAATTGTGTAGAAGGAACCAAGACACGTATGAAAAGAAAATTTATTCAGAAACTTCATAATATCTCAAAAGAACAAATTCAAACATGTTTACTCACTTCAACCTAAATTGTTAGAAGCTTGATCTATTCATTTAAAAATAAAATCACTTCTTCTAGTTTTAATTTGTGCGAAGAAATTTACGGAGTAAAAACAACCGTTTACCACCACCCCAAGATCGGAACTGCGGAAGCGACAGTGATCCCTCTCACTTGCAGCCTCAAGAGCAGTTTACAATGTGTGCATGCGCACAACAGCAAAACACTACGTCACTGGAACTGTTAAACGCACAGTTTTATACTAAATTTGTTGTATCTTTTAATAAACTGAGTTGATGGTTGCTGACATTAAGCTTAAATATTATATAAGTATAAAGGAAGAAAGGACTCACTATGCGAATTATTGTCGATAATTTAAAGTGAAAATAATTGGTGCTGCAGTTTCACAGAGCTGACATACGAGACCACACTGGTTGATTGTCTGTTAACAGTTAAATGTCCCAATAATGGTTAAAGGTATTTTCTGGAATGTGATAGTCTAAATGAGTAGCATTATCTTTCGCAATACTGTAGTTCTTTTTAAACTTGGAAAATGATTACAGTTTGGCTAAAAAAGGTTTGGCTAAATACTTCTTAATTTCCTCAACCAAAAACCTGTAATAATTATGTCTGTGAAATTGGTTATAATTTTTGACGAGGGAATAGTTAATATATCTTATTAACAAATGATTTGAAACCTTTATTCTTAACTAAATCTATATTCAGCAACAAATATAAATTGAAAAAAAAAAAAAAAAACCTATGTTATTAAAGTATCCAGACGAATGAGAGTCTTTGAAACATATTAAAACATCCGGCGCAGCATGTGGCCTCCGTCTCTCTCTTGGGGACCAAAGAAGACCAAGAGTTTCCAGGAACCTTGTGCTGCTAATAACTCCTTCAAGATGGGCTCTAAACCAATTACATTTAGGCCTAAATATATCACAGTAAATTTTAAAATTGATTAAAAAATTTTGAAATTATATTAAAAATAATTTTTTTTTAAAGACATAATATAAGTTTCGTATTTCGTTAAATAGTGTGTAAAAACTTTAACGTATTGACAAAATAGGTTTCATAATCAGAGGTCAGCTGCTGTTTTGCATTTCAGCGTTTATTAAAAAAGTCTTACGATTTAACTAAAATTATATACCTATAACTATTGTTTAGTGAAATCTAATAAAAAATACATATTTCACAGAAAATGATCCTCAAATAACAGCGCATTCGATGTAACAACATAAAATTATATTACTAGTAATTATTTAAAGTTAAAAATAAAATATTTGTACAATTTACTTTAATTTTTTTAAGTTAACTTTCCAATAATTAATTATCAAATTAAATGATTAGTGAATAATTCCTCAGCTAAAAATGATTTTTAAATGAGTTTGGTGAGATGATTTTCCAATTCCACTTTCCCTGAGTTAGACAAAGTGTATTTACACCGATTGATTGGTGGAAAAACAATATGCTTAATAGAGAGAGGGAGATATAAGAAGATGGAGAATATCCAAATGTTGTGCTAAAGGAGAAAGATATTTGGAGATTGAAATATAGAACACTATGTGCTAAAGAAAAGTTTTAAGGAAATTGGAGAGTGGTCATGAGCAGGAGAGTATTTTGAAAGAGATTAGAGAATGACCCCTTGAGTAAAGTATGGGTTTTAAAGATACTGGAAAATCAAAACAGAGTGTTTTAAAGGCGGTTGAATATAGAGCTTATGTGCTAAAAGGTGTTTTTTTAGTTGGATAATGGCCCTATGTATTAAAAAAAAATTCTTAGAAGGTTTAAAATTACCCACATACAATAAAAAAGAGTATTCATTTTTAGATTTACTTTGGTACTAAAAATATTTTTAAGAAGAGTGTAGGAGCCAAGCTGAGAGCGTCAAGAAGATTAGTGAATGTTCCCATCGGCTAAACAAGTATTTCTAAAGCTGTAGCAGAACAAATCCAGTAAAACTAGATTTAAGGAAATTGCAATTGTATGAACCGTGTACTAATAAAAAAAATATTTTACGAAGACTATAGCTAGTGGTCCTCAGGAGATAAAAATTAGGACTTTATTCACTTTTCAGAAGATTTGTTACTGACATGCTAAAAACTTGGAAACTGTATGTATTCTAACATTTCTTTGAAAATAATTTTATCCATCATTGACATTCAGGACCATCACTCTTCTTAACAAGGTTTAAAAGAAACATTATTGTTGCATTAATAATACCTTTTCACGTATTTATTATGGACTTATAAAAACCGTATTAGTATATTTCTTCGTAGTAACTGAGGGGCTCGAATCGAAACTGCAACTCTGTTGGAGGTTTCAACTTTCGCAAACTTGACGACTGCACTGTCCAACGAGCAACACCGCTCCCATGTGTTTTAGCAGACAACAGTTAATACTATATTGTGCCATACAGTTGTATAAGTAAAAATACTCCAGATTTTGTGGAATATTAATGTTTCACGTTGTAATTTCGGTGTTTGTACACAAGATTATTAAAGTTACCAATAAAAACTCATGGAATGAGTTACCTATTTTACAGCACAAATACGTCCTGAAAACAACCGTAAATACGTTTTTCTGAAATAAATGTTGTAATAAAACATATGAGCAAGTTTAGAGACACCAGTTTGATTTCAACACAAAAACTTTCAGTAAATACAATTCCGAATCAATTTTTACACTAAATGAGGAATTATAGAATTCTGTTATTTAACTCAGAGCTAAATTTGCATTTCAATGTATGACGTAATTAGTTTTAAAATTGCTTTGACGACTCGGTGCAATCCCATACGGAACTAGTTGCAGTTTACACTCACGCAATAATGCAAATAATAAAAAAAACAAATTAAAATGATTTTAATTACAAATATAATTCTAAACAAATGTTCCCGTGTGTTGATTATGATTTGTAATTTCATGGAAAGCTGAAAAACATAGTTATAATAATTTTAAAATAACACAGAGAACTATTTTGTTGTAATGTCATTATTAAATTGATACATTAAATACAAAATATATATAATTTTTTACCCTGTCAAACAATACTGAATTTGACAGAAAAACAAAGGGAATATACGTTTATAACAACTCAGTTAGGCAACCACATCAAAAACAATATAGACAATACATGCAAGTGTTGTTAGTCTGCCTTGGCACTATAACTCCGCATACCACAATAGCAGCTCACGGGGTTATCTGCTACGGTAGCCCCTTGGAACTGCAGTGGTAGGGTTCGGAAGTAAGGGTGTCTAAAGAGTCCATTGCACTAATGCTATGGGAAGCCGTTGAAGCAGCTGGAAGTCGCGTGTCAAAGTGGCCAGAATATTCCAGAACGTTGTACAATATTACAGAATGTTTCAGACGATTCTGGACCATCGAAGGGATTTCCTTTTCTTGGACGTTCGAGAACGATCTAGAATGTTTTAGAAACCGAAATCGGGCAATAAAGCTAGGTATCTAAAACTTGTCACATATTATACTCTTAAGTTATATTAGGCCTGTAGGAAATAACATTTACATTTTAATTATTTGCTACTAAGATGTAAAATATTATAGGTTAAATATACTTATAGACGTTAATTGCGCCTCAAACGAACTGGCGGAAATGTGGTTTTGCTCTTGCTGGCGAATAGCTGATAATATTTATGTAAGTCTACATAATTTGGATGAAACTCAATATACGTTTTTTGGCTAGCTAACTCTTAATATTTTACCCTGTATTTCTTCCATACCTGCTAGCGAAGCCACGGTTACCCTTGATAATATGAAATCAATAGTTGTACGACTTCAACTCAAACGTAATGAAAGTGCAATAGTAAGAACTATACAGGGTGATTCAGGAAGAAAAGGAAACACCTTCAGCACGTGTTCTATTAGTGGACATAAAGAAAAAAGTTCATATAAAAATATGTTCGGAAATACTTCGTTTTCAGGTTATCCACTATTCAGTTTTTTTTTTTTTTTGTAGGAATTAATATCTTTGGATATAGGAAATATATTTTAAAGCAATTTTTTAACATATTTGTTATAACATCTTTTACACATGTTTAAAAAACCAAAATGTTTTTTAATATATTTTTTAAATGGCGGCAGAAGAACATGTTCTGAAAGATTTTCAGTTTCTTCAAGAATCAAAATGTATAAAACTGAATACAGTACCAATATTAAAATAATTTCTGGGTGAGCTTGTAATATAAAACCTCAAAATAACCCTATCAAAGTTGAAGCATGGATGGAAGATGTGTTTTACCAACCCATCCAAATATTTCATGAATACTAATCAATTGAAAGCAAAAACCTTTTAATCTTCCAATTTAAAGGGTTACTTGAATGATTCAATGGTTGTTTACACGCTTCTTTCTTCAATATCAGTTGCGTCGGATGTGTGTAATGTTATAATTGATATTACAATATCATATGCACTTCCTTTGATTTACATTTCTATGCTTGGAAAACAGTCAATCTCTTTGTTTTATAATTAATTGCTAAAACCTTTTCACATAGAGTTGTACTTACTTAAAGAAAAGTAAAAGCTGTTGTAATCAAGCGTATAATCGTAACAATAAACACTTACACCTTGTAGTTCTTCTACGTAGACAATACCGAAGTCGAGTCTTGAACTGTTCTGTCCTGACTCTTCTGTAAGTCTGGTGTTTCTAGAGATTGTATCATTCAAGCAACTTTCCTGCATTCGCAGTGCCGAGTATTCCTAAGACTTCTTCAGAGTACCATTTGTTATTTTCCCACAATAGGTACTAAATAATACTTTCTAAAAAAAAACTCATTCAATTTAAAGTGAAACAATATGAAATTGTATTTTACGTTTGAGCGTCGTCTATTTATAAATTAACTTTAAATATACATTTCAATATTTTAGTTTACAATAACCGTTAATGCTTTGTTATAAATACGTTGAAATCAACAGCTCAGGTAAACGTGTGCACTTTTACAAACATTTCAGTAAATACAATTCCAATTAAATTTTGTACACTGAGTGTGGAATTATACAATTCAAGAGGCACCAGAGCATACTTTGCATTTCAATGTATGGCGTAATTACTTTTCAAATTGCTTTGACGACTCGGTGCAATCCCATACACGGAACCAGTTGCAGTATACACTCACGCAATCAAGCAAATAACTAAAAACAAAGACTCTAAAACATTTTTAATTGCAAATTCAATTTTAAACAAATATTACTTTGCTTGGTTTTGGTTGGCAATTGTGAGAAATTGTTTTCAATGCCGTGTTGTTTCCGTGGTATTGTTAAATTAAATTAAATATTGCGCAATTATAAATCATACGTAATGCAATTCGTAAGGTAGAAAACATTGCCTAATAGTTCTAATTATACTTAGTAAAATGGCTCTTGATTACAATCATCTGTAAAGATAAGGTAATTAAATATGTGGGAATTAACAATAAAATGAAAAATGATCCATGCATTGTGTTTTGTTATCAAATTGTTCATTAATGAAATCATCGTAAATTAAATTTGAGATGATAAATAATAGAATATAGAATATTTTAAGTAAACGATTTAAATGTTTCCACATATGTAGTTGGAAGTTATTCTGGAATTGTAGAAAGCTCAGTTGTCAAGGCACCGCCGTCGCCATACGATAGGGTTTGCTTTCGGATCTACTTATTGACATTGTTTTTTCTTGTGTCAATAAAATGTTAGAGTTAAGAATAATACATTTTAAAACAACAGCATTATATATACGACAAATTATTTCAAACCAATTTTATGTTGTAATTAATGACTCGAGTAGAAAAAAAAGTGATTTTATATAAAATGTTAATGTTATACTAAGCTAGGACGTTTTAATAAACGACGATTGATAAGAACAGAGATTTTTATTTTTATATAGAAGAGAAGCAATGTTATAGTTGTAAAATATTACCAAAATATGATACGGTAAAGTAGTTTTCAAACTGGTCACATAGGCAGAGATTATGATTTGAATTATGATATACAGTAGTAAGTCTTTTTCTTTGTTTGTGTTTGTTATTATTTTGTTAACCTAACATTAAACAAATTTGTTGTAAACAATAATTAACTGGTTCTAAATTTTCTAAATTGGCCACTATTGTAATTAATGCTAATGCATTTAACAAACGAGTGTTGGTTCAGTATTAATAGGCCACATCTAGAATTGTGTTGCTAACCTTTTGATTCAAATCAGCTGTTTTATCTGTTATAGGGCTGGGACTGATTAGCCGTATGTTGGCCATTCCTACTAAAAAAATCTATATTTTGCAAAACGCTTTATTAGTGCACTTAAACATAGTAGTATGAAGGTACCCTGAAAATTATAAGGCTCTAGCTATCATAGTTATGGTTGTATGTTGATTATAAAACAGTTAGTCAGTCAGTCAGGGCTTCTTCTTTTATATTTATACAGATTCAAATAAATTTTACATTCAAATTTTTTTATTTTTTACTCCAGTTCAACAAAAATTCAAAAGTGTTAAAAATAGAATGCCTCATTATAAAAAAAAAACAAATGTAATTGTATGTGACAAAATTGTATGAACAAAGTGTAATGTAAAAATGTAATAATATCAGAAAGCATAAAAAATTCTGGAATGCTAAATCAGTCTATTTGTGACAGTAAATTTTTGGTATTACTATGTTTACGGTTTTTTATAATATTTTGAACCTTTTATATATAATTTATTTTGACAATTTAGTTATAATCTATACTGTAGCTAAGTTTAACAAAGGAAAGCAAACAAAATTCTGTCAATAATCAGTCTTTTGTATTTAAATTTTCGTTTTTATGTCATCTGATTCTATGAATTTTCTGTAAAAATGTATATTTAATAAGTAGTATTGAAGCAATAAGAAGTATTTTATTTCTAGTATTTAAACAATGCTTTCATATAGCAATAAATGCTTAGCACGATGGGCTATTCTGCTGTGAAAGTAAACATTTTAAAATTATTCAATCTTACTTAAATTTCGTACACTTATGGTTGGTTTTATATCACCAAGTAAGTCCCCCAAAGTTATGCATTTTTGAACACTGGAATTGAAATAAAATAAGATCCGTACATTTTGCCGATAAGAAAAATTGAATTTTAGTTGGAACCGATTGTCTAAAAAGGTGCCTTGCTCAATTTACGTACTCCGCGGGTGGTCTATATTTTTATGAAACGGTTTTAATTTTCCTGAATAAGTAACACCGATGGTGCCCGACAAGCACTTTCCCAGCTATTTTTCAAATAATACTATTATAAATGAGTTTAGCTCTAATGAAACGGTATAATAATTAGTTTAATTAAAAATATAAGTACAAACACACAAAGTCATGACTAACATTAAATTTCCTTTAAATGAAAAATGTCGTCTACAATTTTCTTTCGACAATGTTTTTTTATTTCCGTAAGACAACATCTTGCTATTACCAGGTTAGTTGAAGTTTAAGGGAAGTTCTTTCAATTCAGCACAAACTTTTAATGCAATTGGTTGTTACACCCCACCCCCTCTTCCCATTCCCTCTGCCTCCAATAAAAGAATGTCTCTTTTCACTTTCAACTTCTAATCACCTTTTCATGGGAAGATCGTAGCTAACTCCAGGTGTTCCCCCCATTCAACCAATTTCAGGTTCCTTTGGCTGGTCATTTTTACAAGTCCCTCTATTAGTTTTAGTTCACCCTAACCAATTTCTCTTCTTTTAGTTGTTAAAAAAAAATGTTTTTATCGAAAAACGACAGTTAGATATCTTATTTTGATTATACTCTAGATTAATTGAATTAATGATTCTCTCTGATTCATTCACCTTCCCTTTCTATGCTATTATTTATTTCCTCTCTTTAGTAACATTTTGTTTGCAGATTCACACCATCTTTTCTGTCTCTCTTTTTTAAATTTTCATTAACTATCTTTCAATTATTATTTTCATCTCTCCCAGTTATTCTCTCTTCTTCTCTACCCTCCTTTTTTGAATCTCATTTTTTCTCTATTCACTTCTTCTGCTCTCAAAGTATATTCCTCCTTAATGAATCCCTCCCCATCCACCTCTTGTTTACTATATTTAGTTCTCCTTCTCTCTATTCGTCCTCTCTCTCTCTCTAACTCCCCCCATCTCTCTGTTGAATGGTACGAACATAGACTAATATAGCCTAATACTCGGAGTGTGTAAGAAAAGAAATTTGTTTAATTAAATTGTATGATGTATAAATATGAGCGTGAATGTTGTTTAAAATGAGATTAGGCCTATTCCTTTACTTAAATAAATATGTTTTAAATTACTTTTTTATTACTAAAATTGTGTCAATTTATCCTTTCCTTTATTTTGAATTTCCATGTTCTTTGTACATTTTTCTGTGACTTTATAATGTTCTTTTTTTAAATAGTTAAATTAGTTTTTATTTAGTTTTAGACTTAAGTTTAGTAAGTATCTATAAATGCTAATTGTGCGTGGTTTAAGTGGAAAAGAGCACCTCATGGACGTAACTTCGTACTAACTAAAGACTTTAAAATAATCAAAGTGTCTCTCTCTCCCTCCATCTATTCATCCTCATATTTCTATGTAATGAGTAGCTTAGAGTAAGACGTAGGAATTTGTTGTCTATCTAAATGTTAGTTTATGTTACAACAAAATTTAAAAAGAAGCATTTGCATTGCGATCAAGTGTTTATTGCGCAAATTGCAACTGTCTAAATGGGAAATAATTGCACTTGAAAATAGATGGCCTACGTGTGTGTTAACCTAACCTTTATTAGTGGTATTTAAGAACAAATATCTTATATACTTCTCTTTGTCAGAAATAAACTTGTGTAATTAGTTTTAGTTTTACTATCTACTTATTTTACAAAAAACTGTGTCTAGAGGCATTTTATGAGCAGCAGCGGAAACCACAGAGGGCGAAAGAAAAACACACTGTTCAAATTAAAGACGCAGAACGTAGTAAGCATCTGCAGCGCCTACATTCTATGCCACCTCACGATAACAGAATATTTAGTGTTATGCGAACGCACTAAATAGCGCTGAAGAAACGAATAAATTTTACGATATTTCTAGAAGTAAAGTTTTTAATACAGCACTAACAAACGAGTATGTTAATTATAAGTTTTTATGGCGTTCTACTTGGCAAATATAATGTTTCTGGAATACGGTCTTACGTGCACAACGTCCTGTTAGCTCACGCTAGACTGCCAGTTTAACAATAACTTTAGAGTTTAGAGTTTAAAGTAGTTAGAGTTAACGTGGGTCGATCAGCAGCTTATATTAATGTGATTGTGTTACAGGGGACGGGTACCAGCTACCATTTACGTAGATTTTAATGGTTATGGATTGCGACTTGAGTCAGTCATCCTTAACGAATTCAAGCTGTCGCATCAGACACTGCCCCTGTTAAAAACAAGAAATTCTAGGATATCATTAAATTGTTAAAAAATAAACTTTATATATATTATTCAAAAATAGACTTCCGTGTACTTTTTTTAAGTCCAGTAACATGGTTCCCCTATATACAACGCCTAATTTACATTTTTAATATATGTATGTAGCCTATTATATTGAGCTAAAATTATTTATTTATTTTAAAAGTTAGACTATTATATGGTGAATCGTTTATCGGTACTGACCCATAGTAAATCTTTAGTAATTCTATTAATGCTTTAAAACGCTTATTTTAGGATATCCGTAATAGTTATATAAAAGCTGCCACGTACTTTTAGATATTTGAAATGCAGCAGTTTGAACTTTAATTGCATTTTACGCTCTTTAATTATTTTAATTTTTTTGCTAGACATAATTTAATTCCACAGTACGAGATATAACCAAAAATATTGCTGGGATAACCCAACATAGAAATAACTTAACAGCTCTTAAAAAGGTTCACTAATATATTCATCAACACAATATCTTGGTAAACAACCAAACAAAATGAATAATTTAATTTAATGGATTTACAACTTGAGATAAATAAAAGTAAACATAAACAAGAGAAGCAAACTAACAAATATAGACAAAAACTAAGTATAACTAAAAATATTTTAGAAAATTCTCTAAAACGGCACCTGGAAAGTAAACAACAAAAATAAATACATTGTCTTAATTTGGAATTTGGATGCTTCACAGGTCATAAAGCTGAAAGCTTGGTAGCTACAAACGTTTAAATAATTTTAATATATATTTTTATTTTATTTTTAATAAGCAGTAATTTTATTGTTGGATATTGTTTGAGTTGGAGATTAATTAAATTCAAATTTGGAAAATCCACTATGTTAAGGTCAAATATGTGCTCGAGAATGTTCAAATATAATTTCGCCACACTTGAAAACTAATTAAATTCAATCCACAAATAATTACATTTTCTATATATTAGTTTACTTATTTTTAGTTTCTACAGGTCGCCATTTTTGTGCTCCGAACCTAATTCTGTTTCTTTTGCATGAATGTTTATAAATGTTAGAACCATTGTCCAATACATTTAAAATGTGTTTTCCAACATCCAATCTTTATTTTTAAATATTATTGATTGAGTTAATGTTGGGTCTTTGGATGTGTCCCTCCGCTATTTATCTTCTGTTATAAAAATCTTATACAAAACATATCTATACGAAAGACTACGTATCATGACTCACTAAAAGTAAACAATAAATAAGCTAGTAATAAAAGAAATATCATCAAATAATTGAATAAAGAAATGGAAAATATCCCAAGTATGTTAATCTCTTGAAACGAGGGGAACATTTAAGATAATTCGAAGATGTTCCACTCGAATAAATTTAAAACAACGTTGAAGAGATTTTAAATGAAATAGTTTCCAGAGGACAAATTATCATGCTGTAATAGATCCCATCCCAACACTACAATGTCTTCTATTTTATTTGTTAAGTCGTTTATTTAGAAACGTTCTGATGTGGAATTCTTTTCAAAAACAAATGTTTACTTTAGACGGTTAAGTTTCTCTAAACTAGTCATTTAGAATTAACACTTGAACAATATTTAAAGAATAAAAAGCATTCAAAAGAAAGTAGTACACGTTTACGGTACTTAGCTAACCTATTATGTTCAGTGCGATTCACACCACAAGTACGCGAAATAAGCTAGAAGGTTTATTTAGAAATGCGGCTTTTATAATTGCATATGAAGAATCTTAGGAAAATATTTCTGTTTATAATACTTTTCATGAATTTTGGATTAATAACCCCAAATACTTAAATAAAAACCTGTATTTTTTATTGATTTATTTAAAAACACCAACTAACCGTTTTATTGTCCATGCCTTTTTTTCTCGGATTAAAACGCGATAAAATATCTGAACACGATGAATTAAAAGAAAAGAAAGTAATTAAATATAATAAAATAAATACAATACTCTATAAGGATATTAAAATGATGAGCATTTTGATTTATCTTGCGTTTTTACTGGGACTTTAAAACGGGATCAAGTTAGTAAAAACTTGTTTGCCCATAGGTCGAGGAGGAGGGCATCAGAAAGATTGTGTCACTCTCTGCGAGTGGGCCTATGCAGTAAAACGTTGGATCCTGCACAAAGTGACTCTGCTCTTTACTGAGATCTATATAAATCCAACGGATCTAAGGAAGTAAAATCTCAAATCCTAGATGATAAATAGCATCTGGAATATGATATAGATATCGATACCATTCGACTTTTCAGGGAAACGTAGCCTTACCTATACATGGGGGCTCTGTACGGTGGACTACAACCAAACACATCACGGTAGAGAACCAGCTGTAAGCTCAGAAAATAACTCAGGCCAAGTAGCGGCTTCAGGTCAAGTTCACTTTATCAAAAATAATAAACGGAAACTACGTCTTTTGCCAGCAGACGAGAGAATCACCGATGGAGTCTTAGTTCTGTCGTCATGGATCTGAACAAGGTGGGAAGAAACCGGCTTCAAGCTGGACGAAAACCTTTTCCTAAGTAATCCCGAGATTGCTCGTTTCACAGTTGAGCTGACGGACATTACCAAGTCGTTGCTCTCGCTCAATCTGAAATGAAGGATGCCAAAGATGACCAAGGCGGAAAAGAAGATTACCTTTAAGGCATAACATATAGTAACCAACAATATTTGATACGCTGCCTTGAGAACCAACAAGTTCTAGTTTCCATAGAGGTGGGTCAAAATCGCAGAAGACCTAAAGCTCCAACTCCCGCTCAACCGAAACTCAAAAGAAAGTGACCTAAATAGTCTGGAGAGCCCGTTGGGACGAAATCTGCAACTTCATTTAGGGAAGCTCTCACCTCCATCAAAATGTCAGTTGAGCCTAAAAGTTACCCTGGAGACAAGTTCTCCAGAACAGTTAAAACTTATAGAGCATGCCGTTATGAGCAAATTTGAATTCCTCAACGAAAAGACTGGGGACGAAGGGCATTTCCCCAGTCTTTTCACGTTCCTATATTGAGAGATTAGCATCTATAATACCGTGCTCCAATCAAACACCACTATCTGGAAATAAAGGATCATCTGGAGGATTTCGAGCTCATGTTTGGTGACCGAAAAAATATTCTTCCTTTTATTTTTAACACTATACATTTTATAAATTGTTCCGTAGGTAGTACACCACCCGTTTGTTTTCGCGTGTGTTTAAAGATAAAATATATACAAGAGGAAGCCCAAAGTGAATAAGCAGTGAAACAGCGCTGGAGTGTCCCACAATAACAAAGGTATGCAGTTACGATAGAAAGGTATATATACTTTAAACTTATTTGATATTATCTTGTTTTGTTTTAACAATTTTAGGCGCGTTAGGCACTTTTTTTCTTGAGGAAAAATCATTGGACTCGAAGGACGTCACCGTCCTCGTCACCATCACCACTTGAAGTTTTTAATATAAAATACAACTGCTTTGAGCACTTTTCTTTAGCTGTCGTACCAGGCTTATTTCAGGTAAATAAGTAAAACTTGATATAGCCGTCGTGCCCGGCTTCGGTCAGGTAAATAAGGAAAACTTATTACAGCTGTCGTACCCGACTTCTGTCATGTAAATGAAGGAACAGATGGTTATATTTGACATAGATAAGTTCAATAATTTATAGATGTCGTACCAGAATTAGTTCAGGTAAATAAGTGGATTGTTTTTATAGCTGTCGTACCAGTATTCAGTCAGGTAAATAAGGAACACATTTTTTTTAGCTGTCGTACCAGGCTTAGTTCAAGTAAATAAGTAAAACTTTTTATAGCTGTCGTGCCCGGCTTCGGTCATGTAAATAAGGAACAGATGTTTATGTTATACCAAATTTGTTATTGCTGTTGTACCCGTCTTTGGTCAGGTAAATAAGGGAAACTTGTTACAGTTGTCGTACCCGGCACCGTTCATGTAAATAAGTAAACAATTGCATAGGTGTCGTAAAAGACTTAGTTCTATTAAGAAAGAGAAACATTTTTATAGCTGTCTCCGTCGCTTCTCCGCATATATTTAATGCTCTATCTTATCTTCCCAATTATTTAAGGCTCCGTCGCATCTCCGCAATTATTTAAGATCTCATTACAACATTAATACATTGATTAAAAATACTTCTCAATAACTCGAAAATAATGTTATCTGTATAAAGCTAAAATGTTTTCACTTCTGTCGGCAGTACCACGACGGCTTGTTTTTTATTTGATTTTATTGCCATTTTTTACTGTAAAAACTTTATTTTTCTGTGTATTTTTCTATGTTTCAACATTTTTAATTAAGTTTAATGTTTTTCAATGGTTTATATTTTTTTCTTGCAAAGTAGTTTTAAGATTTAATGTTGGTTTATTTATTTAATATGTTTTCAGTTAATACAAAATAAACAGATTTTCATAAAAACGGCTTATACCAATGGACGATAAAGATAAATCTTAATTTCTATATTTTGTATATCAACCTAAGGTAACATCAACGGGCTCACTTGTTACAAAAGTTGTATTTACTAAATATTGTGTTCAACCACACATTCCTGGGATTGCAATATAACAGCCGCAAAATAATCCAATCAAACAAAGTTGAACCGTAACCTTTGATTTTACCCTGAAAAAATGTTTTACCAACCTAACCAAATACTGCATGAATATTAAACAAATATTTACAGCAGAAAACTCGTTTAATTTTCCACTTTCAAAGGTTTAACGTATCCCGTGTTTGTTTCAACTCTTGTTCGCTCAATATTGGTTGTGCAGGTTGTGTTAGAATTACATTACCTTAACTTATGAAAATACTTCTTTAAAGATCAAGTTGTCTTTAATTGTCTTTAAAGTTCGTAGAAGCATTCTGTCTTTAGTACGTTTGTAATGTCTTTCATTTCGTTTATAGAACTTTGCAAAACTTTTAAAATTATATACAGAAGTATTATAAAGATTAAATATTTATAATCATTTACTGATTCAAAATAGTATTAATAATATTAATTAAATTTTGCATAAAAGGAAAACTGTTAGTCCAGTACAGTAGTAAGGTAAGTTTACCCACAAAATGTTAAACTATTTTATAGTTCCATAGCTTAAAAGAAAAAGCGGAAGTCATATAAAATCACACGTTTGTCCATCCCTCTGCCTCTAAGTCGATTTTATTTGGTTCGTTGGACCTTCTCAAAAGCTCATAAACATTATTTGTTTTTAAATTTTGTAACATATGAATACTCTATGACCAGTTACTAACATTGTTCCTACATTCATTTGAAATAGTTTTAATATTTGAATTCAAATTTGTACAATTGCATTAAAAGTTGTGTTTTTTCTATTACAACTTTAATTTACGTACGATTTATAAATTCACAATAATTATTTAATATAATTTAACAAAGCCAGGTAAATAACACGGCATTGAAAACAATCTCTCTCCATTGCCAAACAGAATCATTGCACGGAATACTTGTTTAGGATTAAATTCAGAATAAAAATTGTTAAATTGTGATTTGGTTTAATTATTTGTATGATTGCGTGAGTGTATACTGCAACTAGTTCCGTATGGGATTGCACCGAGTCGTCAAAGCAATTTGAAAAGTAATTACGTCATACATTGAAATGCAAAGTATGCTCTAATGCCTCTTGAATAACTGAATTGTAAAATTCCTTACTCGGTGTAAAATTGAAATGAATTGTATTTAAGGAAATGTTTTTTTTTTTACCAAAACTGTTGTTTGTTAACGTGTTTTACAAATAACAAATATTTAACGTTTGTTAACGTTTAATGTAACCTTGACAATTTTAATGAAAACCCCATTTATTCCATAAAAAATGCCACAGCCTGTTGACTTTCACGAAATATCTCAAGGAAATTTTCAAGTTAATTTAAAAACGTTAAGGTAAATAAAACATTTAAAATTTGTATTAGGTGAGATACATTAATTTTTGTCTTAATATATGCTATTATATTTATTTATGTTTCATATACCTAAACATGAACCTATAATTAACGCTAAACCTATCACACACAAATACCTAAACATAAGTTTATTCTTATACCTTTAGGTATATTATAAACATATTTATACTAATTCACATAAACCTATACCTAATCATTGCTTATACAAAATCATAAACATCATGTTTACCTACACTTAAACCAGACCTATATTAATTCTGAACGACTGAGGTTATATCGTTGCAGCTGAAAAAACTAAAGAGACAAGAGAGGAAAAGCCTTGACATGACATCTATCCATCTATAATAGACCGTGGTTGCTTCAGAACTTAACGTTTTAGGTTTATTTAGATGCAATAATAGAGGTTTATTTACTCCAGAATGACCAGACCAGCCCACAAAGCACAACTAGAAGATTTTCTTTCATTGTCCTCATTTCCTTGTCTAAATGTGTTCCATCGGAGAGGTGATCCAACAGGTAAATATTAAATATTTTTCAAATTTTGGACTTACGTATTGTTAGGAACGAAACACACTACACTTTGCACTAATTATAAGGAAACTGCTAAGCTTGGTCCACTAGAAGAAACCCCAGATCACTTAAGGACAGTATGAGGCTAAGATTAATACTATTCTCTTTGAGAAAAGCTTAGCGATGGTCTCTAGGTAAGAGGTTAGGGTGATGTTTTAAGGGGTATGCCCTAAATTGGTAACTATTCCCGAAACTCATACATGGTGTTTACCCCTTTAAATAACTATTACATATACCAGAATCAAATCTAACACTATTAAACAAATTTTGAATCAAGTTTTGGCTTAAATATTTTATTTCACTTTGTACGAAATTTCTCCGTTGTGAATTATTTGTATTACTCCATTTGTTTCTAAAAAAGTAAAAATGTGTGTGGTCGTGGGACCCCCGTCAGGAACAAAGTTCATCACGTCTTTTCTTCAATTCTTTTACCAGCCTTAACGGTAACATACACACATAATTTTAATCTTTCAATTGCCGTTTATTATTATTTGTTTGTATAAAAATATTTACTGTTTCCATACGTTTAATGTTATTATAATAAAGGCGTAGAATTAATTATAACATCAAAGCTAAGATGATAATCACAGTTAAATGTCCATTTATTGTAAATACATTCAATAAACATAAAATGTTGTCATCAGTCTAGGCCTAACCTAAAATTATTGTGTGTATGTTTATTTTACCTGTCTTTATCGGCAACATACATACAATAATTTTAGATTAGGTCTAGAGTTAAAATTACTTTCTAGGCCTAACTTAAAATTATTGTATGTATGTTGCCGTTAAGGCAGATAAAAAAATTAAATATATACACAATAATTTTAGGTTAAGCCTATACTGATGAACGAATAGTTTATGTTTATTGAATGTATTTCAGCGCTTGACGATAATATCGAACTACGCCGGACGGAACCGATCGTCTCTTAATTTAAATAAATGAACCAAAGCACATGTTTCTTGAATGTATTTACATTCATTGCCATAGCAACAAATTTGGGAACGCTTTTTCGTTACTCGTATTTTACATTTGTCATTGCCATGGCAACCCATTAATAACACTTTTTTTTCGTTACGCATATATTTTATATTTTCCTAACCTTCAGGAGTTGGTTTCTTCGGACAAATAAAAAATATGTAAATATCTGTTTTAAAATGCTTGGTTTACAACTTAAAAAATATTTTTCATCACACTGTATCGAAAATTGTCACTTTCAGTATCAGCTTTGATTATTGAAAATAGCGTTTTGCCAGTCTAGGTCGGCAAAATCAGCTGGAATTTTTGCAGACCTCTAAATTAGTTATAAATTATAACACCAGTAGCGCTATCTATAGTAATTACTGTTTGAAATGTCGTCTAATTAATGTATTAGATATAATAACGATTTTAAAAAAGAAACAAACACGAGTAAAAATAAAAACTACATTTTGATACTACATACAAGTATTAAGTAAAATAAATAAACTTATAACCTATTATTTAAAAAAAGTACATCAGTACGTTTATTCATATAAAAGTGTCGGTAGTAGTATATTAAAATTGTGTCTATTAATATTGTGCGATGATTTGATATCAGCTGTTCCAATTAATTCAGTGAACTTAAACAATGTATTGTTGCCATGTAATGTTTGCTGTTATTCTCGGTTGAAAGCGATAAAATAAGGACAGAATAAAACAGCGAAGACAAGATAAAACTTTTCCTTAAAAATCAATGCCTAGGCTTATAAATTCTTATAATTGGAAGGTATTTATTTTTATCGCTGTTGATATTAAAATCAGCTGATCTCAATAACTTAGTGCTGTAAACGTAAACTACGTTGGCATTGTACTTCACAAATGTTACTGAGAAACGATAGGTTATTTAAAAATATATATATATTTAATTTATTATTAATATATTAATCACAGTGTGATGAAAAGTATCGTTCATCACTCGGGCCAAAAGTGACTTTTCGATCCTCGCTCATTTTCCTTAAACTTGAGCTCGTATAGAAAAAGCATCACATTCGGTCCTAGTGATGGATTAACAAATTATAAAAACATTTTTTTAATGTGAATAGTAGAGTCAATAGTACCTAGGTCAAATTATTACTAAAAACTAGAGAACCCATTACTATATTTGTTTTAAAATGGTAGTAATTTTTGTATAATAAAACACTTAGCCACAAATAATTTGTATATTGTTATAATATATAGTTAATAATTTAGCCCGCACGTATGAAATAAAAAGTGGAAATACGAAGATTTTTGTAAAATTATTGAGAATTAAAAAGTTTATTAAAAAAAAACCGTGATTGATAAACGATCTTGTGGATTTTTTATAAACGTTTTCTTTCCCAAATTTCTTCTGTTTATACCTACTGCTTTGGTTTAAGCCAAAGTTTTAGGCGTACAAATAACAGAATTTTAAAAACATTTATTGAAAAAGCACGATGAAATGTAACACGTCGCTTTACCCGGAAGACCTGATCAACATAATAGTAAAATATATATAAAATGTATAAGTAAGTAGTTTTTGACTAAAATCGTAATACTACAATTTACTGACTGATTCCTACTGAAATAGGAACACAACAAAACTCCCGGAGCCGGTCTCACTCTTTCAAGAACAAAGTAAAAATAGCTGTAAATTATAAATTCTCATGTCCCAACTTCATTATCATAAGACTGAAGGATAATCTCTTGCTTAATGATTACATGCGATGGCATCTCTCGAGTAAGAGCAAGAAAGCTGTTCTGGTATGATTTAGATTTAAAGGGAGTCACGAAATGACATGTCGCGGAGTTCCGACGGCCTTGAGCCCAGGAACTTAATTATAGTTTTGTTTGAGGCAGAAGAGCTCAAGCTGGCAATGCAGATCGATATAGCCTTTGCAAAGTTGAGTTGAAGTTACTGTAAAAATTCATAACAAACTGTTTTTAAGCTATTTAATAGTGTCATTGTAAACGACATTCCGCATCATACTATCTGATTCTGTTTTTACCGCTACTTCGAAACGAAGTAGGTTGCCTCATCGTTTTCTTTTAAAATTAATCGTATTTTAATTTACTAATTGTATTTGAATGAACCAGGCTGCCACAGTTAAACAATCTAAGTCAGTTGCGTGGGGTCGAACCATAGTTATTAGAGTTTAATACTTTCAGATATTCAATAGTATAGCTGGTAAAAACTAAAGACGTTAACAAATTATTATAGTTAAACATGATTTGGTTTTTTAGCCTCTGGACTGTATAATAAAAATTTCATTTAATTCTTACCTTATTAATTAAGACAACAATAATTTCAGGAAAATTACGAATAAAGTATAAAAAAAAAACATGATTGTTTTACACAAATGTAGGGTATTATAACCTACAACAATATTAAATTTACAAAGATACAAACACACAGCCAAAGCTCAATATTACGGGTGTGCAATAACACACCAGTAAAACCATAAAATCCAGTGAGCGGAGCCAACTTGAGAAGGCTGTCCTTTGATAGCCTAGTACGTTGGTAAAACACTAGAGTGCGACTAGAGTATCGCTTGTATACACTTTCGTATTAGTTTCTGCCATGTGCGTAGGACATATAAATTTGCAGAAAGCTATAATGTATGTATAGTTAGTATGTAACAAAATTCTTCCCGATATTTCACAACTAAGTGAGTCGACTGAAAATCGTGTTTTCTTCTTGTTTATAAGCAAACAAAATAAAATTATTCTGAATAATATGGTTTTGTTCTTTAATAGAAATGTATAATTTTAAATTTTAAATCTACGAATTGTAATATACATGTTTATGAATGATTTCCTACAAATTACAAAAAGATTCAAAATTCTTTAAAAGATAAGTTATATTAAAGAGGACTGTATGGGACTGTTTTGTCCTGGTATTGCACACCGATAATGATAAATTAAACTTAATTTCAAATGACATATTCAACTCCATTATTTTATTAAAAAAGGTAAACTAGATAGTCTTCAAAAGTTAAATAAGCCAATTATTATTATTTCAACCCGAATCCAGAATAATTAGTTCAGTACACTTGTGACAGTAAAACATGCTTGGTGAGGTTTGTGTGTGTTTTATAATGTGTATAAAAATTGAAGGTGACGTTTTTGCCGAAACCGATAGTAATATATAATACAAGGAAAGTGGAAGAATAGATTTTTGACGGGATAATAATCTGTTATGAATTAAATTCAATTTAAAGTATTTAGGTAATTGATTCTGTATCACGTTTTTAAAAGTTTCAAAATTGCTCGTTACGCCACGCCACCTCCGACACTGTTTCAGCACAACAGATTTTAATACAAAATCAACGATTTTATAATGCACAATGGGTAAGGCAATGGAAAAGGCGATTGGTGATCAGAGTGGCGCAGTGTTTACAGGTGCTCGACCTTTTTGCTGCAATGGGAATCTATGAAACAATTGCGTGGGTTTGAGCCTAGTTACATCCGTTCGATTCACTTTCAAGATACCCTGCTCCCCCGCCTTCCTTTGCCTAACTGGCATAAAGTAAAGGCGAAAAGAAGAAAACAAAATTATATACATATAAAGGGTTTCTCTCCTTGAGACGTTTGAGCTGTTTCATACTACCTCTGTCACTACTCTAGCAAGATAGATTAATGCATAATTAGTGAGTCAATGGAACGTGCAATTTAGAAGTTGTTTGTCCACATCCCGTCTGCTGCACAGTTGCCGAGGTTTGAGGAAAGTTACTAGCATTTGGTCTACTCTGCTCCCTGCATTTACCCAACTTTAAAAATCTATAGAAATCCACTGACTCACTGATCACGATTTCTCAAAAACTACTGAACGGATTGGAACGAAATTTGGTTTGTAGCTTCCTCTAGGGTGCTCACTAAGAAAGGTTTTAAAAAAATTCGAAATTTTAGGGGGGGGTTCGGGGGGGTCAAATTTACTAAATCACGATTTTTCAAAAACCACTGAACGGATTGGAACTAAATTTGGTATGTAGCTTCCTCTTGGGCCGTAGGTGCTCTCTAAGAAAGGTTTTCAAAACATTAGAAATTTTAGAGGGGGTTTGGGGAGTCAAAGTTACTAAAAATCTCCATAAGAAATACATAATGTAATATATTTATTGGCATAATATATTTTTTGTTAATATACATTTAACTTTGATTTGTCTATCCGTGCAAAGCCGGATCGGGCCAGCTAGTAATAAATAAAAAAAATAAATGTTTAACGAATTCTTGTATTACGACTAATAAAGAACATACGACTCTTTGAAACATTTTTTGGTACACATTTTACAAAATAATTTTGTATTGCAATATGCGTTTTATAAAATCTAATAATAGCTCAATATACATTATAGCTACAGTTATGAAATTATTAAATAATTTTAAGTATAACTCAAGTTCTATCCGGCAAAAGTTAACTATATATTTTAGAAGAGGTGGATTTTACTTGATTCAAATTGCTTTGTTAATTTTATAAATAAAGACATGACAGCAATATTTTACGTTTCTAAGTTAAATGACGAATTCAGTTATTCAAGTGCAATCTTTTACATGTTTTGAGTACTTTCCACAGCATGTGCATTAAGGGTGTACAAGTCCTGTAGTATAATATTGTACATTCAATTCAAAACTTTAGCTTTTTTATTTTAGGAGTATAGTTGTAACCTAGGGTATACGTGTCACAGCTGATTGTATATACCAACATACTAAAACAATATAATATACAGCGATCGTTGTGTATGGAAAAATATGTCTCAATTATTTGATCAGTTATACTAGACTTTTATTAGAAATCGATAACTATTTTTTGAATCTAAGGTTTGATGTAACAATACCTCTTTAATAAGTTTCTTGAAGAGACTAAATACCTAGAATATTACGATGTAAACTATTGTTGAAGACGATCAATTTCTAAAAGAAGTATATATAATTTTCCTTTAAAGCAACATATTGGAAAACCTATCCAACCATGCACTCTTTAAAGCTTCTTTAAATCTAAACTAATTGTTTAGTGCTGAAAATATTTACCCGTCGGAAATCTTTGAACGGAACACATTTATAATTTTGGATATTAGTGGATAGATCAAACATAAACAGTATCGGTGTTTATTCCCTAAATATCAACCCAGTCAGTGCGCGATGTGAACAGGTAGATTTTTGAAGTAGTTTACTTTTGCATGCCCTTGAAAGACGATAGAAATAGACACATTCTAAGTCTCCCCTAAAGTAGAATAGCACTTAAAACATTGAAGTTATAGATAGAATTAATTAATAATATAATGACGAAAACTAATTATACAATTTAAGAATAATAGCCGAGTTATGCTATATAAACTACTTTTTAGTTTGCTGTCGTATCGGACTTTGACATTTGGAAAATAATTCGTCAAAATCTTTAATTGAAAATTACCACCAACTTGCGAAAATTAAGTGAAATATGTTAAGAAACGCAATTACGTATTTATGTATATATTTGTTGGAATCTGGTTCCATATTGCTCCTGCCCCTTTAGCTATACTCAAAAGATTTTCAAGCATTAAGATAAAACTGATATTGCAAAGAAACCGTAAACTACCCATATGCTATAGTGGACATTACTTTTGTATGTAGGCCTAGTTTTACTACCAACGTTCCGTTCACTCGTGATCTTAATGTATTGCTAACAGTTTAAAAAACCTGAGAAATAAAATACTTAAATATAGTATTTTCCACAGTGTAACATTTTTAAATTAAATGGGGTTTTTATAAGAAAATTCAGGATAATACAAATTTAAAAAAAAGTTTGTACGGTTCTTTTTTAAATGTTTTGATTTTTTAAATTATTATTATATTTTCTGGTGTTTTCAAACAATTTGAGTTATGACTATATTGCAATTTTATAGTTAACTCGTTGATTCAGGGTGCATTATGGGTAAAACGAAAAATAAAAACATAGTTCTTAGAGGCAGCCCATTGCTACCGATAGAAAAACAGTTAATGTTTTAAGGGAACCAAATGCCATTCTGCATTTATTTTCAGTTAAGGTTTTGCTTATAAAAACTTAATATTTCAAAATTCGCACAACTTTCGGCAATGTATCATCTATTAACGAGAACATTGATGCATCGTTCTATTTCGCAGATAAAATTATAAACTAAGTAACAAAGTTATAAACAAGTTGGAGCAAAGTAAGGAACAGTTTTGTAAAGGTCAGCGGAAAATGAAACTTTAAATAAGATGATAGTAAAACTAAATGAAAGAAGTACGGGGAGAAAGAGAATTTGCTTTAATAGTTCAATAAAGTACGATTACTGAACTTTGCGGGAATAAAATATGGAAACATAAGTTAACTGGTGTAAGAGAAACAACTATACGTCTTTTAAATTACCGAAAATAAAACTGAAACTACATTTAATTTGTCTGAATGTAAAGATAAGAATTATGGAATAATTGTTTCCCTTTTTAATTTTAAAATATTATTGCTTAAATAAAATGTGTTCCTCGATTACTATTACTCTTCTTAACGTTCTTACTTTGTGTTCATATTGAACCACGAAAATAAATCTCGGGAAAGTCAATAAGAAATACCGATTTTTGAAACTCAACCTACCAACAGAGCTTCCCAAATACAGGCATACTAGTAAATCATCGATTAATTCAGAGTCAATAAGACGCAATTGTGCTAATATTTCAAAATGTTATGATTAAAGATTTAGTAAGTGTAGTTTTATATTAAGAAGTATTTTAGATTTTATCATTTGTTTTAAAATGTAATGTGTTTATCAGTTAAGTTAATTTCTCACCATATTAAATTATGACTATACACGGGGGGCGATTGTAGAGAAACCTCTCAGGTTTGAAGTTTATATTACATGTCCCCTCGTTAAGATTTGTTTAACAGGGTATTATATTGTGGCCACATCTTAAATAGTTTAATTTTTTAATCAGTTTTAAGATTAAATGTTTAAATTCCGCAGTTTCTAAAAAGTTAGTTTCGAAAAAATAAATAAGAATAAACTTAGATTTAATGTGAATATTGACTTAGTCGTCTGTTTACATTATATATATAGAATTATATATTTAACAAGAAAAGTAATATATAAAACATTTTTGAAATGACACCAGATTGAACAAATTTAAGGCATTCCTAGCCAAAACTCGTTTGAGACCCCATCAAAAACAAAACATAAAAGGAGAGTTCCGTAACCAAATGGGTAATCAAATACAGTTACGTTTTTTAAATGATTTTTTCTTAGTACCCATGTTGCTAATTGTATATAATTAAGTAAAGCATATTTTATTATGTCTGCGATCCTTTTATGAACAGTCTACTTTCGGTAGCCATAATATGCGAACCTACTGTTTTTTATTTTAATGTGTTGCGTTGTATTTTTATGAGTTCACGTTTTTAAGGACAGTCGACTTTCTGTAGCCATGAGTCGCGCCATTACTAACCGTGTTTTAAAAATGTTTTGTGTTTTATGGATTGACTTTGTTTAATTTAAATGTCTTGACAATTTTTAATCAACGAGGTATTTTTTAATGATGAGAAAGACATTTTGAAACGTGTAAAAATAGATGTCACCAAGAGATAGTAAAAGTTACTGTACTTTATAAGTTTTAAGTTTGATTAAAATTAATAAATTTTATTTTATTTTAAAGCTCTCCCTTTACTTAACCTTGACAGTAAAATAACTTAATAAAAAAATCTCTTTTAAACAAATAAAACTTTAAACGGAAATAATAGTTTATATAAAAAAAGTTTAAAAATTGAAAACCCAGAACGGCTAAACAGATTTTCTTGAATCATAGATAAGAAAACTATTACCTTAAAAAAACAAATAAACATAGATCTATAGGAGCTACGATGTTTGAGAGCTTCGATGCCACATACAGATATACACACGTTAAACTTGTAACACCCCTTTGTTTGCGCCGAGGGTAAAAAATTGCCGAAATTCATGTAATAGCCTAAAGTATGAAACAAACTGAAATTTGAAAAAAAAAATTATTGAATTTTTTGCACCCAATCTTTCACTGTAATTTTCAAACATATATTTTGTTTGGGTAATAAAATAAACATTAGGTCATACAAAACAAATATGTAAGACAACCCATTGCATCTTGAATATTTTATTGAATAAAACTGTTAAGTTGCCTTCCTATATTGTGGAACTCTACACAAATAAATATGTACAGTATACGAAACAGTTTAGCTAATGTCACAAAGTTGTATTGGCTATCACAAACGCTCTTATCTTAAATTGGTTTAATCAAGATAGGTTCTTACTTCACTGACGTTGCACGCTACAATATCGACTAACGTAGGGGAGGGGGGGGGGGTGTATGGCTGTCTGATAAATTCCTTTCTATCGGCATATTATAATATCTTAGTAAGTAAATGTAGCCTACTGATTCTCTTTAGTAAATCCAAACATCGCTCACAATTTAAAACAGGTTTAAATTTTCGTTGTAAAAATATTAGGACTAAGTTAATTCAGAAAATAAATTAAAATCATACCATTTACAGATTTAAACATAGAAGATTTTGAGTAAGAATTACCTAAATAAATTAAATTACTGGTAAATTAATTCAAAGAAATCATGCTCATCCTAGGTAATTTCCCGTATATTCACAGAATTTCTGAATCCATAAAAATCCTACCAAATACGAACAAGGACAAATTTAAATCCTCCTAACTACCAAAAATATCAATTTAGTTTCTGGTAAACAAGTTTTGTGTGTCTCAAATTCAGCCCTAAAACAGCGTGTCACTTTTCGTTTGCACGACGTCCTTGCAGATTTCTTGTTGATATTTTCATTTCTTTCGTTTACTGTTTGGTTTGCATTTAATGATTTAACCAGTAGACAATACATAAGTTGACAAAACAGGGACTATTCACAAGAACAAAATAGATTTTTTAAATCACTGACTAGCCCAATTATTAAAAAAAAAACACGATAAGCACATCCTCACGTTCGCCCGTAGGCAGTCTGCGTAACACAACAGTAATAGCATGGAAAACCCTGTAATGAAAGGAGAGAGTTTATTTGTATCTCATTCACGCAAAAACTCTGGCCCTACTGCGCATACTCCAGGGTCCAGTGGTTGACGAGCGAAGCGAACTGGGGTGGATACCTCTGCTGTATGTACATAACAGAGTATATCATTTTTTTTGTAAAGTTTATTTCTAGGCTTCTATTGAAACGATTTTAATGGCATTAGTATACCTAGCCTATATATTCTAAAATAGTTCTGGTTTTGGTAATTTTGTGACTGAATTTTTTTTTGACATATTATTTAAGTTAGCCAGGCTCTTTGACAGTTACTTTCCAACAGTACTCTAGAATTGCATTGGAACGACACTAAAATTTATTTAAAATCGTTTTAGTATAACTTAAGAAATAAGCTTTATTATAAAAAATATCTTTTTAAGAAAAATAAATCATCTCTTACGTTGGATTGTGTACACATTTGCAGTTGCTATGATAACGAATAAATATAATATAAATATGTATTCTTAGATAATTCAGACCACCAGCTTTAAAATTTAAAATATTGATGCCATAGAAATTGCAGCTGTAGTTATAACCCATAATTGAAAGGTAAAATTGAGTTCAATGACGAAATGGTTTATATTACCACTAATTATTATTTATTTATTACATTAACTGTACAAATCTTTAAGAATGCAGTACTATTATAAAAATTAAAAAGAAATTTCTTTAGGAATAAGAAAGTTACGTTATCAGAAACTTCAGTACTCGAAACGTTTTTGGAAAATTTGCAAATTTTAACTGTCCAAAGGATTCTTTACACATTATTGATCTAAACACTGTGTAACTTTTTATATATTGGGTGATATTAAATTATTAGTGTTTGTAAATAAGTCAAACGCTTTAAATTAAGTTATAATAAAATTACTTAATATTATAATAAACAATACTTATTACTTAATTAATACTTATTATTAACTTACTAGTAAGATCCCTTGAAAATCACTGTGTAGATTAATTGATACACATGACTTTAAAATATTAAGTTTAATGTGTTATGGAACCTGATCTAGGCTTTATGACTTGTTTTGAGGTTAGAAGTTGTTATTTAAAACAAATTTCTGTACATCTTTCTTTAAAAGAAAATGTGTTTGATTAAAAACATCCAACTATATCTAACTGAGCATTTACCGTTAGGGAATTTTCAAATGGTAAATGTACAGAGCTTACAATTATACATTTTACTCAAAAACCTGAAATAAATTTTGTAAAGCAAAACAAAAGATTATACATTTTTATAATAGGCCTGCTTTAATAAACGATTTTGACCCTAAATATGTTCAATACAGTTATTTAGCTGAAACTATATTACTGTTAACTTTAAAATTCATTTAGGTTTTCATAGTCAGTAAGCCTGTATTTGCAAAGAAACAGAAGCTAAAAATTTTGTGATTCTAATAAAATAGCAATAATTTGGACCAATAACCCAAGATAGTATTAGTTTAAAATATAGTTTTAAGTTTGTAGGCCTAAGTTAGGCTGTCAAGAATGAAGTAAGCACAAATGATTGTAAAACTACATATTTATTATATTTTCAAAGATTTCTAACCTGAAAACCGATCGTATTGTAGATTTTAGACTAAATTAGTTTTTTAACTTATATACAAAAACAAGCAACATCCAGACATTTTAAGAAGTTTGTTTTGATTGATATTGCCAAATTGTAAACATAACTGCATAATATAATCTAAGACAGGTTTTGTTAAAGTATTACAGATGATGAGTGAAATCACCTGTTATATGGCTGAAGTGAGGTTTATTGTTTAACGCTGCTTAGTAACGTATGTCTTAAAAATTATAGTTTACACGACCATGCCCATAATCTATACTATTTTGTAATTCACGTACGTACTTACAATTGTTTTCAATATTAATTGATTTCTGTTTATACAAAAGTGAAACTTTTTAACTAAATTGTTACTAAAATTACTTAAAATAACAATAAACAATATTTATTACTTAATATTACGTACACTTACAATAACATTATTGTATTACTTCACTTACAGTTATACAGCGGAATGAGCACTGTTGTTGGCGTACGAAGCACACAAGGTTTTCCTCTAGTATACTGAATTAAGACAAATAATTAAAAAAAACAGCTATGAAATCTATCCACCTAGTTATAATGGTATAGATAACGATTTAGTATTAACATTTGTTAAGAATTACAAGCTCAACATTTTCACACAGTAACCGTCACATCTTACGTGTTAAAAAGGCTAAAATAACAACAACAACAAAATTCTCTTGCAATAAAAAAACAAACCCAATTACAGCGAATCAAATTTTCATTCCATTAAATATTTTTTTTAATATAGATTTTATCTTCCCCGAACTAACGCTATACCTCTCCCATCGAATATAAACATTTATGCGTTGCCTTAACATTGCCAATACGAGATACAAGGCACAATAAACTGCCATTTGATTTGATAAGACCCCGAACATTCACCCCTCTTACATTGAAGCACTTAAGTTTATGTTTTCAGGGAACTTGAAACAATCAATGCGACAGTAATGGAGTTTTATTATAAGTAGCAATTATGCTGTTTAAATATTCTATCAGTAATAATACATCAGGCTTGGTTCAGCGACGTTTAAATAAGAAACCAAGGTCAAATTGAGATACAGACATATGAAGAAAAATGTTATTTTAATATAGTATTTGAATTGTCTGGTAGTAGACGTGGTAATAAATACTGTCATTTATTTAATCACAATTAATTACAATTTACTTACATTTGATTTTGGTAGAAAATCCAGTCATCCACGTACAGTAACGATGAAAAACTAATATATATTTGATTTTGGTAGAAAATCCAGTCATCCACGTACAGTAACGATGAAAAACTAATAAAATCATTAGAAATATATTTTTTTAAGAATACCTTTTACCAATGCTTAGGTTAAATCAATATAGTATAATATGATAAATGTAAGTGTGGTTTAACCGTGCTTGTCGCTATAACTACGCAACCCACCAACGTGACCCCATAGGAGTTATACAGTATGGTACCAATCCATCCCCCATCCATGAAGAAGGTTTCGGTTTGCAAATTCAGGGGTTGGGAAGGTGGCAAAAGAGCGCATCACACCAATGGACACAACTTATGGGAAAACAGTGAAAGAGCTGGTAATCGAGTGTAAAAGTGTAAGACACAAGCGAGAAGATTCCTGATTGTTATAGACGATTCCAAAATATTATAGAATATCCGAGAATGTTGTAAAATGTTCCAGAAGGTTCCAGAACGTTCTAAGATATTCCAAAATGTTGTAAAATGTTCCAGAACGTTCTAAAACCTTTCAGAATGTTCTAAAATGTTCTAGAATCTTCGTGATTGTTGTAGAATGTTCCAGAACGTTCTAAAATATCCCAGTCAGTTATGGATCATCGAAAAGACTTCCTGTTCCAGAACGTTGGAAAAAGTTCTAGAATGTTCTAAAATTATCTAAGACCCGAAACGGGCTATGAGGGATATAGACCTAATATTTGGCAAATATTACTCTTAAGTTATATGTAGGAGAAAAAAATTTATTCGCTTATCGATTATTATTGTAAAATATTGATCATATAAATATTTTAGGTAAAATGTACTCATATAGACGTGCAATGCATCTCAAACAAAATAGCTTAAATAGTGATGTTTGCTCTTACTGGCGTATTACTAAACATATACAGAGACCTAAATGAGAAAAATAAATTGATTTGGATGAAACTCACTACACTTTTTTAAAACTCTCAATACTTATCCGATATAACTTTCATTAATTTATTGATAT